>OX459028.1:104996923-105495261 GCA_949775025.1 Tricholauxania praeusta
GTAAATTCGGCGTGAATCGATTATCTTGTCTTCGTGAAAATGATATTTAAATATATATTTGTATGAAGGCCACCCTAATTATGCACCCTAAATAAAATTTTTACCATCTAATCTGTGCTCCTTAACATGAAAGCCATATTGTGTAAATTTCATGAGAATCAATTTACCTGTCTTTGAGAAAATGCTATTATTAAAATATTTTTGTATGAGGGCCACCCTAAATAAAAGTTTTATAGCCTATGACACCCGCCTGATTAATACTAACATAGTGTAAAAATTTCATCACGATCGGATAGATAGTTTCCGCGTCCAAAAAGGACAGACAGACTGGCAATAAATGAATTTTATATAATACTTAGATATATTTATAAACATGCAATTTTAGCTCATTTAATAATAGTAGATGTATGGATACGTATTTGTATTTAGTATTAATTAGTTATATTTTGTAATTGATTACTTAAACAATTGGTAATTACAAGTAAAAGTAATCCATTACAAATTTTAGGTGAATTACTTTGCTTTTCAATTACATATTTTGGATTACAATAATTTCAGACGAAAATATTTCAATTACAATTATAAGTAATTGTAAATACGTAACTTTCAATTACATTAACATGTAATTGTAATTGAAACATTTCAATTACTCCCAAGTCTGGTGGGAACAACTCTGATCGAACTAAAAAGAAAAGGAAATAAAAAATAGAAATAAATAAAATTGCCAGCATTAGAAACAAAAGAACAAATCATGGAAATAAAATAAAAAAGACGGATTATTTGATAAAGTTGCTAGTCAAAAGCAGAGTTTTTTGTCTCTGCAACTAAGTCAGCGGAGCACCCCCGGGAACCACTACAAAAATATCTGAAAATAAAATAAGACCTGTAAATAAAAATAAATCCGAAAACAGAAGATTAAAAACAATCGAAAACCTGAAAATAAAGTGTCAAATGCAAAAACTAAAAACTTTTAAAAATAAAATCTAAAATTTCGTGAAAAGAATGAAATACCTGAAAATAAAATAAGACCTGCAAATAAAAGAAAAAATATCTAAAAATAAATCCGAAAATAGAAGTTTAAAAACAATAGAAAACCTGAGAATAAAGGGTTAAATACAAAAATTAAAAATTTTTAAAAATAAAATCTAAAATTTCGTGAAAAGAATAAAACACCTGAAAATCAAATAATACATGCAAATAAAAGAAAAAATATCTAAAATAAATCCGAAAATAGAAGATTAAAAACAATCGAAAACCTGAAAATAAAGGGTTAAATACAAGAGACAAAGGAGGAGAACCTGAAAGAAAACCCGAACGCCAGCTATAGAAGCAGCGATACCGGACCAGTGCATCCAGTGAGGTTCCATCCCAGCGCAACAATCCAGACCACAAAGCAAGTATAAATGAGATTATTTATGCTGAAAAATTAATGTTAAAACTACTAGTTAAAATCAAGAATTTAATAAAAGATATTTAAAGCTTATGTAAAAAAAGAGAAAAAAAAATAGTATGTCTTGAAATTTTTGTCGCTGTTAAAACAAATAAGCTATTTGAAATTTTTGAAAAGTTTTGTTTAAAGTAGAGGATAAGAAAAGTTAAATTAAGTAAAATTTTGTTATCAGAATATTTCTGTATTTGGTAGTATAAAGATTTATTTATGTATTTGTGTAAGAATTCAGAAAAAAATTACTTTTGAATTTCTGACTGTTTGTGTTTGTCAAACTAATTTTTCTCCAAATTCAAAAAAAAAAACAAAATTGTGACGTAGAAATACGTTTCCTTGTGGAAATACCTTGTGGAAATTTAAAAAAGAAGTCATAATATATAAATAGATCTAAAAATAGGGGAAAATAGCGATAGGTAAAAACTAAATAATAAATAAAGAAAAAAAAACAGAAAAAAAGAGAAACCCAAAAAAGACCGAAAAGATCACTGTTTCAACGCTCTTCCTACTACACTTTCCATTTCATCGGAAAGCGGCCGAGAAGAGCTCGGTCTCACCCCCTCATCTGAAGAGGAGCAGGTGGCGATAAGTTGCCAATGTTGGTTTGTGTTGGAGGACTGTGCCCAAGACGAGCTAGGTCCCGGTACATAGTACTCATATGATTCTCGGTGATTACGTATAGTGCCTCGTAGGGAGGGTAAAACGTTTGAGCTGCTTAGTTTGGTTCGGTGGAAGTGACTTGCATAAAAGGACGATCCTTTCTTTTTAATCTGGAGCGATCCACTATGTTTGTTAAATTACGGGCCAATGGGTTCGGATGATGCAGCAACCTTATGGCATAGGTTTGTTTGATTCTGTTAATTCATCTTTTAACAAGGGGATGCATAGATCTCGGTGAATGTTTTCATTCCGTATATACCATGGGGCACCTGTAAATATTCTTAAGATTTTGGACTGAGCCCGTTGTATTAGTTCAATAATTGAGGAGCTGGCGTTATCCCATAGTTGGATACCATATAGCCAAATTGGCTTAATGATTGTTTTGTACAAAAGGATTTTATATTCAAGCTTCAAAGCTGAACGATGATTAATTAACCAGTGAAGACTGGCGGTTTTTTACTTTAACTGCGTTTTTTTGGCTTCAATATGCTTACGCCATGTTAATCGTCGATTATATTGAATACCTAGATGTGTAACAATTTCATCCTGTGGGACTGAAGTATTATTTAGTACAAGTGGAGGGCATTCACCACGCCTAAGTAACTTGCTTACATTTTTGCTCATTTATAACCATTTTTCTATTTAAATACTTACTTACTTACTTAGATGGCCATAACAACCCGTTGTCAGGTTACGGCCGACCTCATTAGCTCTCGCCAGGCGCCTCTGTTTTGCGCGCGCCTTCTCCAATCGTTAATGCCAAGCGTGGTTAGGGCTTCCTCAGCTTGGTCTATCCACCGGAGGCATGGTCTCCCTCTTCGTCGTTGACCGGGGACCTTCCCTTCGAATACCTTTTTCGCTGGAGCTTCTTTATCCATACGATGGACATGACCCAGCCAGCGTAGTCGCTGTATTGTTATACGCTTAACTATGTCAATGTCGGCGTAGAGCTCATACAGCTCGTGGTTCATTCAAATGCGATTGTCGTCGCCAACTCGAACAGGACCGAAGATTTTGCGGAGAGCTTTCCTCTCGAACACCCCAAGAGCGGCTGCGTCTGTTGTCGAAACCACCCATGCCTCAGCGCCATAAAGAAGCACAGGTAGAATGAGCGTCTTGTAGAGTGTTAGCTTTGTCGATCGAGAGAGAGCTCTGCAACGTAATTGCTTACTGAGACCGTAGTAGCACCTATTAGCAATTGTTATTCTCCGCTTAATCTCCAGACTGACATCATTGTTGCTGGTTACGGCAGTGCCAAGGTAGGTGAATTCCTTGACAACTTCTAATTTACAGTTGCCCGCTGTAACATGAGAGTCTAGATCCCGTGCTCTCTTGTTGTTGTTAGTAGACATCATGTATTTCGTCTTGCCCTCGTTTACCGTCAAACCCACTTTGGCTGATTCCTTTTCAATAGCAGTGAAAGCAGCAGTAACATCTCTCTTACTCCGACCGATAATATCAATATCATCAGCGTACGCAAGGAGCTGAACACCTTTGAAGAAAATGGTGCCATTATGATCCACACCGGCTTTTCGTACGATCCCCTCCATAATGAAATTGAAGAGATCGCACGAGAGCGGGTCGCTTTGTCTGAAACCTCGCTCGGTATTAAAAGTTCCGGAGAGGTCATTCCCTACCTTGACGGAGCTAAACGTATTGCTCAACGTCATCCTGCAGAGCCTTATCAACTTTGCAGGTATACCGAACTCAGACATTGTTGCGTATAAGCAATCCCGCACTGGGCTATCGAACGCAGCTTTATAATCGACGAAGAGATGGTGAGTGTCGATTTGATATTCATGGGTTTTCTCCAGGATTTGGCGTAGTGTAAAAATCTGGTCTATGGTGGACTTACCAGGTCTAAAGCCACACTGATAGGATCCGATCAGCGTTTCTGTATACGGCTTCAATCTTTCACACAATACGCTCGAGAGGATCTTATATGCGATGGAAATAAGACTGATACCCCTGTAGTTGGCGCAGATTGTCGGGTCTCCTTTCTTTATTACAGGACAAAGCACGCTGAGATTCCAATCGTCGGGCATGCTTTCCGCTAGCCATATTTTGCTGATGAGTTGATGCATGCACCTTATCAATTCATCGCCACCAGCTTTAAACAACTCAGCTGGCAGGCCGTCAGCACCCGCTGCTTTGTTGTTTTTGAGTCGCTGGATAGCAACTCGAACCTCTTCATGGCTAGGTGATGGTACTTCCACTGCGTTATCATCGATTGGTGGTATCGTACTGCATTCTCTCTGGGCGGAATTGGTGGGATCATCGCCCGTAAGCAAGTTGGAGAAATGCTGCCTCCATAACCTCAGTACACTCTGTGTATCTGTAACCAGATTTCCATTTTCGTCTCTACAAGTGGATGCTCCGGGCTTGAAACCTTGAGTTAGACGCTTAACTTGTTGATAGAATTTTCGTGCATCCTTCTTGCCCTGGTACACCTCAAGTTCCTCACGCTCACGCTTTTCCTGCTCCCTTTTTTTACGTCTAAAAATGCGCCTCTCTTCCTTCCTCTTTTCGCGGTAGTTTTCTCGCACGGCTCGCGTTGCGGCTGACTGCAGCGTCTTCTTGTATGCGGCGTTTTTTTCAGCAGTCGCATCGCGACACTCCTGGTCATACCATTGGTTTCGAGGTTGTGGGCGTCGAAAACCAATGACTTCCTCGGCAGCAGCACGCATGGAGTGGGAGATGTGTGTCCAAAGTCCACCGGCGTCGTCGGTTCCAGAGGTTGGTTGGTTGAGCTTAACCGAGAGTTGAGCGGAGTACGCCTCGGCAGTCCGTTGTGATTGCAGTTTGGCGACGTCCAGCTTTCGTTGCATGCCCATGCGTACATTCTTCGCATTGCATAGCCGCATGCGGATCTTAGCTGCAACAAGATAGTGGTCGGAGTCAATGTTGACCCCCCGAAATGTACGCACATCCAGAATGCTTGAAGCGTGCCTTCCGTCGATCACAACATGATCAATTTGGTTTTTCGTTTTTTGATCCGGGGATAGCCAGGTGGCCTTGTGAATGTCGAGGTGTTGAAATCTGGTACTACTAACTACCATGTTTCGCGCCGCGGCGAAGTCGATCAGTCTCAGACCGTTGTTTGAAGTGGTCTCGTGGAGACTGAACTGACCGACTGTAGCGCCAAAGATGCCTTCTCTTCCGACCTTCGCGTTAAAATCGCCGAGGACTATTTTTACATCGTAGGTCGGACTACGGTCATACACGTCCTCTAGGCTCGCGTAGAAATCATCCTTGGTGGCATCGTCCTTTTTTTCCGTCGGGGCGTGCGCGCAAATTAGGCTTATGTTGAAGAATTTTGCCTTGATACGGATCGTAGCCAGCCTTTCGTTTATTGGCGTGAACCGGGAAACTAGGTGGCGTAATTTTCGACTTACAACGAATCCGCAACCAAATTCGCGCCTCTCCGCATGGCCGCTATAGTAGATATCACAGTTCGTCCGTTTAGAGCAGCCTTGTCCTTTCCATCGCATCTCCTGGATGGCGGTGATGTCAGCCTTTATTTTTACGAGGGCTTCCGCCAGTTGGATAGTTGCACCTTCCCTATGGAGGGTCCGGACATTCCAGGTGCATATCCGTAAATCATTGTCCGTTTTTCGTTTGCAGTGGTCGTCATCGTAGTGGGGGCTATTATCCGA
Source organism: Tricholauxania praeusta (assembly GCA_949775025.1). NCBI lineage: Eukaryota > Metazoa > Arthropoda > Insecta > Diptera > Lauxaniidae > Tricholauxania > Tricholauxania praeusta. The sequence continues at coordinate 105,002,684 of OX459028.1, forward strand.
GGCTGATTTGGTTTTCATTGGAAATGATGATAATGTGTGGTGGGACCCAAACCCTACGCACACATTCCAAGTTTTAAGTCTAGGAGAGACCCGCCTTCTCACAACTAGCTCACCCCCGGACGGGTGTCCAAGGGATCTCCAGAGGATACTTGGCCAAAAAAGGCCGGAAGTTTGTGAGCTGCTTGAACTGCTTGCAAAAGAATCATCTCTGGCCACTCCCAAGTGAGTGGCGATCAGGACTTTCCCCACTTACGTGGACTTCTACAAGCAGCCCCATCCCCCTCTATTTAAATAACTCTTTATTATTTAAAAAAATTAGTGAAAGTTAGTTCCTGTTTAAAACTTTTCCATATACTGTTTATAAAATATACAAAATGTATATAGGGTACAGCTTTTGAGAAATAAACAAAGGTATATTTTTTGAGTGGATCAGAGTGTATTATAATGAAATATGAAAGTTACCTTCTTCGAAAACATTTGTTGAGTATTTATTGAGAAAATAGATCAGATGTGTTAAAGTCAGGAAAAATGTATGTAATTGTTTACTTGTTTATTAAAAATAATGCTCTCACTTGTTTTTATAAATTTAAAGAAAAAATTTGAAACTGCAGCAACTTAGGGGACTCCCATTAATTACGTGAGTCAAATTAGGGGGGAAGGGGTCTAGAAAAAGCTCAGAAAGTCTCACCAAGTGGGAATGGGGTCAATAAAAATCTCACTTCAACTTTTGAATGCAGAGACTATACATTATTATATCAGATTACATTTAAAAATTATAAGCAAAGTCTTACGGAAGGGAGGGGGGTCCCGTCAGAACTCACCAAATCTCACCAAAGGGAGGGGGGGGCGTGTCCAAATTTTCAAAAAAAAACACCTCATGTAATTAATGGACGGCCCCTTAACTAATACAGCGGCATGAAAAAACTTTTCAATATAAAAAAAACAAAAAATTTTTCCATTAGGCATTATGAAAAAATAATTGATATTCAATATCAAAAAATCAAAAAAAAATTTCTTGTGTTAAGTCTCGAACCCCTATCCATTTGCCTTAAAGGCCAGTGGCTTACCCACTACGCTATAGACACATGTGAAACGAGCGCGGTTAAGTTCAATAGCAAGCTGTCACATTGTGTTTATATTGCTTTTCTATATTAACATTTCTGGATAAAAAAATACGATTTAATGTTAACGATTTCACCTCAAAAAATTTCATTTTCGGTTCTTTGCCCTGCGCTAACTTCACACAAGTATTTCGAAACCCAAATTGATACTCAAGAATAATGTTACACATTTCTAGCACTGGTTTTATTCGTCCTAAAAATATCCTCTCGAATAATTTTGAGAATGCGGCTAACAAACTTATTGGTCGATAATATGTTACTTAATATGACTTCAAATGACACGATGTGTTTCATTGGTACATCCATTAGACAGGAAACGTCAAGAAATTCAATAATATTTGAAACGCTCCTTGAAACATTTGCAGAAAAAGGTCGAAATTGTGTTTCTAAGTAGGACGAAAACGCATCAGCTTTGCTTTTCGATGATCTGCACCAAGTGTTATTTGTGCCTTTGATTGGAACAGTTCGCTTGACTGATCATTTTAAGCCATTTGTGGCATTCCAAAGGTAATGTTCATCATTTTTTGTTGCGTATAAGTCCCTCAAATTCTTGGCAGTTTCTCCATTTTTTAACTCATATAAGCGTTTTTTGAGTTGGTTAGTTGCTTGAAAGAAGATACGTTTGTCAAAGGGACTTCTGCTTAGTTTCCATATGCGCCTGAGCCTGCGTTTATTGCGTATTAAATAAATTATTTCAGCATATACAAAAAATCTACTATGCACTCTAGAGCTCTGAAAATTATTTGTGACTGGAGTAGATAGAGTTGCAGCTTCATAAATCAAGCCTGTGAACATTTCTACAGCATCATTTAGCTCTTGGTAATTTTTTATTGAATGCCAGAATATACTAAGAAATCCAGTAAATCGGGAATTTCGGATGGATCATTGGACCAATACGTCGGTCGACCAGTAGATAAAATTTGATACTTCTTTTTTAAAATGCATTTATACAGCTCTCTACCCTTAGGGTTTATAAGCCGTGAGCCCCACCAAGGGTGCTTGGCGTTAAAATCGCCACCAAGGGAATTAAAAAAAATGTTCATGGTCTGGACAGAGAACGTTATGCCTAGGAGGAAAGTAAGCCGCATAAATTTACATTTCACCTAGATTAGTTTTAACTTTTATTCCAACAGCTTGTAGATACGGATATCTAAATTCTCCAATAACTTACTTACTTACTTGGGTGGCCATAACAACCCGTTACCGGGTTGTCTCTGCTTCGCGCGTGCCTTCTCCAATCATTCACACCAAGCGTGGATAGGGTTTCCTCGGCTTGGTCTTTCCATCGGCGGCATGGTCTTCCTCTTCGTCGTCGCCCAGCGGCTTCCGCATCAAACACTTTTTTCGCCGGAGCTTCTTCGTCCATACGCACAACATGTCCCAGCCAGCGCAGACGTTGGATAGTGATGCGCTTGACAATGTCAATTTCAGCGTAGAGCTCATACAGTTCGTGGTTCATTCGAATACGGTAGTCGTCGCCGACGTGAACAGGACCAAAGATTTTGCGAAGAATTTTTCTCTCAAACACCCCAAGCGTGGCTGCATCAGTCTGCGACACAACCCATGCTTCTGCGCCGTAAAGTAGCACGGGTAAGATGAGCGTCTTGTCAGTTGTGTCGGGCGAGAGAGGTCTCTACTACTCAATTGCTTACTGAGACCATAGTAACACCTATTGGCAAGAGTTAGTCTTCGCTTTATCTCCAGGCTCACATCGTTTTGAGTGTTCACGGCGGTGCCAAGATAGTTGAATTCCTTGAATTCCTTCTTCAATAACATCTTATTTATGTAGATTTAACTAAAATCGCAGAACCAGCATGCGCTCTGTTATCTGGATGGTTAGCAGATATAAAGTCATAACCTTTTATTCTAAAGTATGATCATGATGTAAAGTGATATGATTGGAAAGCCCATTGGTATTCCAGACAGCAATTCATGCATCTAATTGCATTATTTGCTGACTATAAGAAAAATTGGCTCCAAAAACGGTTTTCAACCAATGTTTAAGACATTACTCGACAAGGAAACCCTATATATATAGCTGCTGTTTCTCGCTCTTTATTATCCATTGGAGATTCTAGAATTGATGCCAGTCTGCCTTCGCATGCCCTCAATTTTAATGTTATTGATTCTCCCGCACCTTTCTCTTTGACTGATTCGAATGCTGTCCCTCCTGCAGTTGGAGTTATGAATACTCAGTGGCGTGAAGTCACTAATAAAAAACGTAAAAAGCATGCAATTATTGGGGGCAGAACTTAAATGATGAACTTGATGTTGCTGTTTTTGATCTCAAGAAATGGATTCATCTATCTTCGTTTAAAACTTCTGTCACCGAAGATAACATTATTGATTATGTAGTGAAACTTACTCAAATTGCGAGACAAAATATTTCTTGCTACAAATTAATTAAAAAAGATAAACAAATTGAATCTTTGAAAGTTTGAATTTCAAGTTAGGAGTTTCTTCTTCTTTATATGATAAAGTCGTTGATCCTGCTCTTTGGCCTGTGGATGTATGTACGTGTTAAAGATTTTAAGTTTTTTCAAAAAAAAAGGAAGGTTGAAAGTAATTCCGTAACTAGTGAAAAAAATGTTGATATTAATAGTTTAAAAATATTCTATCAAAACGTGTCTGGCTTAAGAACTAAATCAAGCTCTGTATTTGCGTTTACTAGTCAGTGTGACTTCGATGTTTATGTAATAACTGAAACATGGCTTAGTAGTAATATTTTTCTGAAGAATTTTTGAATGCTCAGTTTTACAATGTGTATCGTAAAGATCGCGATTGCATAGCAACTGGTTGTCTTCGTGGTGGTGGTGTTTTAATTGCTGTCAATCGTGCTTTAGTTTCGTCTAGTGTTACACTGCATAGTACTTATAAAATTCTTGATCAGCTTTGTATTGTAATTAAAGGCCTTTCAGAATGCCTTTACATTACGGTCTCTTACATTCCACCTAACAGTTATTTTGAATTGTACAAAATGCATGTTGACAACATTACTACAGTAGCTGCAAATTTTCTCTCTGAAACTAATCAGTTAATTGTCACTTTAGACTTTAATCTTCCTGGAATAACCTGGGTTGAATTGTCTGGTGACAATTATCTTTCACCTTATAATGTGACTAGTGACATAGAGGTATATGTTATTGATAATCTTTTAGAGCTTGGTTTAATTCAGATCAACAATTGTTATAATGTTCTTAGGCCTGTTAACTTATCTCTTTTCTTAATACCACTTTAATCGGAGATTTTATAAACTGCGATTATATCTCGAGTTAAATTTGGTAACTCATCTCTGAATTTATTGAGTATTAAGAAATCTCAGTTTAACAAAAAATGCAACACATAAAGTTAATTGTGAATAGTACATTTGACAGTTGACATAAATATTTAAAAGCAAAATCGTTTCTTATTCAAATTAAAATTCAATTTCTGGTTTTTAAAGTTGTGATGGAACATGAGTAAGTTAATACATGACAATATTCCGAAAGCAATTTTATTTATTTATGAATCATTTTTAGTTCAAAGCGAAAACGGTCACAAGACTTTAATATTGGTGACTGTGAACTGCTGGCAAATTTGGTGGAGGAAGTGAAGAATGTTGTGGAGAACAAAAAAACAGACACAATTTCAGCCAAAGAAAAAGAAAAAGCATGGCAAAATATTTGCATAAAGTTCAATGCCAACTCTTGCACTGAGCCCCGTTCAGTCAAAGTCTTGCGGGAAAAATTTAAAAACATGAAGCAGGCTTTTAAAAAGCGGCGTGGCGAAGAATCGCGCTATGCAAGAGGAACAGGAGGAGGACCTTTTATGGCGCAAGCAGAAACCTCAGCAACAGATGTTTCAATCGGAAACATCATGACGGATGCAGAAGTCGTTGGACTACCTGCGTCTTACGACTGTGACGCACAGCTTAGCCTAGAAAGTGACAATTTTGTCGAAGCTGTTATTGTCGAGCAAGTGTCCCCTGAAGTTGAAGTTGCTGAGGTCAATGCAGAAGATTTGGTTGAATCCAGCTGGGTGAGGTACAACCCAGAAAACCTCAAAACTAAAATATCAAAGCAATTTTCAATTAAAAATAAGAAAAAAAAAGTATTGATAGTCAAATAAAAGAAGCGCAACTGTTGCTTATAAAAAATCAAATAAAACTTTGCAAAAAGCAGATAAAGCTCTGTAAAAAAAAGTTCAGCTAGCTGATATTAAATTAAAAAAAAAGTAGAAAAGAAAATAAATGAAATGAATTCATAAAACAATGTTTTATTTCGCATTTTTGTTCATATGACTTAACCATTAACTAAAAGTTTGAAAAATAACTTGCAATCAAATGTTGGCGGTAGTATTTCGCTTTGTCAGTTTCACTTTGCAAAATTCTTCCATGATTTTCTTCGAAATAGCTCGTTATATCAAATCCTCTGTTTGTTATTATATCGCTTTCAACTTCAGCTCTTATATCTGATGGTACCTCAGGTGTTGTTTCTTTTGTATCACAAGCAATATTGTGAAGAACTGCACAAGCAACAATTATACTTTGCACCGTATCTAATTTTAGGCTCATACCAATTGCTAAAATGGGAAATCGTCTCTTTATCACTCCGTACTGACGCTCAACAACATTTCTGGTTCTAATGATGCTTTCATTGAACAGGTTTTCATACTCTGTCGTTGGGTTGTTGAGAGGTGTTAAGCAATATGTCCTAAGAGCATAACCCTTGTCACCTACAATATGTTAGTTTTTAAATACTTCACTTTCAAGAATTACTTTTATGGAAGAATTGTTGAAGACCGTGGAATCATGTGAGGATCCTGGCCATCTTGCAACAATGTCCAGGACCTTAAGATTATTTTCGCTGATCGTTTGCACATTGAGTGAAAGGATCCTTTTCGGTTTCGATATATTTCCCCTAAGCCACCCACTGTAAAAAAGAAATAATATTCATTATGGGTTTTTGCAACGAATTGAATATTTCTGTACCTGGGCGACGAATTCTCACATGAGTACAATCAATTGCACCACAACAGCGTGGAAATTTTGCTGTTCGGAAGAAATCAGTGCAGATTTTGCTTTTGTCTTCTGAGGTCCTTGGAAACTTAATGAATTGAGGACGAAGATGAGCTATTGCAATTGAAACTTGCTTTACAACACGAGATGCACACATAGGAGAAACGCCAAGAAAATCCCCAGCGACTTGCAAAATGCTTCCAGTTGCATAAAATCTCAACGTCATAAGCAGCTTATCCCGAGCTGTTAAGTCGTGAGCACTATAATTTGTATAAAGGTCAATAAATACAAGAAAAAATGCGTTATTTAACTCCCCTTACCGTATTTTTTTTACTCTTGGTTTGATTTCCTGGTAAATGTTTCTTAAAACAAAGTTGACAGTGTGCTTTGCCAAGCGAAAGCGTTGGAAGAACTTCTTTTCAGTCCACTTTGTCCAATTATTGGATCGCGGAAAATATTTATTTCGCTTCCTTTCTCGATTCTGTATGATTTCAAATTCATAAAAGTTTCCACAAAGATCCATTTCAGAGAAAATATTTTTTGATTTCAAATTTGAATAAATAACAAACGTCAAACGTAGTCGAGTTAACTTCGTTAATCTGAGAAATTTCTCGTATTAACTTTAATCGACGATTTACTCATTAATAGCCGATTACACGACATAAGTTATCGATGCTTGTGACTAATCGGCGATTAAGACCAAATCGTAGTTTAAACTACGATTTAGTTGAGATAAGTTAACGGGCCTTAGAAGAATATTAGATTTAACTTTTATTTCTAGTAACATTTTTCTCAATATTAATGAATCTGTATTTCCACTTTCAGTTATTAGTGTACACCATGTTCCTATTGAGCTCAAAAATAATTTTTATAAATTCTTTAATAACTCTACTAACTCTAATACTTCTCATCTTAACCATAAAGCGTGCGATTTTGTTTTGGTAAACAATGCCATTAGTCGCATAGATTGGGATAAGGAATTTTATCTCCTTGACAACTCTGAGTGTTTCAATGTTTTCAAATCTTCTATTTCTGAAGTTTGTAATGAGCTCATCCCAAAAGTTATGGTACTTAATTATAAATGCCCCTGGTATACTAAAGGTCTAAAAAAACTAAAAAACCTTCGGTCTAAATTTTATAAAAAATTTTTGACCACTAATCTAAACTTATATTTTTTAAAATATAGGCATTATATGCGCGAATTTAATTTTCTCGATAAATATCTATATAGGCAATATTTGCTGAAATTTGCAAAAAATATAAAGGCCAATCCTAAATCTTTTTGGCTTTTTGTTAATTCGAAAAAGGGTTGCTCTAATATACCATCTTCGATGTTCCTAGGTGATAAATCTTCGGTTGAAGTTTCTTCTACGGCAAATCTCTTTGCTGACTTTTTCAAGTCAAATTATGAGTTGCCTCATGATTTTACTCGTGGAGTTTATGATAATCTATCCCCAGTTTTAGATTTCGGATCTCTTTCTGTTAATATTAATGATGTTTTAAATGGAATTCATGAACTTAAAAACTCTGTCTCAGTTGATATCGATGGTTTTTGTGTTTTTTTTTCAGAAATTGTGCTTTAAATTTAGCCTTAATGTTAATTTTAAATAATTCTCTCCAGTCTGGTATTTTTCTTGATTCGTGGAAAATTACATTTATTACTCCTATTCATAAATCAGGCTGTAAAAATAACATTGAAAATTATAGGCCTATTTCTAAATTAACTGTTGTATCTAAAGTTTTTGAATCAATAGTAAATCATAAGTTATTTTTTGCTCTCAAAAATATAATTTCGCCATGCCAGCATAGTTTTGTTTCGAAACGTTCGGTTGTGACTAATTTGTTGCTATTTTCTGAATTTTGCTTGTCAGCTTTTCTGGAAAGTAGTCAGGTGGATGTAATTTACACTGATTTTTCAAAAGCTTCGATAAAATTTCTCATACCCTCTTAATTCATAAATGTGAAGTCTTAGGTTTTCATTCAAATTTTTTAAATTGGTTAAGGTCGTATTTGCAGAATCGTCAATGTGTAGTTGCATTTGATAATGTTAAGTCCTATCCTTTTTGTGCAACATCTGGTGTTCCTCAAGGGAGCATTTTGGGTCCGTTGTTATTCATCATTTTTATCAATGATGTAACTTCTTTGTTTGATCATTGTGAATGTCTTCTTTATGCTGATGATTTAAAAATATTTTCTAGAATTTCAAGTGTTTCTGATATTGCTTTGTTACAAAATGAATTTGGATAAAATTGTTGTGTGGTGCAAAAAAAACTTTTTCTTCCTTAACCTCAATAAATGCGTTTTTATGTCTTTTTCTAAGTCTTTCGTGATTCTTCCTTCCTCTTATCACATTTCTAACTTTCCTCTACTGTCTGTTCGTGAATTTAAGGACCTTGGTGTTGTTTTTGATTCTAATTTTTGTTTTCGCTCTCACCTTGATTTTATTATACCAAAAGCTTATGCTATGCTAGGGTTTATTAAACGTAATGGTTCCTGCTTTAATGACCCTTATACTCTTAATGTCATTTTTAACAGTCTTGTGCGATCTATGTTGGAATATGCGTCTGTTATTTGGAACCCTTTTTATATTTCACATAAGATGAGACTTGAAAGAGTTCAAAAATCTTTCACTCGATTTGCTTTGCACTACCTAAATTTTGATGGTTTTTCCCCCCCTTATAATTCCCGTTGTCTTCTTCTTGGCCTGAAAACTCTTGAAAGTAGACGGAATATTTTGTCATTTCTTTTCATGTTTGTTATTTCAGGTGTTATTGACTGTCCTGCACTTTTAAGGCTAGTACATTTCAATGTCCCTCCAAGAGTTCTTAGGTCTTGTGTACCTTTTCACTTGGATACAGTACGCACTAATTATGCTGCTAATGCTCCTATCAATAGAGCCCTAAAAATGTTCAATGAAATAAATTCTAATTGTAATTTAGATTTTTCACTAAATAAAAATGCTATGAGATTTTATTGTTCAGTATTTTTTAAGAATTTTGTATATTTCTGTATTATCCTAGTCTGTAAGAATTATTGTTTCATAGATTGAAAGAAAGTAAATAAATAAATATTCTATTTAGGCTCTTCAATCTTTATCATTTGGCACAAATTTTAAGCTGTTATCTTCAATAATGAAAATTGAAACTAAAAACTGGAGAAAACCTATGTTTGGGACAGGATTCAACAATGCAACTCCAGGTATTATATTTAGGCGTCTTCGATTTCTACCATTTGGCATATATTTCGAGCTGTTATATACTACAGTTTTAATTAAAACAACAAAATTGGCTAAAATTCGGGCATTTTCGGGCATCGAGACAGGCTTTGGCAAGACAACCCTGGTTGGTTTGTTTCACCAAAATGAATTACTATCAAATTAAGTTCGCTCACTCTCCGTGTCGGGCTGTATACAAATTCGCTCCGCGTATAAATTCCATTTTTATAGTGAAAACGTGAACTTAAAAATTTCAAAAATTGCGACTAAGACGCACATATAAATTTTAAAACAAGTTCGATTTAAAGACGGCAGATTTCCTGCCCTTAGTGGCAAAATGAATAAAAAAAATAATAAATTATATATTTTATCTCACGATAATAAACAAGTGAAAAAAAAATGCCGGTTGAGCGCTCACTTCCATCCGAAAAAAAGACTCATCGGTCAGTGCTTAGTCCAAAAAGTGGCTCTTCAGGGAATTCGGATAACAAAAGTGCTAAAATGCAAGCAAGCGCGCGTACCAACAACAAAGTGTCGCCCACCAACAACACTGTTCAACCAATCGATCCCGCGCAAAAGCACACACATCGAGCAAACACACATCAAAAAATATTAAAACTACTCAAGAGCCAGCTGGATCTAATCAAGCGGAACCCTCTCTGCTAAGCAGGGCTGTCGTTTTAGAGTTTTTGACCGCAGTGAAAATTCCTAAAAACTCTGGAAAATTGAAGTGTTCGCAGCGTTTTAAAAACAAAAGTGCAGTGAATTTCGCAGTGTTATAAAATAAAGGACCAAATCCATTTCAAACCATGCAGTCGGATGTTTTATGTTACGGAATTGGTTGCCGATTAAATATGTTGTTTTTTAAAGTATCTAAGGGGACCCATATTTCCCCGATTTGATTTAAAAAAGAAATGTACGAAGTTATGCCCATTTTAAGTTTTGGTGTCAAAAATTAAAAAAACCGCTAAAAATTTTTCCAAAAATGCGTCATTTCCATCCAAATCAAAATAATTAACTTTTGTCTTTTGAATAGAAGCTCTTATTCTCTCTCAGAATCTGTAAAAAATTTCAAAATGGTTGAAAATTGATGGAGCTATAACGCTTTTTATGAGAAGAAAACAATGCTAATTTTCTGAAAACTCCACCTTTTTTTCGCTTTAAGTTTTATTTTGGATTTGTACTAATATAAGAAAGAAATGACATGAGTTTATTGCGCGCTTCAAAAAATTTGAGGCCTGGAGATTTTTTTTCTCAAAATAAAAAAATAAATTTTTGTTTCAACATTGCCAAGCCATCTGTGATACTACTACTTTCAGCATATTTTTAATAACAACATCATCTACATAGTACCGTTCCTTTTCTTTAAAATGAGCTTTCAAGTAGTAATCTGCAATGTTTCCTCGCAAAGTTACAGCCATTTAAAAAATACATGAATTTGATCCCCTACGACCAAGATGAAATAAATTTGTAACCGGTTGGTTAAAATTGTTTGGTCGCAGGAGATAAAATGCATGCATGGATGGATGATTTGAAAACATTTTTAGTGGTTTTTTAATTTTTGACACCAAAACTTAAAATGGGCATAGCTTCGTAAAAAATTTTTTTTAATCAAATCAGGGAAATATGGTGTAAAGACGGTGACGACAATTTGATATTTTAAATTGTATTTATAAAAAACTAATTGTGAATATTACATTGATTATGAGTTAAGAAAAGTTTTATATATGTTGAATTTTATCTTTTGTGTGTGTTTAATATGACTTGTGCTTTTTATGACTATGACGATGTGTTTTTTATGACTTGTGACTTGTTTAATAATTGGTGTTTATTCGCCGCTGCTTCTTTCTTAACTGACTCTTGTTTGACAGACAACGAACTTGGTCCCGGTTACAAAAAATTCTCGTTTTAAGTATTGCCGTTCTGCAGCAACATATGGGTCACCTTATATACTTTGAAAAACAACATATTTAATCAGCAACCAATTCCGTAATACAAAATAATCCGACTGCATGGTTGGAAATGGCTTTGGCCAAAGGTATATTATTTTTACTAACATGAAAAAAGACACATTTTTTCGATATTTAATTTTTTGTTGAAGTTAAATATATCACTTTGTACCTCCATAGCATATTTCAGTACATTTTGTAAAAATTTTAATTATAAAAGTATATATGTACAATCGGTAAAGGCATTTGGGTTTTGTGGAAATGTACTGAATGGAAAGTTGAAATGTACTTTTTAGCTCGTTCATTGCTTTGCACGAAAAGAGTTGAAAAGAAAAGTTAAAACAAAATGTCAAAAGCTGATGAAATTTCAATAATGTTAAAGTAAGATTAATTAAAAGTTCAGTTTTGTCAACTATAAAATGTAAATAATCCAGGAGTTATTGTGAAAATTTATAATTTGGAAATTTTTAACCAGATTACTTTTACAACATTTTTTTCCTGAAAATGCAGTGTTTTCATAAAAGATGCAGTGTAGCAGTGTCGTACTTTAAAATACAGTGAAAAACTGCGATTTAAGTGACAGCGACAGCCCTGCCAGGGCTGTCGTTTTGGAATTTTTGACCGCAGTGAAAATTCCGAAAAGTTGAGGAAAAGTGAAGTGTTCGCAGTGTTTCTAAAACAAAAGTGCAGTGAATTTTGCAGTGTTATAAGAAAAAGATACATTCTACAATATTTTTAAAATCACATGAAAAAAAAACACTTTTTCGGTACATTTTTAATAAAATGTAATCAATAGTTTAAATTAAACAAATAACATTGTCGTTTTGTGCCTTCATGGCATAAATCAGTACATTTTATAAAAAAAAGATAATAATAAAAGTTTATATATTCTATATACTGTGTACATCAAAATAAACTAAAAAAAATTAGTGACCAAGTATTCCATAGGGACAACATACAAAGAATTGAGAAAGTCTTAGAGAAAAACAGTTTTCCAAAACACACAACAAAAAGATTAAAAGACAATTTTTATAAGGATAAGGGACCATGACAGGAAAGGGGTACAGTCATATATAAATCGATGTCATATATTCTAGGTTTGATAGAGAGATTCGCGAAATTAAGTGTGTTTAAGGACATAAAAATTGCTAATAAGATAGATAATAAAGTTGGACAATTTTACAGGAATATCAAAACTTGACAAATCCTGCCTTATTTACAAAATTCTTTGTGACGTAGACGGGTCCAATGTATTCCAGAAGGTATATGTTGGTACTACAAAAAACAAATTAAGGACAAGACCCTCAGGACACAGATTGGACCAAAAAAACAGAAATGGACAAGCCCCTAAGACAGCCCTTTGAGTCCACTGTGCTGAGCTTGGACATTTTCCTAATTTTGACGCTGTGGAGATCTTACAAGAAGAAAATAATCATGAGAAGAGATTCATATTAGAGATGCTCCACATTATTAACACCCCCACTGACAAGAGAATAAATTTCAAAAGCGACACAGAAAATTGTGCTTATATATACAGACATTTAGTTGACAATTAGGTTAGTTTAAGTTAAGCTTTTCTATAATTTTAACGTAAGTTTTGTTTGTTAATTTATTCAATTGTGTATTGTTTTAATTATTATTTCTTAGTCAGCCCTGAAGATAAGGAAGGATCTTCCTCGAAATATTGGGAAAAATTATAAATAAAACGCTGACCTAAAGCCAGAAAAAGTGTTTTTATTTTAAAAAAATATATAAAAATACGATTTATGTACGACTATTTTCTGTAATTTGCTAGTAATTGTTTTGATGGCACCCAATTTTTAAAATCTTCATTAGGAAACGTTCCTTTAATGAGCATGATCGAATTAACCGTCTCCCCTTTTAAACCATTCCAAGCTGAATTTTTTATTTGATTTGTAAGTGAAAAAATGCGGTCTTTGGATGCGCTACTGTGAGGTAGGCATAATAGTGCGCCAACAAGTTTCTATAAACCAGGATACATACACTAGTTTCGCCTAAGGCTTTTTTTTAATGAAATATAGCGAGCCAAAATTCTTCAAAATTTTTTTTTTCTGGCTTCGACATCATCTATGTCATAACGATTTATCAGATTAGGAAAAAGCAGAATCAGTGTCAACAAGCTTACGAAACCGGACTTTCAGATTGAAACGCTTTTAGAGCAGGATCTTTAAAATTAATTATTTTTAGCACTTGTTTGCCTAAAATCATATAAAATTATTGACATTTCTTTTTGATTTCTGTAGCTTCTTTCTCACTTAACAAACCATCGTGAATGAATGAATTAGCTCTCGGGCCAAGGTATACATCCCTCAATGGCATATAAATGGAAATGGCTTATGACTGAAAATTTATAGTTTGAAAATTTTTTGCTAGATTACTTTTGCGACACTTTTTTCTGAAAGTGCAGTGTTTTCAAAAAAGATGCAGTGTCATACTTTAAATTAGAGTGAAAAACTGCGATTGAAGTGACAGCGACAGCCCTGATTGGCACGCACTAGTAGTCACCATCTTAAATTACAAGACACAAACACCAGCTATGTTTTTATTATATATATATTTACTATCATTGTTTCTACTTTGTATACAAATCTATTTCATTTTACTGGATTGTATAGAATTGTATCTAATTTTAATTATTTTTTAAATGTTTGTTACTTGTTTCCAGCACTATGGGTGGGCATCTCGGGGATATTCTTGCATTTTTTAATTTGTTCTGCTGCCTTTTTTGTACCACTACTTACGAATAATATCTTTAGTCAAATCAATGATTAATTCATTAACGACTCACGACACAAATATCAAAACAGTTTTGAATATAGTTAGCAATTTGTATCGAGGATTCCAGGTATGCCACATCAATGCACGTACTTAGCTTGAATTCATTTAAATTGTATTATTTTAATTACATTTACTCAGAAAGTTATATTGATGTGGTTTGCGTAACTTAGACTTGGTTCAAGTCTGAAATTGTAAGCAATGTTTACATGCTTGATAAATTTAAAATTTTGAGAAATGACAGAAAATCAGGGTCTAGAGGTGGAGGAATAGCTATATATTGCTAGAAGTTTTTGCAGTGTAAGTTAATTCTACAATCGAATGATACCGATACTGTAGAGTATCTTTTTGCCGAATTATCCGTTAAATACGAACACATGATGCTATGCGGCGATTTCAATGTCGATATGCTTGTAGATGACAATCGGTCCGGAACATTGTGTGACTTTATTCACGGTTGTGAACTCGAAGGCGTCAACAAGGGTCCCACTTGCTATGCTTCAAATAGTAAACCAAGCCTGTTGGACTTATTTTGCGTTTCAGATCCTTCGTACGCTTCCCATTTTACACAGCTAGCGCTTGCTGGAATCTAAGATCATGATTTATTTTTTTATCGTACAATATACAATTTAGTAGGGAAAATCTTAACAAAAGCATTTACTACAGAGATTATAAACGAATCAATTATGAAGCGCTGTTCAATGAAGCACGTACCATACATTGGAATGATATTTGGTGTTATCCTGATGTTTGTGAAAAGCTGGATCATTTTACAACATTAGTCAATAATCTTTTTGATAAATATGTTCCTGTTAAATTAATGAAAATAAATAATGTTCAACAACCCTGGTACACAAATGTGGTTAAAAATGCTATTCAAGACAGAAATTAAATTCTAATTTGCCTCCAAAAGTGTTTTGGAATAATTTAAAATCGTTTGGATTAAAAAAAGATACAATTGAGTGTAACTTAGATCCTAACACTTTGAACGATTACTTCCTTTCATCTAACGTCTGTGATAATAGCTCATCTTATGTTGTTGACGAAAGCCTTCTACATAATCTTGAGCGTAAGATTTCGTTTGAAGTAGTATCGGAAGAAGATGTTGTCAAATCATTGGTCTCAGTGAAGTCAAATGCAATTGGGGATGATAGGATATGCGTTCATCAAAATTATATTACATTATATTATTCCTTCCATTACACATATCTACAACCATACAATAACTTCATCATCTTTCGACACCGTCAACCACAATATTTTATTAAAAAAATTAAAAAACTATTTTGCTTTTGGTAACTCAGCTATAAATTTGTTAAAAATGTATTTAACAAATCGAAGACAAAGGGTTACTTCCAATAAATTATCATCTGAACTAAAATATACGCAGTCTGGTGTGCATCAAAGTTCTATACTTGGCCCTATACTTTTCAGCATTTTTATTAATGATATTGTATTTGCGTGCTAATATTTTTCTATACATATATATGCTGATGATACTCAAATTTACTTATCCAAACCATTGGACTTTACGAAGATCTTATATGTAGAGTAAATGAAGACCTACCTAATTAGTACGTGGGCGCAGAAAATTTTTTTAAAATTAATTGCAAAGAAAACCCAAGCAATAACTATTTCACATCGCTCGTTTGAAGTTGAAAATCTTTCGTCATTGACTCTTGAGGGTGTTAATATAAAATTTGCTAAGTGTGGTAGAAATCTGGGATTTTTGATTACCTCAAGTTTGAGTTGTTCAAACCACATAAACGCGACGGTTAGCAAAATGTATTACGTACTGAGAAAGCTATGGTATACGATGTCGAGTATTCCTCAAGGCACCAAGTGGAGCTGGTGCGAACTTATATTGTCCCCTTAATGTCATATGGTGCACTTGTGTACGAAAATATTGACTTTGCTTCTAAAAACAAACTGCAACTCATGATCAACAGTTTTGCAAGATACATTTTCAAAAGAAGAAAATACGATCATATACATATCTAACTGTGCTTTTCAGATACTCGATTGTGATACAAGCACTTATTTTAGGGTTTGTAATCTCGTATTTTTTCACCAGCTTGTCTACACACATGCTCCTGAGTACCTTTACCGAAAACTTGCTCAATCTAGTCGCTCCTTGCACATTTTATTACCAAATTTTAAATTTTTGTCTACTTCAAGGATGTTTTTTATTAGTGTTGTGAAATTGTTTACCTAAAGATATCAAAACTGAGAATCTTAGGTTGTGGTTTAAAAGAGCAGTATTTAATTTTCTAGCCAAATAGCTTTTATTTATATTTTAACTTTCCTGGAAAATAACTTAATTTAATTAGTCATTTACTTTTTTTCTTTCTTATGTTTTCGATTTTTAGCATTAATTAACGTTTATAAATTATGTATCGTTTTTGAATTACACATACTTATATGTAGGTTAATATTCAATTATTGTTGATATCCAAAAAATTGTCAAGCTACTTTAAGAGACTTAAGTTTTATTTGTACTACCACTTTCTCAAATAAATTTGAAATTTCAAGGAATTATTAATGAATTACCACAATTCTTCAAAAGAAATGCCGATATTCCGTCCAAGTCAGACTTTAAGGAGTTATTTAGATTAGAGATGCCTCTCAATACGTCATCTTCACTGAGAATCAAAGTTCCAATGTCAATGGAGGATTGAATACCATCTAGAAGAGATGCATCAAACCTTGGATTATCATCAACGAAAATGGATTTGAAAAAATTAGCAAGTAAATCAACAGTATCTGAGATGCAATTAGAAAATTTATTATCCCAGAAAACTACCGTGGGAATGTCAGAGACTTTTTTTTTAAATTTAATAAATTGCCAAAACGATTTAGGATTCTCAAAAATGTTTTGTTCAATTTGAAGGATATACTGTTTGTAAAGGAACTTATCAAGGAAATTAATTTGTCTCGAATAGTGCTCGAATTTAGCTTTATAATCCCAATTATTCGTGGCAATATAGAGTTTATAAAATTTATTCTTCAGATTTTTTAGTTTTTTTAAGCCTTTAGTATACCACGGTAACTTATGAATTGATTTACGCAAAAGTTGAATGTTATTTCTACATATAGAATGAACAGTAGATAGTATCGAACCCCATACAAAAAAAGTTCGAATGTCCACCACCAGTTTGAAAACTAATATTGAAAAATTTTTAAGGAAAAAAAATTTTTTTTTTTCGGTCTCTAAGTTCGATGCAATTTTGTTTTTTCTTATGTCTCCGCCATTTGACGTCTGATCAACAAGTATATTATATCGCTGTAAATGTTTCAACACGGAGTATATTTTATTCATAGAAATCATTTGCCTCAGATTTTTTCTACTAGTTGTATACATGATCTCAGCCTCTATCACCCTAACGTGCCAAGGGCTCACCATAAAATTAAATTCCGTACTAAATCATAACATTCATACCTACAAAGTTTTCTCAAATTATTGAAATTGAAAAAGTTACAGCGAATCTAAAATTTCAGTGCAAATATTTAATCAGAATAATAAAATCATCTTTAACTTAAGTCCTAAAACTATGCAATGGTTTTTTCCAATCGACTTCCAGATCATTGCGCTTTTATGTTCATCTTAAAAAATTTAATGTACTGCATATTTTTATTATTATCATTATTATTTATTAAAAAAGTAATAAAATAACAGTTTATAACTTATTTACTAGCACTAGCAAGTAAGAGCTTCAGCTAGGACTTAAAATATAATATACACATTACAAAATATAACTTTTAATACAACTTCAAAAATACTTAAATAAATAAAAAAAAATAAAGTGCGGTGACGCACATACATTTTTGCACTTGCATCGAGAAATTAGGAACAGGTCGTTCCACTCATTTGCATTGTATTTGTTTAGGGCTTTTAAAATTTAAAAATTACTATCAATAAATGCTTCAATGTGTCTGCGAATCATTGTTCTCGATAATTTTGGAATATGTTCGCGCGTTCCTACAAGCTAGTTATGTCTTTGAATACTTTTTCTTTAAAAATATTTAATTTTCTGTTGCCAGATTCAATATATTTCAGATGCAATAAATATTGAATCACATCGTGCTTTGTTGGCAATTTACTTTTTTCCAAATCGCACTTTTCAGAAAACATTTTTTGTTTTTTATTTAATTCTCTGAATTCTTTTTCAATATTTGAAAAACACTTTTTCAAAGCTTGAACAATACTGATTAATAAGTGATAGTCTTAAACTCCTCTTTATATACAAAAAACTTTTACAATATAGCAAAATCTATTACCTGACTTAAAATTTATGGGAAAAATCAAACTTATATTCATTGCGAAATCCAAACAACTTAGTTCGTCGCACTATAATTAGCACATTGAATCATTCATCTACCAATCCTTAGTAGCAGGTAACTCGCGGGTTGCTGTTGCATTAAGTATCGCAAAGTGTTATTTTGGGCGGAGCGTATGTGATGATCATAAAGTTGCAGGATACACACAACCTTAGTTTTAAGGACTAAGAATATGTATTTGCTACAAGCAGAACACTTACGTTCTTATTTGATCAGTCAAGCTCCCATTAATTCTAGATACTCATAAACAATTATTTGTCTTATTTATTTTCCACCTAGATTGATTTTGATGAAATTTGGTATTGAATCAAATCAACACGCTGGCAAAAAACGGATACAATTCATAAACTAAAAAAATTAAAAAATTTTAATTGATATAACTAAAACCTTAACGATTTTCATTTAAAAGTACGTTGATCTTCGAAGAAGTCGATTGGAAAAAGCCGTTGCATAGTTTTAGGACTTAAGTTAAAGATAATTTTATTATTCTGATCAAATATTTGCACTAACATTTTAGATTCGCTGTAACTTTTTCAATTTCAATATTTTGAGAAAACTTTACAGGTATGAATTTTATGATTTAGTACGGACTTTAATTTTATGATATGCCCTTGGCACGTTAGAGTGGTAGAAGCTGAGATCATGTACACAACTAGTCGAAAAAAAATCTGAGACAATTCACTTTTATAAATGAAATGTAGTCCATGTTGAGACATTTACAACCATATTTGTTGATCAGACGTTAAATAGCGGAGATATAAGAAAAAATAAAATTGCATCGAATTTAGAGGACGAAAAAAAAAAATGTTTTCCCTTAAAAATCTTTCAATATTAGCTTTCAAACTGGAGGTGGACATTCGAACTTTTTTTTGTGATACTATCTAATGAACAGTATCAATAAAATTATCAAAACAAATAGAGGTTTCGTTGTTGTCAAATAGAGCACTACACTCTACAGAACGGATAGCATTATTTAACACATAAAAATCGCAAAGATTAAAATTGTAACGAAAATTAACATCCAACTCAGAAACAGTTTCAATAAAATCAAAAAATTCAATCTCTAAATTTAAAGGCAAATGATGTATGCATGGAGATGATACCGGAAACAAACATAGACTTAATTTAAATTTAATAATAATAATAGAGTTTAGCCTTCTTAGCTATTTAGCATTGAAGCTTTATACCAAGTAAAAAGCTTGTCGAATAAATGATGGAATAGAAAAAATTATCATGCACATTAATTGTTACTTTTTTATAACTTTTCCTTAGCTTTATCGCACTTTCTCAACATACCCACTCAGAATAAAAGCTACGTGGTGTAAATTCCTTGTGAATCGATGCAGTGGTCTTTGGGAAAATGCTATTTTAAAAATATTTTTGCATGAGGGCCACCCTAAATATGCATCCTAAATAGAAGTTTTATAGACTAAGCCATGTCTTTTAGTATAAAAGCTACGTGGTGTAAATTCCATGTGAATCCATACAGTGGTCTTTGGGAAAATGCTATTTTAAAAATATTTTTGTATGAGGGCCACCCTAAATATGCAGCCTAAATAAAAGTCTCATAGACTTAACCATGTCCCTTAATATAAAAGCTACGTGGTGTAAATACCTTGTGAATCGATACAGTGGTCTTCGGGAAAATGATATTTTAAAAATATTTTTGCATGAGGGCCACCCTAAATATGCAGCCTAAATAAAAGTCTCATAGACTAAACCATGTCTATTAGTATAAAAGCTACGTGGTGTAAATTTCATGTGAATCGATGAAGTGGTATTTGTTAAAATGCTATTATAAAAAAAAATATGTATGAGGGCCACCCTAAATATGCACCCTAAATAGAATTTTTTTAGTTTACCCCCTATTCTCAGACCTACCAAATATACACAAAAAATTTGATAAGAATCGGTTAAGCCGTTTGGGAGGAGTACGGTAACAAACACTGTGACACAAGAATTTTATATATTAGATTATAAAATGGTGACCATACTTGGCTTGCGTACTCTATTGTATTATATAAAGTCATCGTTACTAAAGGGCTATTAAATTCTTTTGTCCACCTCTTAATAAAGCCAAGCAGAGATGAGGATTTTTTACAAATTTGATTAATATGCTCATTAAGTCAACTTAGTATCAAAATGTATACCTACATAGGTCTTTGACTACATCGACACGACAAATATTTTTATTTTTTAATTTATAATCAAATTCCACAATAGTTTTCTTCCTGGTAAAAATCATAGCTTGGCATTTATCAGGATTGAGATGTAAGTTATTCTTAGAACACCAAACTTCAAAGGATTTCAAGTCAGACTGAAGTGGAATAGTATCACCAATCCCCTTTACGTTCCTGTAAATTTTCATGTCATCTGCATATACTAACAGATGGGAGTTTTTAATAACATGTGTAACATCATTAATTGCTAAAATGAACAGGAGCGGCCCCAGGTGGCTTCCTTGTGGAACACCTGATGTCGCGCTAAATGGGGAGGAAAACACTCTCCTAAATATTATTTGATACGTGCGATCTGATAAATAAGATTCAATTCAGCTGACAAATTTAAGGGAAATCCAAGCTTCTTTAACTTAAACAAAATCAAATTATGTGGTAATTTAGCAAATGCTTTACTGAAGTCAGTGTAGATGCAGTCAACTTGCCCACCAGAGTCCAAAGAGCTTAATGCAAAAGAAGTGAAATCAAGGAGGTTAGAAACTGTAGATCTGCCATTAACAAAACCATGCTGACGAGTTGTTATGACTTCACTACAGCACACCTTATTCTGATCATATATATGTTCAACAATTTTCGGTATTGATGAAAACTTAGCCACGGGCCTGTAGTTTGAAACACCCTTTCTTGAAAATGGGGCTTATGTATGCATTTTTCCAAAATTTAGGAAAATAGCTTTCTTGAATTGATCTATTAAATTAAATACTGAGGGGCTGACTCAGCACAGAGCTGCAGTTTACTAAAACTGTCGCAGGAATACCATCCGGCCCGGAGTTGAAGTCATCATCAACAGATGAAATATATTTCTCTATGAGATCAGGATAGAAAGATATCTCATTAACCGAAACTAAAGGGTCGTTATCCATATATTCAAAATAGTTGATTTCAGGGCTAAATAAATCCGTAGAAAATGATTCATTAAACAAATTAGCAAACAACCCGGCTATAATTTGTGGGTCGCTAGTGAGCCCATCAACTGTTCTAAACTCAGATGGAAACCCGTCAGATTTTTTTTAGAATTAATAAAACCCCTAAAATTCTTGGGGTCATGAAAAATATTTAGCCTAATCTTATTCAAATATTCAGAATAAACCAAAGCTGACATATCTTTAAATTCAATAAACAGTCGCTGATAAGCAACAAGGTCATTACGGTCCTGGCTACAAATGTATTTATTCCATGTCCTATTACGGCCATTGCGAACTTTTTTCAAATCCTTTGTATACCAAGGGTACGAGGAATTATTAACGTACCTCTTTGTATATGGCACCGAGAATGCTATGGCAGAAAAAAGTTCACCATAGAAAAATTTAATGCAATCATCAAATGTATTATTAAAAAAAAGTAAGCAAGTCGTCTAATTTATTTCTTAAATTTTCATTCAATTTTAAAAAGTCAGCTTTCTTAAAATTAAATTCGTAAATATTAATGGATGGACATGCATTAGTCAAATTTTCATTGTCAGATTGGTACACAATACTTAAAGGTGGATGATAGGAATCTACCGTAGACTGAGCATGGATAGCATTTCTTACAATAACATTGCTACTATTTGTAGCTAAGACTAAGTCAAGTTGTCGTCCGTGGCAATTAGTTATACAACTTACTTGTTGTAAATTTGAAAGTATTTTGTCAACAAAAATTTGCTGTTGTCGAGTTTTTGGACAAGATGCATAATAATATGTACCATCATCCGAAGAAGTCCATTTTAGGTCAGGCAGATTAAAGACACCTAACAACACAATTTCGTCATTAGCATCTAGTTCAGTAATAATATATTCTACGGCCATTGAAAGACATTCGTAGACATCTACGCTACTATTTGGAGGAACATAAGTGTTAAGAATGTATAAATTAGAGTTACAATGTGTAACCTTAACACATAACAGTTCAATATTAGATGCACAAGCAATTTCAACTAATGAACTGGTTAAATGATTTTTTATAGCTATTAAGACGCCTCCACCAACAGAAGAAAGATCTTCCAAGTGTCTGTCTCTACTAAAAACATGGAAACTATTATCAAAAAGTTCCATATTGAGAAAACTGTTATTTAACCAAGTTTCGGTAAACACGATAATATCCTCAGAGAAATTCTGAGTTGATAAAAAGATATCTTGCGTCTTGGAACGCAAGCCCCTTACATTTTGATATTAAATGGATAGCCGTTTCAGTTTTTTGAATTGGAACGGACAGTGTGTCGGACAGTTTTATTAATTTTTTCGACTTGAATTCAGAAATAAAGATATTATCTACCCATGCATTGGAATTTAAAATGGCGGAAAATAAGAAAATAATTTTAAAAGACGCATGAGTTGTTTTATTACCGATTTTCCTGTATGAAATGAAGGCGTCAATAAAGTTTTTCACGTTGTCAGTGGTAGTGCCATGATGAAGTCGTGAAATAAAAATATATTTTAACCTTGGCAATGCCTGCAGAGAAACAGGAGGCTCGATTTTGAATTAGTAGAATTTGGCGTAATTCTGTTATTATGGTTTATGTTTTTGGCTAAATCTACTCCTACTTCATTTAAGTATTTGTTCATATTATTTACATATTCATATTATTACAGTATTGCTTCCTTGAGATTCTCTTAATGTAAATGTTATCTCTTCTTAATTTTTCAATGTTGAATTGATCATGTTCCTTAATTTTCTTGGATTGTTCAATTTGGGTATTTCTGTGCTTCTGCTTGTTGATTTTTATTAAAAGACTGGCTTCGTTTTTTACTTTTTTATATGTCTCCTTGATATATTTATTGTCCGGGTTGGATTAAGTCTTGTTATACTGCTTTTGCCTTAGCTGTATTTTAGTCTGAAGATCCGTAGAAATCTAGTTATTATTTCTGCACCTTTAAATAGTAGTTTTCTTTTTGGCAACCTGTATAATATTTGTTAACAATTCAAACTGTTTGATGTTATTTTAGCTAACTCATTTTTAATTATATTGTAAAGGATTGGTGTTACTATTGTTTTGGTGTTTAGGCGCACCTCGCCAATTTCGTTACAGCACAAATGCTTTTTATTTTTGAATCATAAAATTAAAAAGAGAGCACGACTAGTGCAAGTTAAGTGTGAAATTATGATTAAATTTTATTTACCAAAATTGAGGCTTAAATACAAATTTTACACGTATTTTCTTATTCTACTTAGTTCTTACCACTATTTTCTAACTCCACCCCTCCGTTTGCCTTATTCGCCCGATTGGCGATCAATTTGGATTTCTGGTTGCATTTGTTTATGGTTCTCTTTCACGCACGTTAATTCAATTTCAAAGCCATGAAATTAAGGGTGAAATCAAATAGCTCTGTCGCTAGGTCAGCTTGTCGCGATAACTGACGCTTTGTCGTTCACGTGTGACATCGCATTCAACTTCACTGACTTGTGCATGTAACCCAATGCCCAATGCAGTTATTTGTTGTTGTTGTGTTTAGAGCAAGTGCATTTTGGTGTACTAGCAATAAGGTAAACAATAACCAAACTCAAGTAATACTTTTAGTATCAAATACCGATCGTAAATTAGGTTATTGTTTATTTTGGCTGTCTGAAGTAAATTTGGTATTTGTATAATTAGAGGTTTTACATTACCATATGGGAAAATTGAAATGGAATTTAACTGATTTGGTTTGATGCATTGGTTTTTGGTGAGAATGGGAAATTTATGAAGTTCACATTAGTGAACTGAAATTGATCTAATGGCTAGAAGTTTTAGTGGCTGTCATAGTGACTGTATAGGTTCACTACAATATTTTTCATTTTATAATAATTGATTTTTTGAGTAACAACTGTTTTCATCAATTCTTTGTGAGATTTAAGTGATGTTATTGTTGCTGTTGTGTATTTATGATCCGAAATGTCGGTCAAGTGGCAATTAATTTTGTGTGTAGCGTCTATATTGGAAATAATATGATCAATTAGGGTACTTGTGTTATTTGATATTCTGGTGGGTTGAGCGGTATAAATAAGTATAAAACCGTTTATTTGTATTAAGTCTGTGTACTTGATAATAGTACAGTGAAATTCCCCATAGCCGGACACCCACCGTTGCAGTCCGGTTATTGGAGCGTCCGGCTATCGTAATTAATTTTGTATGGAAAAGTTAGTGAGTTTCGCTGAAATATGTCCGGTTATGGGAGCTGTCCGGTTAAGGAGGCTGTCCGTAATGGGTAATTTCACTGTATTTGATTGTTCAAAAATATTAATGTTGACATCTGCAAAGAAAACGCAATTTTTTCTATTGCTTAATTCTTTTTCCATAAATTCCATGAACGTTTTTGAATTTTCATTTGTAGCCTTGTAAAAAGTTCCAATTTGTAGTGGTTTATTTAAGTTTGTAAGTTTAATTAATGTAGTTGTACTTTTCATGTTTTATTATTTCATGTCTTTGACGTAAATAACTGTTCCACGTCCTCGTTTTTCTTTTCGGCTGTTATGAATAGCAGTGTAATTTGGAATATTAAAAATTGTAATTTCAATTACATACAACCAAGTTTCAGTTATAATTATAACACTAATGTTTTTAAGGGTGCTAACAAGTGCGTCGAGATCATATAGAGGGTAGCCTCGAAAAGTCGAAAAGTGAATC
This sequence comes from Tricholauxania praeusta, assembly GCA_949775025.1. Lineage (NCBI taxonomy): Eukaryota > Metazoa > Arthropoda > Insecta > Diptera > Lauxaniidae > Tricholauxania > Tricholauxania praeusta. Next base: position 105,027,917 of record OX459028.1, read on the forward strand.
AGTGTTGCCGTTTGTCGAAATAATTTGCTGCCAGTTGAAAATTTCTTTAGAAATTTGCACATAAACTTAACATAACGATTTTTAAATATATTAAAAGTGCAATTCTCAGAACTTTTTTTTTGTTTTCATATTTTTTTTTTTGATATTTAATAACTTAATTCTACATATTTTTACTTTTTGGTGTATTACATTTTTTTTTCATGGCTGCGGCAACACTGATCACACTGTCAAATTGCCATTGCTTAATCATTTACGCGTTTGCATTATTAGGGGTGTTCCCGAAAGCAAGTTCGAAAACTCGAAAATTTGCAAATATTAATATAAACATTGAGTGTCGATTCTTTGACCATTTGATTAAAGGTAGTTTATTCTGTCCTTCACTGTTTTCATTTTCAGAATATGAATTGCAATTGAATTGCAGTGATCTGACCCTACTTTATGGTCTCAAGAGTATCCAGCTCCGTGTTTATTTGCTCAATTATTGCTTATTCTTTATGTGTTCTTGTATCATGTTTTTCTGCAAATATGCTGCACGTTTCTTCCCCTTCACTTTTGCCACTTGAACGATGATATTTTTGACATTTATAACATCGGGTTAGAGTCTTTTACAAATCTTGACCTGTAATTCAACATCACATACCTGTTTGAAACTTTTTTAAACGTATTTCTAGAGACTTTTATAATATAACTATATAGTAGACCGGGTCGAAATTCAGATTCATCCAGACACCGACTCAAAAATTAGAGGAACCCTTAAAAACGATATCTGCATCATTTTTTTTCGTTCCGAGAAAAACCAATGGAGCACTTTTGATTCTCCCGAAGGTCTTTTTTGGCTAAAAAAAACGTGTTTTTTGCTCATAACTTTTATTCCTTCATAGAATGGATACCCGACTTTGCGCGAAAATTAAAGAATACGCTCTTGCAAACAATTTGACGTTAAAAAAATTAAAATTTTTTTTCTATTATAGATAATATTTAGTCTTGAAATTCGATTTTTTCACATTTTTTATTTATTTATTTTGTTTAAACTACTGTAGATGCTGCATTTAGCATTTGGTCTTATTGGAAATTGAATTAGCTCTTGTTTCAATGATATAGTAGAACCTCTTAACTTGAACCTCGTTAACTTGAAATCTTCTATAAGACGAAGAAATTAGCCATTCTCTTCCGTTCAAGTTTGTACTTTGCTTCGTGAAATGTACATTATCATTCATTATATGTGCTCTATACATAGAGCTTTGATTTTCTGCTCAAATATGATGTTTTCATTAGTGGGTTCATAAAATTATTTGGTACAACGTGTGAACAATTTTGTAATATATAAAATGGATTTAATAGCATCGGACTTAAGTTTGACGAAACGGCCAACTAATCGCGACGTGGTGCAGTTTTTCGAAAGTGAATGCAGGCGTCGGGAAAATACAGGTTTCAGAAAATTTATCGTACCTGCTTTAACGAAAATCCGTGGGCTATGAACGCGAGCCAAAATACCGATGGTAACAAAAACAATGTGTCGTGTACAAATAAATGCATTGTTGGAAGACATATTAAAAAAAAAAATTAACAGTAAATGATGAAAAGTGGAAGTTTTTGTTTAATGCAAAATGTAAATGTGGCATTGAGTCAAATATGAGCTGTGGCTGCTCAAAGGAACACCGTATTCCAAAAGTTCTAAAAATTTTTACATCGGCCAGTGGAACGCTCGGTATCTTAATCTGGATAAGTGTAACAGTGAGAATGAAAGTGCTGTTGACGTTGCCGTTGCTATTGCTGGTGCTGCTGCTGCAGATTTTTATGAGGATTTTGATTTTCAAGACTTGTGCAGTTCAAATGGTACAGGTGTTGCACCTTCTTTAGCTAACAGAGCCACCTTGCACTCAGTTTCTACCTGAAGAAAATTATTTGATTCATGATAATTTAGAAGATATCATTGCTTTTCCAGGTGAAGAATAACAATGCAAAAAATATATAGCATATTTTTAACTACATAGCAAATTACAATATATAATTTTAATTACAGACTCTCCATGTCATTCCCAAAGCACTGAACGTCACGTAAAAGCAGTGAGCGAATCATGCATGCAAGTCGTGCACAAAAACTGCCTGGGTCACATTTTAAATACTTTGGACTCACGCGAAATATATAGTAGCCTAGAATCGCGCCAGTCCTTAATATAGCGATAGCAAAATTCTGTCTTAACTTTTATATAGCGATAACCAAATACTGTAAAAATTGAGTAATAAAAGTTGGGTTTTTTGCCAGAGTGCTTTTCCCAACAATAAAAATTAATTGCCTTTTCAATAAAACCAAAATTATACAAATCCAATGCTAAATGCAGCATCTACAGTGGTTTAAACAAAATAAATAAATAAAAAATGTGAAAAAATCGAATTTCGGGACTAAATATTATCTATAATAGAAAAAAATTTAAATTTTTTTAACGTAAAATTTTTTGCAAGAGCGCATTCTTTAGTTTTCGCGCAAAGTCGGGTATCCATTCTGTGAAGGAATAAAAGTTATGAGCAAAAAACACGTTTTTTTTAGCCAAAAAGGACCTTCGGGATAATCAAAAGTGCTCCATTGGTTTTTCTCGGAACGAAAAAAAATGTTGCAGATATCGTTTTTAAGGGTTCCTCTAACTTTTGAGTTAGTGTCTGACTGACTTTATTTTGCTTCATACAAATCGACCCGGTCTACTATATAGAGATGTTTTTTTATTCATATATTTATGTTCTATTTCATCTTGGTTATAGTTTTTGTCTATGTTTGAAATCAGTATTTTAGGCAATATAGGTCTTGGTACCGATATTTTATAGCCTGCTGTTAACTTTTGATTAATTTCTGATTCCAATTTTTTTCTTTCTTGCTCATTTACTGTGGAGACTACGAAACTCCCATGTTTTTTATGTTTAATAGAAGAAATCCTTATTTTTATTTTTGGTCTTACTATTTGGGCTTTAATTAGATTTTCATTCTCTTTACTTTCTTGTTTACTATTTGTTGGTAGAATTATGATGCTACTTAGTGCTTTTTGTTTACTGGGTTGTTGCTTCATGTTAGCACACCAGCATAATTGGGGGTTTGTTAGTTGTTGCTATTTTTTCTAATTTTAGGATTGCTTCTTTTATTTCAGTAGGATCCGTTGATCTCATTATTTGTTGATCTTGTTTTTTCTAAATTTGATTCACCCTTTAACCATTGCTTAAATTTTTATTATCGGTATTGCAAATCCAAAATCATTTACTTTTTAGTGCAGCAATTGCGTTATAGTCTCCATCTGTATAATTGATAGAGTCTACATGCCACCATGATTGACTTAGTCCCTCTCATTTTAATCCTTTTTTCCTACATTTCTTGCACCAGTTTCTGTTTCTTCATCAGTCATTGTTCTGGTTTAAGGCGCTAGATACGTGACCATAAACATATATGTACTTACATACTTATGTTGCTGCTATTATTATTAATTTTTGGCGACAGATTTTGCAGTTCACGAAATAGTTTTTTCCGACAATTTATTTGACTTGCATTCCAGTGTTTTCATAATTTAGTACTAAGCCAATAGTTTTAATAACATTTCTATTTTATTTTGACTTTTGTTTATTAAGTTTTTTCTGTATTTTCCTCTTATTTTTCTCTGCTGATTTTTTCACTTGTTTTTACTCACTCACTCTTAAAAGTCTTATCTTGCGAAATTGAATTTTAAATAATTATACATTGATCTGGCGTAGAATGCTTTCCACTGCCCACTAAAATGCAAAAACTTGAAAAAGTCATTGCAGTAACAAAAAAAAAAACGGCGGGTTGCACTCCGGGAGTGCCGACAGAAGTGAAAACAAATCGTTTAATGGCAAGTTAGTGCGTTAATTGGTATGTGTGCGTTTTCTTTTTATATGGCAATGCAATGGAAGACAAAAACGGAATATGTATTCAAATTTTACTCTCGCTCTCATTCTCAATTTGTCAACGCAACAACGCGGACATTGAAAGAAACAAACATGTAAGCATAACAATCGTTGAATGAGAATTAAATGTGTCAGTTAGTGTGTATGCTTTGCTTTTTGTCTTCCACTTGGAATATTTTTTATTTAAAAGAAACAATAGAACATTAAAATTTTACCATCGCATTCATGACGGGGAATCCCGATGACGGTCGGTGTCACGAGTTTATACTTTTTTACTCAGCCGCACAACGTGCCATAAGAAGTTTTCACTTCAAAAATTGCTGGAAGAAGTATATTCGGCTCAGTAGCCTCAACTGTGAATAATTAAATTTGAGCTAAGTACTCCTTATGTTTAAAAACAAAAATTTATTCTGATTGCAGTAAGACACATCATTGCGAATTATGTAAGTATAAGAAAAAATCAGGTAAAAAAAGTACCTGGACCTGTGACTAAATAGCTTAAACATAATTTTTCTTAAACTTAAGATAAAAATCTGCTTCTTCTAACAGACACTATGACACCACATTTATCAAAATCGGCTTATTCGTTGCCGAGTTCTGGCTGTTAGAATATTCAAACTGCTTAAAACGCCATCTTGTGACAGTTAATCATAATACAAATGACTTCAAAAAAATCTGCTTGTTCTTAAAAAAAACTATTACACCTCATTTGTCCAAATCGGTTTAGTAATAGCCGAGATATAACGTTTTAAAGTTTTTCAAAAAACCAAATTTGCTTGCTGCTGGTTCAAGGTGGCCTAGTATTTCAGATTTTTCTCTGCTTTGGGCTGCTGGCTCTGCTTTCGGCTGCGCTAGCAGAGAAAAATTTGCTTACTGAGCAACAACTAACCGGAAGTCAACATATGTATGCTACAAATTTAAAAATTTTTTCCACAAAATTACATACTTTCATGGGCCAATTTTTTCTAAAAACGTTGCCTACTTGTAGGCGCTATTAATAATTTACCCTTAAGCGGCCCTCACACGATCAGTATTACTGACAGGATTTTGCATACTGACAGTATTACTGATCGTATGAGGTGAGTACTGATGTACTGTCAGTATAGAAAACCGATACTGATGACTGATAAAAAATCGGATATTACTGACGAAGTTTTTAAATACTGACAGTAAAGCGGCCCTCACACGATTAATATTACTGACAGTATAATTACTGACAGTATTTACATTACTGTCAGTGTACCACTCACACGGTCAGTATTGTTTATTGTCAGTAATCAATTTTTTTGACATTCGACTGGTGAAGGTGCGAACTATGCTCCGGCTACGTGACCGACAGCCGAAAATGGCATGTCACTTTTTGGGGCAGATTCCATCCAAACTTGCACCACGCCTCCAGCTAGGCATCGGACGACCATACCCTTGGACGCAATGTTCCATGCCACTGAATGAGGAACTTTTCCAAGTTTCTTTCAAGTTTCGCTGCCTCATCGTCTATCTGCCACAAAATGGGGCATGCCACGCCCCCTCCCAGGATTTTTCCGTCCCGTGCCTACTTGCACCCTCTGACCAACTTTCAGCCGGATCTGCCCCAAAAAGTGGCATGCCACTTTTCTGTGCAAATAATACTGATGAACTGTCAGTAATCACCTCACACCATCAGTATTACTGTCAGTATTTAAAAACTTCGTCAGTAATATCCGATTTTTTCATCAGTCATCAGTATCGTACACTGACAGTAATGTAAATACTGTCAGTAATTATACTGTCAGTAATATTGATCGTGTGAGAGCCGCTTTAAAAGTATGCAACACTTTCCGACGAATTTCAAAAATAGCACCTAAAATTAGGACACATTATCTGAAATTTTTAAAATCGTTACCTACTTTTAGGCGTTCTTTTTGAAATTTGTCAGAAAGTGTTGCCTACTTTTAGGGGCAAATTATTAATAGCACCTAAAAGTAGGCAACGTTTTATAAATTTTTTGAAATCGAGTTCATTTTCCAAGTCTTCAAAATTTTAAAATCGAGTTCGTTTCCCAAGTCTTCAAAATTCCAAAATCAAGTTCGTTTCCCAAGTCTTCCAAATTTGAAATCGAGTTCGTTTCCCAAGTCTTCAAATTTCTGAAATCGAATTCGTTTCCAAAGTCTTCGAAATTCTAAAATCGAGTTAGTTTCCCAAGTCTTCAAAATTCCAAAATCAAGTTCGTTTCCCAAGTCTTCCAAATTTGAAATCGAGTTCGTTTCCCAAGTCTTCAAATTTCTGAAATCGAGTTCGTTTCAAAAGTCTTCAAAATTCCAATATCGAGTTCGTTTCCCAAGTCTTCAAAATTCCAAAATCGAGTTCGTTTCCCAAGTCTTCCCGATGACGGTCGGTGTCGCGAAATTATACTTTTTTCCTCAGCCGCACAACGTGCCATAAGAAGTTTTCACTTCAATAATAGAACTTTTACGAACAAATTTTTTTAACAAGAATAAATACCTAACCTTGAGAAGTAAAGGAGTTGAACACTGTAATATTTTGACCGCTTAAAAGTACAAATTACTCAATCTCAATATAATAGCAAACTTAGAGAGTATCGTTATTTTTTTGAAATAAAATATCATGTGCTTATTTTGTGTACTTATCAAATAACAATATTTTAAAAGATTAGAAGAAAAAATACTTCATTCAATTCACAAACTTTTCTTTCAATTCATAAATTACACAACACTGCCATTATTTTGGCTTAAGTTTCCTTTAGCTCTCATGGTCCAATGGTAATTGAACTAAACTTTTCTTATGAGCTTTTTTATTCTAAGCAAAAATATGTAATCAAAAAAAGTCGCTCGGATCAGGTTTCGGATATATATCCATCGGAAGTTGCGGATATAACTTTTGTAAATATTCTTATAAGTTGGGAACCCCTGTATGGATATCAAAAACATGGGTGTCATAAGATAGATAATTTAATGGCCTACAATAATGGTACGCAAATCTTTGAAATCTAACCCATAATTTTGGAGATAGCAATATCCGCAAGTTCCGATGGCTATATATCCGAAAATGGGTTCATTTATCGTCGTTTAAGCCAACGGTTACAGCATCTTATATAATTTCTTATGTTGCAAAATATGCTGAAATTAGTAAAAACCATATTACTTGCTATCCACTGATAAAAAAAGATAGTAATTTGGGGGATCTCTTCTTTGCACTATAACAAGCTTTTTAATCCCTCTTTTTGGCAAAGTAACATCAAAGTCCGTCCTTTTCAGAATCTGGGGGAAATCATTCCACTCAAGTGCCATCATATTTTTTTAATATTTCTCCTGTCCAACCACGTATTTCAAATAGGCCTCATGTAGATACTATTGTCCACTTAACTAAAAATAATGGTGTCAATAGACATTTTGGTATTTTAGGGGATTATAACCTAAGAAGGGTTGATTGGTCTTTGATGTCAAATGATCTTTCGCTAATGCCATCAATTGTGAATCAGCCACATGAAATAAACCTAATTGACTCATTGTTTGAAGTTGATTTGGCACAAATAAAAAATTTTTTCAGCAAGCTTGGCAGACTACAAGATTTGGTTTTTATGAGTAACAATATTAAATGTTCCCTAATGGAAGGTATGTTTCCGATCTCAGCACCAAATTTGCACCACTTGCCTTTAATTTTGGATATTCAGTTTTATGAATATCTGAAAACTATCGACAAAGTGGATTCTCAAGTAAGGTATAATCTGAAATCATGCAATTTTGAAAATTTAAATAATATTTTTGTTGGCATAAATTGGAATTCATTATTTGATAGTAATGAAAAATCAACTTGCTACGATTTGTTTTTAAACACTTTTCACACAGTTTGTAAAAATAATATTCCAAATTGTCGTAAAAATATCCATAAGTTACCTTGGTACACCACTGGTTTGAAAAAATTAAAAAATTTAAGAAACAAGTTTCATAAACTTTGCCAATTATAATTTAGCTTATAAAGTAAAAGTACCAGGAGACCGACCACAGTTCGGTTTTTCGTTTTGAGATTGAAAAAGTCGAAAAAATGTAATGCAATTGAATGAGAAGTCGGAAATATTTAAAAAATATTGAATAGGGTTGAAAACCCGAAAACAAGTTAAAAAAAAAACGGCGGGTTGCACTCCGGGAGTGCCGACAGAAGTGAAAACAAATCGTTTAATGGCAAGTTAGTGTGTTAGTTGGTATGTGTGCGTTTTCTTTTTATATGGCAATGCAATGGAAGACAAAAACGGAATATGTATTCAAATTTTACTCTCGCTCTCATTCTCAATTTGTCAACGCAACAACGCCGAATTTGAAAGAAACAAACATGTAAGCATAACAATCGTTGAATGAGAATGGAATGTGTCAGTTAGTGTGTCTGCTTTGCTTTTTGTCTTCCACTTGGAATATTTATTTAAAAGAAACAATAGAACAATAAAATTTTACTATCGCATTCATGACGGGGAATCCCGATGACGGTCGGTGTCGCGAGATTATACTTTTTTCCTCAGCCGCACAACGTGCAATAAGAAGTTTTCACTTGAAAAATTGCTGGAAGAAGTATATTCGGCTCAGTAGCCTCAACTGTGAATAATTAAATTTGAGCTAAGTATTCCTAATGTTTTAGAAAAACAATAATTTATTCTGATTGCAGTAAGAAACATCATTGCGAATTATGTAAGTATAAGAAAAAATCAGGTAAAGAAAGTACCTGGACCTGTGACTAAATAGCTTAAACATAATTTTTCTAAAACTTAACTTAAAAACCTGCTTCTTCCTACAGACACGATGACACCACATTTATCAAAATCGGCTTATTCGTTGCCGAGTTATGGCTGTTAGAATATTCAAACAGCTTAAAGGCCATCTAGTGACAGTTTATCAAAACATAAATGACTTCAAAAAAATCTGCTTGTTCTTAAAAAAACTATTACACCTGATTTGTCTAAATCGGTTTAGTAATAGCCGATATATAACATTTTAAAGTTTTTCAAAAAACCAAACCAGGTCTGGCAGCTGAACAGCTGCGTATTATCCGGGCTGAAAAGGTCAGGAGACCAGTCAAAATTTTGTCATTGAGCTTGGCTCTGACGCGGCCGAATTCATCAGAAGTAGGGGCAATAAACTCACCTTCACTGCGGGTGTAGTTTACTGCAAGTTCTTTGACGTCGAAAATGACGAAAAAGATCCTGCTGATGAAGAGGCCTCCAAATTATCCAGAAATGCTGATGAGGTTTGTGCAAATAAACCTCCAACATTGTAAGGCGGCATCTGCCTCCCTCTTAGCGTTCCTCAATGAGGAACGCCTTGATGTTGCTCTGATTCAGAAACCATGGCTTTTTGATAACAAAATACGTGGACCTGGTCACAGTAACTTCAACTTTTTTCACAACACGAGCTGCGGGAGATATCGAGCGTGCATTTTAGCTCGTAAAAGTATTAGTTTATTTCTCATACCACACCTATGCACCGATGATCTGGTTGTTGTCCGCGCTGAAAAGACAGGGCAACTCAAACCCTTTCTTATAGCGTCCGCGTATTTCCCTCATGGTGAAGCGGCACCCACCATTGGAGTAGCTACGTCATACAATTGGGCTAATCAACGTAAAATGGACCTACTGCTGTCGGCGGACGCCAACGCGCACCATACTCAGTGGGGTAGCACTGATACAAACGATCGTGGTGAGTCTTTGTTCGAATTCATTTTAAATTCGAATTTATTGATCTGTAACAGAGGCACCGAACCTACTTTTGTGACTAGAGCTAGATCTGAAGTTTTAGATATTACTTTAACAACAGAATCAGAAGTCACTAAAGTTAGTAATTGGTCCGTCTCTAGTGAATCAACTTTATCAGATCACAGATACATAACTTTCTGTATCTTTAATTCAGCATACGCTGAAAATAGTTTCAAATACTTTTCAAAGACGAAGTGGCCAAAATACTCTCGAATTCTGTCAGAAAACATATCTTTTACGAAGCTCGAAAAGATAGAAAGTGCTGACGAAATAAATGCAATTGTTGATAACATAACAATTAATGTTCGTTACGCATTCGAGACATCTTGCCCCACTCGTAAAACTTTTAAAAGAAAATTACCTCCTTGGTGGAATTGCGATGTGCATACCAGCCTAACTGCAGCGAAGATGCTGTTTAATATTGCACGACGAAGCGGTTTTGCTATCGATTGGGATGCATATCGATTTCACCGCAGACTCTTCAAAAAGAATGTCAGGGCGGCGAAACGCGCTTCTTGGAGACATCTTTGCAATTCAATAGAGTGTACAAGCGAATTTTCGAGACTCCGGAAAGTGCTCACTAAAGAGCCTACCACATTGGGTTTTCTTAAAAAAACCAGATGGGTCTTGGACGGAAACTCTAAACCTTCTCATGGACACGCATTTCCTCGTAAATGTAAATCTTTCTAAAGAAACAGAACCCGCAGCCACTTATTTGGCAGTGGAAGATTGGGATTTAGCATGTGTCATTGTTTCTGATGTAAATCTTAAGTTTGCTATAAATTCATTTGCACCCTTTAAATCATCAGGACCCGACGGGGTTTTTCCTGCTATGCTTCAGCACGGACCCAATACTCTTTTACAATGGTTGAAAAACTTTAGAACGGTTAATTGATTACCATTTACGCCAAAAGGTCACACTCTATAGTTTATCTAGTGCCCAACACGCTTATTTAAAGGGAAAATCAATTGAAACTGCTTTACACGAAGCAGTTAACGTCATTGAGAGATCTCTACATTTTAAAGAATTTACTCTTGCAGCTTTTCTGAATATCGAGGGTGCATTCAACAACGTGTTTTCTAGTTCCATTCACACTGCTCTAAGTCGCGTTGGTGCGGAAACATGTGTTAAAACTCTTATTGGACTCATCCTGGAAAACAGAATAGTTCGATCTGAGCTGGGGAATTGTTTCATATCCAGATCAGTTTCAAGAGGTACACCTCAGGGTGGAGTTATTTCTCCTTTACTTTGGCTTCTCGTTGTAGATGATTTAATAAAAATCATAACCCAGCAGGGAGTAAAAGTGGTTGCATACGCTGACGATCTACTTTTAATGGTTTCGGGTAAAGATTTGAATATTCTCAGTGATATTTTAACTTTTGCTCTTCGTAGTGTTGTGTTGTGGACATCAACAAACGGTCTGAGCGTTAATGCACAGAAAACTCAATTAGTGGTTTTTACAAAATCACATAAAATTCCAGATTTCAAACTTCCTCTACTGAAAGGCATTCCCCTCATTCCACAGGAAAATGCCAAGTATCTAGGGGTCATCCTTGATCGGAAACTAAACTGGAAACTTAATGTGGAAGAGAGATTTCGAAAGGCCTGCATTGCATTTTATACTTGTAAACGTATGTTTAATAAGACATGGGGATTTAACCCGAAGTTAGTTTTTTGGATGTATAAGGCAATCATCCGACCCATTCTGACTTACGGAATTCTGATATAGTGGAATGCCTTGGACAAAAAAACCTATCTAAAAATTTGTACAAAAATTCAGAGAATTGCATGTATGGGAATAACAGGTGCAGTATCCACCACACCTACTGCTGCAATTGAAATTATGCTGCATCTAGAGCCTCTTGATATTTATGGCAATCAGGATTTTGGAGATCAAAACCATACGGCCATAGCAGCATTTTGATTAAATTCATAGGCTGCAATATCATTGGCGGTAGAGACTATCTTGTTCCAACTTTAGTCTTTTCTTCCAATTTTCAGGTGATAGTACCCGAGAGACTGAGGTGGAAACCTTTAAATAATTCCATAGCGATCTATACAGATGGATCAAAAATGGATAACAGAACTGGTTCAGGAGTCTACTCCGAAACGTTAGGCCTGAGCGAATCATATAGACTGCCGGATTTTTGCAGTGTTTTTCAAGCTGAGGTCTTTGCAATTTTGAAAACTTGCCATTTACTTGATTCGAAACCACTTCAATTGGGTGTTAAAATAGTGATATATATTGACAGCCAAGCGGCAATTAAAGCTGTCAACTCAAACTTAATTAAAACTGAATTAGTTTTGAAATGTAAAACAGCTCTTCGCGATTTAAGCAATCGCTGGGACGTCGTTCTGTGTTGGGTTCCAGGTCACAGTAATTTTTTCGGCAATGAAAATGCTGACAAAATGGCAAGGGAAGGCTCAAATACAGTGAGCGTCAAAAGAAAGTAAACACCAATTCTTTATCCTTAAATTATCTTATTACAAAGTTATTATTGACTTACGATAAAAAGTAATATTACAGAGTTTACTACTATACCATTGGGAGATTTACTATTATAAGACATGAAATCAAAACAAGTGACAACATTGCTCAAATCTCTCGAATCTGAAAATGCATCAGATTTTACGCGTCAAAAAAAAGTAAACAGTTGTAATACTTACTTAGATTTTTTATATTTCGGGGAAGAAACTAAAGTATTTGTGAAGAATTTGTACTGATCAAATGTTTTACATCACTAAAAATAATTTTAAGTTGATTTGTACTTATTAATAATAACTAAAAAGGTATAAAGGAATGTAATCTCACTATGGGAAAGCAAACATCGACTGATACTCGGAAAATTATATTAGATTTAAAAGGAAAAGTCAAATCCTTGCGTGAAAATTGTGAAACCGTGGGAAGGAACCACGGAACAATAAAAAAAATAGTTGATAAATACGCCAAACAGCAACAGGTTGAAGATTTATCGAGATCTGGACGCCCAAAGTGGCTTAGTGGTACTGAAGTTAGAGCTGTAGTAAGAGAAGTAAAGGTATATCCAGCCTCAAATGCAGTTAAATTATCAGAGAACATAACGCACACATCAGGCAATCCAGTAAGTGCGATTACAGTCAGGAGACCGATTCACAAAAATGGCTTAAATGGATGGATACCACGCAAGAAGCCATACATATCCAAGATAAATCAGAGTAAGCTTGTGGATGTTGCTAAAAAGTACAAAAATAAGGCTCTACCTTTTTGGGAAAACAAACTTTATACAGATGAGAGCAAATTCGAAATTTTTGGAGCGAAAAGGCCCGCAAAAATATGGCGTGCTTAGAATGAAGCCTTCATAGAAAAGTGTGTTACCAACACTGTCAAACACGGTGGAGGCTCAGTTATGGTTTTGGGCTGTATGGTGGCAATAGGTGTTGGTAATCTTGTTGTTATTGACTGTACTATGAACTAAATGGATTACTTAGCTATTTTGAAGGACAATGTTGACCCTAGCGTCGAGAAATTAGGCTTGACTCAAACTGGATCTTCCAACAGGACAGCGATCAAAAGCATGCGTCGAGAATTGTAAAGGTGTGGCTACTGTACAAGACTCCTAAGACACTTGATCATCCGCCGCAGTCCCCAGATCTTAACCCAATCGAGCACCTGTGGGAACACCATTGACAGAAAAATCAGACAAACGGCTTTTTCAAGCAAGGCAGGCTTAAAAAAGGCTCTAAGGGAAGAATGGAGCGAAATCTGCCCAGATGCAACAAAAAAATTTATCGAATCGATGCCTAGGGGACCAAACGAGGTGCTTAAGGTCAAAGGAAAACAAACAACATGTTAAAATATTTAAAAAGTTTACTTTTTATAGTGAAGTTCTGTTCTCTTTTGTTTGCTGTTTACTTTTTTTTTGACGCGTAAAATTTGGTCTTTTTCGAATTAAAGTGAATTTATTTTTTTTCATAATTAGTTTTGTTAAATGTTTATATAGAAATCAACTATTATTAAATAATTCTTGAATTTCTTATATTTATTTTTGATTTTGTATTATTAACTTAATTTTAATAAGACTTTTAGTATGAGTAATTAAGGTGTTTACTTTCTTTTGACGCTCACTGTATAATATGTAGAACTGTTGACGTTTCTATAAAACGGCCAATAAACACAGTTAAAATGAACATAAATCTGCAGTGTCTTCGCGAAGCTAATTCTAGATGGTCTCAATGACATCAAGATCAATTTGGCCATTTTATGATGCTAAACGAACGTACATTGCGATTTCACTAAACAGGGCTCATCTGAGAGTCCTTACTGGTGTAGTAACTGGACACTATTTTATTGGCAAGCACTCCGCCAAGCTCGGTCTGCTGAACTTCGGAGATCTTTGCAGGGGCTGTAAAGATCCTGATGTTGAGGAGACTATTTTTCATTTTCTCTGTGAATGTCCTTCGCTAGCGCAACGACGCTTTAAGGTTTTTGGCAGTTACTCATTCAACTCTTTAGATCAAAACTCTTTAGCATCAAAAGATCTCAAATCCATATTGAAATTTGTAAAAATAACGAAATGGTTCAATTAGGTTGAATGACTATATTTATATCGGGTATACAATGGGCCTATTCGTGGCCTAAGTTATGATGATACGTCATCTCCCGGAAATAACCTAACCTAACCATTGCTTTTTCAAATACTTTGCTTAATGCATTGCGGACTGAAATGGGTCTGTAGTTTTCACAAACGTCTTTTTCCCCTTCTTTGTGTACCGGCGACATAATGACTTTTTTCAAGAAGTCTGGGAAAATTCAAGTTGAAAAATATTTGTTTATTTCACCAACTAATATTTTGCAAATAGTTGATAAGAAAGATTTCAGATCTTTTACGGATATTCCATCAGCTACTAGCGCTGCATTACTATTGAGGCTTATAACTATATGTTGAGCTTCGTTAAGTGTTACTGGCTTCAAACATATTTCTTTTTTTACTCTTAATAGAGTTTAGCTACTACAGCTATTATAGCCTTCTTAGCTATTTAGCATTGAAGCTTTATACCAAGTAAAAAGCTTATTAAAAAATTATCATGCACATTAATTCGATATTTATTTTATAATTTTTTCTTAGCTTTATCGCACTTTCTCAACATACCCACTCACACCATGTAAACATAGACATATAGATATTAAAATAATTATATGTATAAATTTACGTGGTCCAAGGCATAAATGTTAGAAAAAATTTACCCAGCATGCTGTGGGGCTCGGACAACACAAACAAAAAAATTCACACCACCATTAAGCTACAAATTTAGCTACAGTTAGTTTTTAGTCTAAACTTGAGTTGACCTTTTGACAAGCTAATGTTATAAGCTTCGCAATTATTAATAAGAGTTGTCATGCGATTAAAAGGAGCTGTAGCCATATAATTAATTCTACTAACCGGTTGATAAAATAATTGATAGGAGTTACGGGTACTCCTCCGATTACTATTAAAATGTATGTAGTTAAGAAGCTCTGGTGCAGCAAGAGACCCATTTACAAGTTGATGCAGATAAAGTATATCCGCAATATTTCTACGCGAGCTCAAAGACTGCATATGTAATAACTTTAAACGATCTTCATAAGGAGGAAGGTTTAAAGGGTCAATCCAATTTAAGCCATTGAGGACAAAACGAATAAAATTTTTTTGAATTCTCTCAATTCTATTTATATATATATTTATATATATATTAAAAGTCAACTTAGTATCAAAATGTATACCTAGGCCTTTGACTACATCGACACGACAAATATTTTTATCTTTTAATTTATAATCAAATACCACAATAGTTTTCTTCCTGGTAAAAATCATAGCTTGGCATTTATCAGGATTGAGATGTAAGTTTTTGGTTTTCTTACTGAGATTAATGACCAATTTTTAATTTTTTTTTTTATAAAAAATTATTTAATTAATTGAATATTAAATTTCTCCCTGACATTTCGCTACTTATTTGGCAGCATTTTCAAAGGGGTTGTTTTTATTAAAATTTTTAATTTTTTACAATTTTGAACATTTTTTACAACAATTAAATGCGATTTTTACACATCTAACAAAAAACAGAAAAGTTAATGGACAACGATTAAAACATACACCAAAAGAGAAATTCATTTTAAAGACGTACAATGATACCAAAAAATTATTCAAGAAACATAAGGATACGATAATAATTACACAAGCAGACAAAGGTAACAAAACTGTAATAATGTACAAAACCGAATACATGACTAAAATGAATAAATTATTGGAAGACAAACAAACATATAAAACAATGAGAACAGACCCAAGCAATGACTTACTAACAAAAAATAATAACATAGTAAATACATTATACAAAAAACAACATATAGAAAAATTTGAAAATTCAAACTCTATTGCTCGTTCGCCTTGACACCACGTTTGTATGGACTTCCTAAAATACACAAAATTGATACACCTTTAAGACCTATATCGTCCTCGAACAATTTACCCTGCTACAATCTTTCCAAACATACCGGACAAATACTTAAACAATTAATTTCCATTGACTATAACATAAAAAATTCATCCCAAGTAAAAGACAGATTAAAAGACTTAGAATTAAAAGAAGATGACATACTAGTATCCTTTGACGTAGTATCACTTTTTACAAATATATCAACTTATCAAGCAATAAAAATTATAATGAACAAATGGAAAGATATTCAAGACTTGACAAAAATACCCCGTAAAGAATTTCTTCATATACTGGAGTTTTGTCTGAAGGACAACAACTATTTCAAGTTTGAAGATACCTTTTACCATCAAATATATGGTATGCCAATGGGCAATCCACTTTCCCCGACAGTAGCTGACATTATATTAGACAATCTCCTTGACGAAACGATACTTACACTTGACAAACTTAACATAAAATTCAGATTCATCTGCAAATATGTTGACGATTTCCTTGCCATAATTAATAAAAACGACATTGACGTCATACTTAAAACACTCAACGAGTACCACAATAAATTACAATTTACGACAGAAATTGAAAACGAAAAAAGCATTCCATTTTTAGACATTAAATTACATAGACACAACAATAACATCTATACTGAATGGTACACTAAGGACATAGCATCGGGTAGGATCATGAATTTCCACTCTACTCAGCCAATGAAACAAAAAATAAATACAGCAGGAAATTCAATACAAAAAGTTATCACACTCACTGACACTCAATTTCTACAGAAAAATATTTTAAAAATCAAAACTACACTAAGGAAAAATGACTACCCACTACATTTAATTAACACACTAATCAGAAACAAAATCGACAAAAATAAACAAATATCCGCAACACCGAATCAAAAACAACCTACTGGCAACACTGAAAATGAAGCAGAGAAAAAGTACTTCAGCATCGCATATATACCACAATTGACAAGCGGCAACAGCATGAGAGAAATAATAAAAGCGCAGAACACAACCTTGGCATATAAACCAAATAAAACATTGAGAAACATCTTCACACAAACGAAAGCAAAAATTGCTCAAAATAACAAAGGGAATGTGGATTATCAAATAACATGCAAAGGTAACGAAGAAGACAAATGCGGGAAAACGTACATTGGAACAACAAAAAGAGCACTTCGTATAAGATTAAATGAACATATGAGAGACATCAGAAATGAAACAAGTTAAGGTGTTATTTTCGGCGAGGCCGAAACTCACATACCCTACACTGCACTGAAAGTACCTTTTCATCAAATGTTAAGAAGACGTTGAAGAGGCTGAATAAGTCGAAAAAAATGTGAAATGTTAGAAAGGTTGACAGAGGTTGAAAAATGTTGAAAAGTCGTAAATATATGCAAAATGTTGAAAAAAAGTTGAAAAACTCTAAAAGAAATGAAAGAGGTTGAAAAAATTTGAAATTATTCAAAATTGATGAAAAAGTCGAAAAAATAAAGAAACTTATGAAGAATGTTGAAAGAGGTTGAAAAAGTCGAACAAATACATATAGAATATATTGGAAAAAGTCAAGGGGTTGAAAAAGTCGAAAGAATATGGAAAATGTTGAAAAAATCGAATAAATATGAAAAATTTGAAATATGCCACGCCCACTTCTCCAATTCCACCCACTTTTGGTTCAACAAATTATATTTGTGATCGACATCCTCATATTAAATTTCAGCACAATAGCTTGTATAGTTTGCGATATATGCGGCAGTTTAATTTAAAATTTTTAGCAGTTGAAAAGTTCCACTCCCACTTTTATCTCAACTCAAGATATATTTTATATGTATCCGTTTACCAAATTTCATGACAATATCTTGCACGGCTTACGAGATATGGTGTTATAAAGGAAGCTTTGAAAACTTGAAACCTAACCTAATCCTAATCTTGTTCACATGTGCATCAAATCACCAATTTTCATCAAAATTGACCTGGGTATATATACATAGGGTATGGGCGGTAGGCGTGTCAGTTAACCGATTTCGCCCATTTACATTAGCCAGATGCCTGCAAGAAGATGTGACCTGTGTGTGAAAGTTTCATTCCATTAGCTCTCTTGGTTTTCCCGTAAACCTGATTTCAACAGACAGACAGACAGACAGACGGACATCGCTAAATCAACTCAGGTGGTGACGCTGATCAAGAATATATATACTTTTCCATACCTGCCACGCCTCCTTCTATGTGTTACAAACGGATGGACAAAGTGAATATACCCTCGGTGTAGGGTATAAAAACAACAACTGCGATCGCCCAACACATATTAGAGACGAAGCATACAGCTGATTTTGAAAGCGCCAAAATCTTAAACGCAGAAAAAAAGACAAATAAGAGACTGACACTGGAAATCCTAAGAATACAACAAAGAGGGGAAAATGCAATAAACTTTAAGGAGGACACGGAGAACATAAACAATAATTACTCAGTAGCCGTCAAATTGTAAAAATGTTTTAATCGTTGTCCATTAACTTTTCTGTTTTTTGTTAGATGTGTAAAAATCGCGTTTAATTGTTGTAAAAAATGTTCAAAATTGTAAAAATTTTTAATAAAAACAACCCCTTTGAAAATTCTTCCAAATAAGTAGAGAAACGTCAGGTAGAAATTTAATAAACATAAATATGTCTATTCAATTAATTAAATAATTTTTTATAAAAAAAAATTAAAAATTGGTCATTAATCTCAGTAAGAAAACCAAAAGTATTCTAAGATTGACGCATAACAAACTTGCACAACAGATGTAAGTTATTCTTAGAACACTAAACTTCAAAGGATTTCAAGTCAGACTGAAGTGGAATAGTATCACCAACCCCCTTTACGTTCCTGTAAATTTTCAAGTCATCTGCATATACTAACAGATGGGAGTTTTTAATAACATGTGTAACGTCATTAATTGCTAAAATTAACAGGAGCGGCCCCAGGTGGCTTCCTTGTGGAACACCTGATGTCACGCTAAATGGGGAGGAAAACACTCTCCTAAATATTATTTGATACGTGCGATCAGATAAATAAGATTAAATCATGCTGACAAACTTAAGGGAAATCCAAGCTTCTTTAACTTAAACAAAATCAAATTATGTGGCAATTTGTCAAATGCTTTACTGAAGTCAGTGTAGATGCAGTCAACTTGCCCACCAGAGTCCGAAGAGCTTAATGCAAAAGAAGTGAAATTAAGGAGGTTAGAAACTGTAGATCTCCCATTAATAAAACCATGCTGACGAGTTGTTAAGACTTCACTACAGCATATCTTAACCTGGTCGTATATAATATGTTCAAAAATTTTCGGTATTGATGATAACTTAGCCACGGGCCTGTAGTTTGAAAAATCATTTTTGCACCCTTTCTTGAAAATGGGGCTAATGTATGCATTTTTCCAAAATTTAGGAAAATAGCTTTCTCGAATTGATCTATTAAATAAAATACGGAGGGGCTGACTCAGCACAGAGCTGCAGTTTACTAAGACTATCGCAGGAATACCTTCAGGCCCGGAGCTGAAGTCATCATCAACAGATGAAATATATTTCTCTATGAGGTCAGGAGAGAAAGATATCTCATTAACCGAAACTAAAGGGTCGTTATCCATATATTCAAAATAGTTGATTTCATCCGTAGAAAATGATTCATTAAACAAATTAGCAAACAACCCGGCTATAATTTGTGGGTCGCTAGTGGGCCCATCAACTGTTTTAAACTCAGATGGAAACCCGTCAAATTTTTTTTCGAATTAATAAAACCCCAAAAATTCTTGGGGTCATGAAGAATATTCAGCCTAATTTTATTCAAATATTCAGAATGAACCAAAGCTGACATATCTTTAAATTCAAGAAACAGTCGCTAATAAGCAACAAGGTCATTACGGTCCTGGCTACAAGCGTATTTATTCCATGCCCTATTACGGCCATTGCGAACTTTTTTCAAATCCTTTGTATACCAGGGGTACGTGGAATTATTAACGTACTTCTTTGTATATGGAACCGACAATGCTATGGCAGAAAAAAGTTCACCATAGAAAAATTTAATGCAATCATCAAATGTATTGTTATTAAAAAAAATGAGTAAGTCGTCTAATTTATTTCTTAAATTTTCATTCAATTTTAAAAAGTCAGCTTTCTTAAAATTGAATTCGTAAATATTAATGGATGAACATGCATTAGTCAAATTTTCATTGTCAGATTGATACACAATACTCAAAGGTGGATGATAGGAATCTACCGTAGACAGAGCATGGATAGCATTTCTTACAATAACATTGCATTTGTAGCCAAGACTAAGTCAAGTTGTCGTCCATGGCAATTAGTTATACAACTTACTTGTTGTAAATTTGAAAGTATTTCGTCAACAAAAATTTGTTGTTGTCGAGTTTTTGGACAGGATGCATAAAAATATGTACCATCGTCCGAAGGAGTCCATTTTAGGTCAGGCAGATTAAAGTCACCTAACAACAAAATGTCGTCATTAGTGTCTAGTTCATTAATAAAATATTCTACGGCCATCGAAAGACATTCGTAGATATCTGCGCTACTACTTGGAGGAATATAAGTGTTAAGAATGTATAAATTAGAGTTACAATGTGTAACCTCAACACATAACAGTTCAATATTAGATGCACAAGCAATTTCAACTAATGAACTGGTTAAATGATTTTTTATAGCTGATTTTTTACAGAAGAAAGATCTTCCAAGTGTCTGTCTCTTCTAAAAACATGGAAACTATTATCAAAAAGTTCCATATTGAGAAAACTGTTGCTTAACCAAGTTTCGGTAAACACGATAATATCCTCAGAGAAATTCTGAGTTGATAAAAAGATATCTTGCGTCTTGGAACGCAAACCCCTTTCATTTTGATAGTAAAGGGATAGCCGTTTCAGTTTTTTGAATTGGAACGTGCAGTTCTATCATTTTTTTTTCAGTCATCAATACAATCTCAGCTACTTTACTGAAAAAACTCGCTCAAGGGCGTGGCACCGCCCACAATATTTATAAACGTTATATAAAGAGAACTAACAACGTAATCGTTATGAAATTTAATGAGGTAGATAAACTACGGACCGAAAAAACTCGTTGAAGGGCGTGGCACAGCCCACAATATTTATAAACGTTATATTTAAAGGACTAACAACGTGATCGTTATAAAATTTAATGAGGCAGATATACTTGCTATAAGGTCTCTTATAACAAAAATTCGGTTCAATAGTACCTGTGGGCGTGGCACCTCCCATATAAGCAAAAACTGTTTATTGTTATAGATAGTGTGCTATGAGAGTAATCTTCATAAAATTTGGTGTTTAGATGTCAGTTACTATAGGCTTTAAAAATAAATTAGTTTTGACAGAATTGCATTAGTGGGCGTGGCACCTCCCATATTAACATAAATTTGTAAGCTCTGTTTTAAGTAAACTATTGCAACAATTGCTATGAAATTTAATGAAAGTGGTTCAGTTGCTATAGAGTATATCTGAATCAAAAGTGGCTGAAATGGCACCAGTGGGCGTGGCATCTCCCATACAAATAAAATACGGTAAGTGGCATATTTATCGAAATAAGTGAGCAATCATACTAAAATTTGGTGTTTGGGGTTTGCTTATGAAAAGCTATTTCTGGATCAAAACCGGGTTGGATTGTACCAGTGGGTGTGTCACCGCCCTAAATTTTAAATTAAACTGCCGCATATATCGCAAACTATACAAGCTATTGTGCTGAAATTTAATATGAGGATGTCGATCACAAATATAATTTGTTGAACCAAAAGTGGGTGGAATTGGAGAAGTGGGCGTGGCATATTTCAAATTTTTCATATTTATTCGATTTTTTCAACATTTTCCATATTCTTTCGACTTTTTCATCAATTTTGAATAATTTCAAATTTTTTCAACCTCTTTCATTTCTTTTAGAGTTTTTCAACTTTTTTTCAACATTTTGCATATATTTACGACTTATATGTATTTGTTCGACTTTTTCAACCTCTTTCAACTTTCTTCATAAGTTTCTTTATTTTTTCGACTTTTTCATCAATTTTGAATAATTTCAAATTTTTTCAACCTCTTTCATTTCTTTTAGAGTTTTTCAACTTTTTTTCAACATTTTGCATATATTTACGACTTTTCAACATTTTTCAACCTCTGTCAACCTTTCTAACATTTCACATTTTTTTCGACTTATTCAGCCTCTTCAACGTCTTCTTAACATTTGATGAAAAGGTACTTTCAGTGCAGTGTAGGGTATGTGAGTTTCGGCCTCGCCGAAAATAACACCTTAACTTGTTTCATTTCTGATGTCTCTCATATGTTCATTTAATCTTATACGAAGTGCTCTTTTTGTTGTTCCAATGTACGTTTTCCCGCATTTGTCTTCTTCGTTACCTTTGCATGTTATTTGATAATCCACATTCCCTTTGTTATTTTGAGCAATTTTTGCTTTCGTTTGTGTGAAGATGTTTCTCAATGTTTTATTTGGTTTATATGCCAAGGTTGTGTTCTGCGCTTTTATTATTTCTCTCATGCTGTTGCCGCTTGTCAATTGTGGTATATATGCGATGCTGAAGTACTTTTTCTCTGCTTCATTTTCAGTGTTGCCAGTAGGTTGTTTTTGATTCGGTGTTGCGGATATTTGTTTATTTTTGTCGATTTTGTTTCTGATTAGTGTGTTAATTAAATGTAGTGGGTAGTCATTTTTCCTTAGTGTAGTTTTGATTTTTAAAATATTTTTCTGTAGAAATTGAGTGTCAGTTAGTGTGATAACTTTTTGTATTGAATTTCCTGCTGTATTTATTTTTTGTTTCATTGGCTGAGTAGAGTGGAAATTCATGATCCTACCCGATGCTATGTCCTTAGTGTACCATTCAGTATAGATGTTATTGTTGTGTCTATGTAATTTAATGTCTAAAAATGGAATGCTTTTTTCGTTTTCAATTTCTGTCGTAAATTGTAATTTATTGTGGTACTCGTTGAGTGTTTTAAGTATGACGTCAATGTCGTTTTTATTAATTATGGCAAGGAAATCGTCAACATATTTGCAGATGAATCTGAATTTTATGTTAAGTTTGTCAAGTTTAAGTATCGTTTCGTCAAGGAGATTGTCTAATATAATGTCAGCTACTGTCGGGGAAAGTGGATTGCCCATTGGCATACCATATATTTGATGGTAAAAGGTATCTTCAAACTTGAAATAGTTGTTGTCCTTCAGACAAAACTCCAGTATATGAAGAAATTCTTTACGGGGTATTTTTGTCAAGTCTTGAATATCTTTCCATTTGTTCATTATAATTTTTATTGCTTGATAAGTTGATATATTTGTAAAAAGTGATACTACGTCAAAGGATATGTTGTTATGTTGATACTATCCTTTCGAGGGATAATACCAAGTTGAAAGTTGTATCTGTAAAGAATTTAATTAATGTTTTATATTGGGGAGGATACTTACCAGTATTTCCCTTTGATTCTTCCTAAAAACTCTTTACTTAAATAAAAGACGTACTTTTCTTTTACTATATAGAACAAACTCTAATCTTTATTGAAAATCTTAAATAACTTAACACCTCTTATGATGCTAATTTCAAAAACAAATTACATGTTAAAATAATTACTTAAAAATACAATAACAAAAACTTACGTCTACAAAAATTAATTCCCCTAGTGGGGTTTGGATATTTCCGGATCGCACATCTGGCGTTTACTTCCTGGTTTGTTGTTGCAGTTAAATGCATTGTGTTTTCATTCTTGTTACTTTTCAACAAGCAGAATTTGCACATAGCATTTTAAACTGACCAACAAATCAGCAAATGCCCAAAAATATGCCGTATTATAATAACAGAAATTAACTGTTATTGGATGATGTTAATCATCATCCCAAAAATATACCACAATATGTCGTTGTTTGTTAAAACAACACATTATGATATAAGTGTGGTAATTAACACACAACATTCCTCACCCCTTTGGATAAGAAAAAATTATGGCTAAGAATTAACTATAATTTTTTCTTAATAAGACATTGTTGTGTATGATAATGTTTTATTTTACTTTAAAGTTTAGTTATTAGTTTAAAATTGTTTCCTTTAAAATTGTATGATAATAATATATATTTAAGATGATCAATTAAATTACTCTACCTAATTCATGGCCCTATTTTACTCCGTAACTGCTTGTCCCCCTTGGTTGGAAACTGCTTGGCTTTGACTTTGTGGCTTCGCTAGTTTAGTCATACCACAAACTTAACTTTTGATTTGATTCAAGGTGCAACATTTGTTTTTATTAGCCTTGTATGTTTAGCTTCAACATAAGGCTGAGTGCATGTCATACTTCTCGCTACCATCATTTCAAATCATGTTGAGACGGCTTATGCCACAGTTTTTCTCGAAAAGGAAGGCGTTATGCTAAAAACTGTAGCCCCCTCCCTTCCTTCGGTTTGGTTGTGACTATGTAAAGATTGACAACCATTGAATGATTTAGCTATTAACGCTGAATACTTTGCTTATTGTGCATGAAGTATTATTCAGCTTAGCTTTAAATATTCATTCATTTTCAAATTTTGATCATAATTTTATTTTTAATTCAGTTCTTAGTCAACTAGCGTGTTTGCATCCTTGAATCATTAGTGTGACAAGCTTCTGGCCACTGCTACTGCTAATCTGCTGTAGTATAGGACCATGTTTATAAAATAGCTATCTATTTAGTTAAATATCTATTTTCCCTATCATTTAATTACATATGTTTATTACTTTAATTGATAAATTTCTATATTTATCTTTCTATTTAAAACAAAAATATTCAATGTTTTCTAATCTGTCAAGTTATAAATCATTCTTTAAAAAAAATATCAATGTAATTAAGTGTTTATTTTATGTAACTAATAATACGTGTAAATGATATATATGTTTATGCATTTATCTGATATGCATAAAAATATATATATAAATACGGCATTTACTCCGTTTTATTTTACTCATTATATTTAAACTTCTAATTTTTATTGTAAATGTTATATATGTTTATGCATTTATCTAATATGCATAAAAATATATATTTGCATATTTGCATTTACTCCGTTTTATTTTATTCATTATTTTTTAATGATAAAATTTGCTTCTAAATTTCCGTTTTTCTTTTGAAGCACTCTTTATTTTTATTTATTTACTTTTAATTGTGCTGGCTTTATTTACCAACATTTATGACATAATGTCAAATTATGCAATTATGCAAAAATTATTATTTCAACAACAATAACATTTAAGCAAGTCGTTGAACTGACTTGATTGTTTAATTTACGATATATGTGAAGTTCACATTGTATTTAGATTCAACAAGTTTTAGTTACGTCTATATATGTATATACATACGTGTTAAAACGTATTTATACAAATATATATGTTTTCTGTTATTTATTTTAATAGAACAAAAAGTTTTGTTCTGTTTTGAAAATAATTTAATGAGTCTGTACCCAGAATGTTTTAATAATTTATCTGGGTTTCAAATTTAATCTTTTCTTAGCTTTGAAACAGAAATTTTAATTTTTGTATGCTATATATGTGTATACATCTTTTGTATGCATCCAAATATATATTACGCATAGCTTGTAATTTCGTTTTAATAATTATATCCAAAGTAACTATTTTTCGTCATGTCTTTGGTTGTCATCATGATATAATATGACCTTCAATTATGGAACTTCAGCTAAAGTTGCTGTTATTTCCTTTTGTTTCATTTCATTTTGCAAATCAAATGAATGCTAATACTCATAGCTATGTACAAAGCTGAGCCCAAGCTGCATTTGCTTTTATTATTTTTGTTTTGCATTTGAGCTTATTTTAATTGAAATGAAATGTGTCATATTTCTACTACTATCGTTGAGGTAGGTTAGTTCTACGCGATCGCGTGTGCTTTCTGCGGTACATTTTGGCACTAATTGCTTCGTTAATGAACATGTACTTATAAGTTTTCAGAGCTTGTTATTTTTGTATTTTAGTTTTGCTCTGTTTGCTATTTTTTATTGTAAATTAAGTAGGTTCATTAAATAATTTAAGTAAATTATTGTGCAACCTCTTTTTCTTGCCTTTTATTACAACTTCTGTTGTAACAGGCCCCTTGACTCCCAAAACTTCAAATGGCCCTACCCATATGGGAGAAAATTTGTTTTTCCTAGTTTGATTTTTCATCAAAACTTTATCCCCTTGTTTAAATTTAACGGGGTTGGTTGAAACATCATATTGTTTTTTCGATAATTCTTTTGCCTTTTCTTGATTCTTCCTCACTAGTTCGTCAGTTCTTTGAATTTGAAATTTTAATATTTTTGATTGGTCCTCCGCGTTATATAGCGGTGAACATTTTCGTTTCAAATTCGTAGGCAATTCAAAATCGAAACCGTACAAAGTACGAAACGGAGTTTGCTTAGTAGAAGTATGTGTCGTATTATTATGGACATGCATGGCTGCCGTCAGCCATTGGTCCCAATTCGAACCATCTTCTTTAGCAAAACTTCGCAAGTACTCTGCTAGTGGCCTGTGGCTTCTTTCCAAAGAACCATTAGCCTGTGGATGATATGGTGTTATGTGCAACTTTTTAATTCCCAGCATCTTACAAGTGTCCGAAAACAATTTTGCAATAAAATTTGTACCATTGTCAGTAACTAATACCTTTGGGATATTGTATCTGGCAATGATTTCGTCGTAAAATTTTTTCGAGACCGTACTTGCTTCTGCATCGGGCATTGCAGCACACGCCATATATTTTGAAAAATCATCCTGAAATGTCAGTATATATTTATTTCCTGATACCGTTTCAGGTAATGGGCCGCCTATGTCTATGTACACTTTATCGAAAGGTCTGTTTGGTGTATCTGTTAAAACCATAGGCATTTTTGTGAGTCTTGAACTTTTGTTTATTTGACATTTGGTGCATTTTTTAATGTATTCCTTTACATCTTTTTGCATGCTTGGCCATCTATATTGCTTCCTTATTCTTAGAAGCGTTTTTACTGCACCTTGATGCCCGCCTAATGGTGTACTATGAAAATCCCTTAATACTATTTCTATCTCTTTAGGATCTTTAAGTATGACCACTGTTTTTTCTGTGTTACTTTCAACCACCATGTCCTTATCCACCTCATTTGAAATACTAAATTTTTCTATTGCAGAATTTTTAGCCTTTGATCTTGTTTGTACCACTATTATTTGTTCATTTGTTTGTGGTAATCTACTTAAAGCGTCTGCGTTTAAGTTTCTTTTCCCAGGCTTGTAAATAATTTGAAAATCATATTCTGATAGTTTATGTCGGAAGCGTGCCAAACGTGATGTTTGATCCTTAAGGTTTGATATACCACGTAATGGTTGATGATCGGTATATATTTTGAAATGTCTGCCAAGCAAATATGCTCTAAAATTTTTCGTCGCCCAAACTATAGCGAGAAATTCTTTTTCAATTGTTGAATACCTCTTTTCGGTATCGCTTAGCGCTCTACTGGCAAATGCTATTGGATTATCTTTACCGACTTCCCCTTGTGATATAATTGCACCAATTGCATCATTGCTGGCATCCGTGGTTAACAAAAATTCTTTGGAAAAGTCTGGGTATATCAATATGGGTGGTGACATTATCGCCCTTTTTAAGTCCTCAAATGATTTTTGGCACTCATTTGACCAAATGAACTTCGCAACTTTTCTCAATAATTTGTTTATTGGTAATGCTAGTCTTGCCGTGTCTTTTATGAACTTTCGGTAGTAATTTACCAGACCTAGAAATGCCTGTACTTTTTTTTTGTTTTTAGGCACTGGTATGTTTTTTACACATTTCACCTTATCCGGGTCTGGTAAAGCACCATGCTCTGAACATTTATGTCCTAAATACACAACTTCACGACGCAAAAAATTGCATTTTTTCGTGTTCAATTTAAGATTATGTTGTCTTAATACCGTGAACACTTTACGAAGCCTATCTTCATGCTCTCGTAAGTTTTTCCCGTATATGACAATGTCATCTAAGTAAACAAAACACTCTAGACCTTGTAGTCCTGTGAGTATATGATTCATAATACGTTGAAATGTTGCTGGTGCTTCCGTCAGGCCAAACGGCATTCGGTTGAACTCAAAATGTCCTAACCCCGTACTAAATGCTGTTTTATCTTTATCATCTTCATTCACTAATACTTGGTGGTATCCACTTGCTAGATCCAGGGTGGAAAAATATCTACTGTGTCTTAATTGATCTTAAATTTCATCAATTCGTGGTATGGGGAATACTTGTTTGATTGTAGCTTCATTTAATTTTCTGAAGTCTATAACTAATCTCCATTTTTTCTCGCCATCTTTACCACTTTTCTTTGGGACAAGTAACAATGGTGAATTCCAAGGTGAGGTGCTTGGTGAAATTATCCCTTCATCTAACAGTTCTCCTACCTGTTTATTAATTTCCAT
Organism: Tricholauxania praeusta; assembly: GCA_949775025.1. NCBI lineage: Eukaryota > Metazoa > Arthropoda > Insecta > Diptera > Lauxaniidae > Tricholauxania > Tricholauxania praeusta. Next base: position 105,056,457 of record OX459028.1, read on the forward strand.
TCTATGAGAATGAGGTAGTCTATACTGTTTTTGATTTATTGGGGGTTGCCCCGCCAGTGTTGGGATATCATGCTTTAAAACTGGAGTATATGATAAACAATCACCTTCTAATAAAAATATATCATGGAAAGATGCACATATATTTTCCATGCAATCTTTCTCTTCACTGCTTAAGTTAGGATCCAAATCAATGGATTCAAATAGTTTATCTAATCTTTCCCTCACATTTTGTTCCAAAATAATATTTATTGTGGTATTTGTTTCCACTTTAAATTTATTATGATTAGAAAACTTTGGTTTGAAATATTTATCAATTATAAACTGGTTTTCCGACGAGTTTAATATTGGCACATATACTATGCCATCTTTCACTTTGGTTAGGGCTTCTCCCATGTAAACTCCTTGTGAAAGTTCTTGTTTGTGTATAACAACTTCTTCTAATGTTGTTTTAACACATAACGGTACTACTTTTACAGTTCGAGCTTCGACTGCTGTTTCTGTATTATATAGTACTTTGTTAACGTCATTCATTGGCTTAAGCTTGAATGCTATTATTTGTTTTCGTTTTTCATTGAAAAACGTTATTTTTTTATCCATGGCATTTATGACAGTTCGGTTCCACAAAATATCTCTACCTACTATTCCATCAGCTGGTACACCATGATCTAGTGACACTATGCGTAACTTTAAACTTAGATCTGGATGTTGATTATGTTGAATAGTGGTTGTACCTATGCTGGTAACCTTACCGCCAAATGCTCCACTCAAATCTTTTACATTATTTATATCTAGTTCTGGGAAATGCAGCATTGCACCTTCTTTGACCAAACTTGTATCGGCGCCGGAATCTACCAACAAAATAAGTTTTCCACATTGTGCCTCTTCACAGGGCACTTCTATGAACACGTCATTTTGATTTACTTGGTAAAAATTCTCGTTATGCCTTCCATACAAGATATGTCTCCCAGTTTCGATATCGTTATCATTTTTTACGCATTCTATGGGTTTTGCAAGGGACGCCTCAACTACAGTTTTCTGCGTATGATTCGTTCCTGCTTTACATTGTTCTAAGTTGTTACTTAAAACTTTATTATTTATGCGTTTATTAGCTAACGTATCAGTTACACTTTGTTGTGGCTGATTTGTAGTTATTACTTCGTCAAAAATATTCTTTGAAACTGTAATAGTTTCATTTCCAGTAGGTAACGTATCAACTGCACTTTGTTGTGGTTGATTTACTGTTACTACGTTATTAAAATTTTTCCCTAAAACTTTATTTGTTTTACATACTGTAGTTAACGTATCAACTGCACTTTGTTGTGGTTAATTTACAGTCACTACTTTAGTTGGCCCTAATTTACTAAGATTTTTGGGGTCCCAGACTATTGGCCGGTCTTGTGCCCCTCTTAGTTTCCCTGAGACGTCTCATAGTCTCTTTTGGCATAACAATTTTCCATTGCATGCCCAATTCTTTTACACCAACGGCATGTAGGTGTATTTTCATCTACTTTATTTTGGACCTGTAAAATTGTGTCTTTTGTTCTCTGTTTTTTTGCTTTCTATGCCTTGTTGTTGATAGTTGAAATCAATTTCTGTTTTCCTTTTATTCTTCGTGCACCTTTTGTCGGTTTCCTGACACTCCCGCGAATTTTTCCGAGCTAAACATTCATCTCTAGTATGTCCTCTTACATTGCAAAATGAGCACTTGCCTGAAAACTTTCTGGCCAAACATTTTTTTGTACTCCCCTGCTCTCTAAGTGTGAATATTTCTGTTTCTAAGCTTCTCATTGGTAATTTTCTAATGCTTGAATTCACTGGGTGGTCTTCTTCATAGCCAGACTGCACGGTATTAATTCCTGAATTTAATTCTAAATCATCTTGCATTAAATCTTCTATTCCGATTGCTTCCTCTAACAACTTATCTAAGTTGTTTGTATTTTGATTTATCAACAACATCCGTAACATCTGATTATGTACTCCTGTCTTAAATCTTTTTATCACTGACAAATTCAATTCTTCTTTGCACATTTCATCCGATAAATTTTCATAAGTTGATTTCAGTATGTCTAAGGCTTCGTTCCGTAGCGCATTTATTCGTCTTGCAAATGCACGCAGTTCTTCTTCAGGAAGTTGACATGCGTTTTCTATTTGCTCTCGAATTAAATGAATAGATTTTGCTTTAATATATGTTATTTTTAATAACTTGCGTAGCTCTTCTAATGATTTAAACTTAAGCGACCTGATTAACTCAAATGCATCACCATGCAAATGAAGCCTAATGAGTGCTATGAGCTTAGGTTCTTCTTCATCTTTAATTTCATTCCGCACTGTCTCACATCCTTCTAAGAACCTATGTAAATCTGATTCTAACGTTGGTGAACTAGCCCCTGAAAAATAAGGTACTATATTCTTCACCAACTTAGAGATTTCTAGGAGACCCATTATGAATATTAAACTTTGTCGGTGTATTTAAATTGTTTATAATTGTTTAAAGCGTAAAGCTCAACACATTTGAACACCAGTAAGCAAAATTTTCATATATTAAATAAAAACAAAACGTTTATAGGTAAACAAAACGCTGTGTAACCTTGACTGTTGAATTTTGATTACTCTTGATTTTCTTTAAAGTTAATGACTTCAATTGTTACCAAGAACTTGACATACTAAATAAAACGTTTTTCGCTAACAATTAAGGAAAAGATGACCTACCACAAATTTTTTTATACGTGTTATCAAAATATTTTATAGCAATTAAACGCGAGTCTATGTTGAATAAACTGATCCTCAGAGTTAAAAAATTCTTCGGAACCAAAAATAAGTTCAACAAGACTTGTTTTTCGTATGGAATAAACATTTTTCCGAGAAACTAATATTTTATCGAAAGTTCACTTATAAATTTTCTTTTAAGGGCACAAGATACTTGGAAAATTTTAAAATTATGATTTATAATATAAAAAAGCTCTTAATTGAAAATTTAGATGACAATCGACCACTTAAGATCCTTTTATTTCAATAAAATTTAATAGCTTCTAATATCTTAGTTTTTAGAAAACACTGAAAATCAAACCTTAAACATCATTTAAAACAAATGCTTCAAAGTTTAAGATTTCCAACTTCAATAAAACTTCAGTTGCAATTGAATTGAAAAGATAAAAAGAATTTTTAATTTGTAACCTTCCAATAAGGTTACAATTTTTCAAAATGAATTAATGAAATCTAATTTTTTATAATTCATAAACTTCCAATAAGTTTATGAATTAAGCCTTAATGAAACCTAACTTCCCTACTAAATGTTGCAGAACATAGACTATGAGGATCGCTCATAGTTTATGTTCCTAAGTTCGTGAGGATGATTGCCAAAGTAAGGCTCTCCTAAGGAATGGCTAGTGCCGATGTGTTTCGGAAGTTTATGGATTAGTGGTATATGCTAAGGATACTTACTTTTTTTTTTTTTCAGCGTTGTATGTATCTTAGAACTTTTTGTCCTTTTTTAAAATCCTATGTTGTATGTATCCTGGAACTTTTTGTCCTTTTGTTGAGTCCTTGTATGCGTGGTTCCGAGTAGTGGCTCGAAAATTCGGCTGCGCCAATGTTGTTATGTTATTATCCTTTCGAGGGATAATATCATATTGTTATGTTGATCCTACCGGCTGTGCCAATGTTGTTATGTTGATACTATCCTTTCGAGGGATAATACCAAGTTGAAAGTTGTATCTGTAAAGAATTTAATTAATGTTTTATATTGGGGTGGATACTTACCAGTATTTCCCTTTGATTCTTCCTAAAAACTCTTTACTTAAATAAAAGACGTACTTTTCTTTTACTATCTAAAACAAACTCTAATCTTTATTGAAAATCTTAAATAACTTAACACCTCTTATGATGCTAATTACAAAAACAAATTACATGTTAAAATAATTACTTAAAAATACAATAACAAAAACTTACGTCTACAAAAATTAATTCCCCTAGTGGGGTTTGGATATTTCCGGATCGCACATCTGGCGTTTACTTCCTGGTTTGTTGTTGCAGTTAAATGCATTGTGTTTTCATTCTTGTTACTTTTCAACAAGCAGAATTTGCACATAGCATTTTAAACTGACCAACAAATCAGCAAATGCCCAAAAATATGCCGTATTATAATAACAGAAATTAACTGTTATTGGATGATGTTAATCATCATCCCAAAAATATACCACAATATGTCGTTGTTTGTTAAAACAACACATTATGATATAAGTGTGGTAATTAACACACAACAGATACTAGTATGTCATCTTCTTTTAATTCTAAGTCTTTTAATCTGTCTTTTACTTGGGATGAATTTTTTATGTTATAGTCAATGGAAATTAATTGTTTAAGTATATGTCCGGTATGTTTGGAAAGATTGTAGCAGGGTAAATTGTTCGAGGACGATATAGGTCTTAAAGGTGTATCAATTTTGTGTATTTTAGGAAGTCCATCGTGGTGTCAAGGCGAACGAGTAATAGAGTTTGAATTTTCAAATTTTTCTATATGTTGTTTTTTGTATAATGTATTTACTATGTTATTATTTTTTGTTAGTAAGTCATTGCTTGGGTCTGTTCTCATTGTTTTATATGTTTGTTTGTCTTCCAATAATTTATTCATTTTAGTCATGTATTCGGTTTTGTACATTATTACAGTTTTGTTACCTTTGTCTGCTTGTGTAATTATTATCGTATCCTTATGTTTCTTGAATAATTTTTTGGTATCATTGTACGTCTTTAAAATGAATTTCTCTTTTGGTGTATGTTTTAATCGTTGTCCATTAACTTTTCTGTTTTTTGTTAGATGTGTAAAAATCGCGTTTAATTGTTGTAAAAAATGTTCAAAATTGTAAAAAATTAAAAATTTTAATAAAAACAACCCCTTTGAAAATGCTGCGAAATAAGTAGCGAAACGTTGTGCAATTTAGTTATGGGTCAATCCTTGAATACTTTTGGTTTACTTTTTGAGATTAATGACAAATTTTTAATTTTTTATTAAAAAATTATTTAATTAATTGAATAGACATATGTATTTATGTATATTAAATTTCTCCCTGACGTTTCGCTACTTATTTGGCAGCATTTTCAAAGGGTTGTTTTATTAAAGTTTTTTAATTTTTTTACAACATTTTTTTGAACATTTTTTTACAACAATTAAATGCGATTTTACACATCTTACAAAAAACAGAAAACAGAAAAGTTAATGGACAACGATTAAAACATTTTTACAATTTGACGGTTACTGAATAATTATTGTTTATGTTGTCCGTGTCCTCCTTAAAGTTTATTGCATTTTCCCCTCTTTGTTGTATTCTTAGGATTTCCAGTGTCAGTCTCTTATTTGTCTTTTTTTCTGCGTCTAAGATTTTGGCGCTTTCAAAATCAGCTGTATGCTTCTTCTCTAATATGTGTTGGGCGATCGCAGTTGTTGTTTTTTCATTTCTGATGTCTCTCATATGTTCATTTAATCTTATACGAAGTGCTCTTTTTGTTGTTCCAATGTACGTTTTCCCGCATTTGTCTTCTTTGTTACCTTTGCATGTTATTTGATAAACCACATTCCCTATGTTATTTTGGTCAATTTTTGCTTTCGTTTGTGTGAAGATGTTTCTCAATGTTTTATTTGGTTTATATGCCAGGGCTGTGTTCTCCGCTCTTATTATTTCTCTCATGCTGTTGCCGCTTGTCAATTGTGGTATATATGCGATGCTGAAGTACTTTTTCTCTGCTACATTTTCAGTGTTGCCAGTAGGTTGTATTTGATTAGGTGTTGCGGATATTTGTTTATTTTTGTCGATTTTGTTTCTGATTAGCATAACAACATATCCTTTGACGTAGTATCACTTTTTACAAATATATCAGTTTATCAAGCAATAAAAATTATAATGAACAAATGGAAAGATATTCAAGACTCGACAAAAATACCCCGTAAAGAATTTCTTCATATACTGGAGTTTTGTCTGAAGGACAACAACTATTTCAAGTTTGAAGATACCTTTTACCATCAAATATATGGTATGCCAATGGGCAATCCACTTTCCCCGACAGTAGCTGACATTATATTAGACAATCTCCTTGACGAAACGATACTTAAACTTGACAAACTTAACATAAAATTCAGATTCATCTGCAAATATGTTGACGATTTCCTTGCCATAATTAATAAAAACGACATTGACGTCATACTTAAAACACTCAACGAGTACCACAATAAATTACAATTTACGACAGAAATTGAAAACGAAAAAAGCATTCCATTTTTAGACATTAAATTACATAGACACAACAATAACATCTATACTGAATGGTACACTAAGGACATAGCATCGGGTAGGATCATGAATTTCCACTCTACTCAGCCAATGAAACAAAAAATAAATACAGCAGGAAATTCAATACAAAAAGTTATCACACTCACTGACACTCAATTTCTACAGAAAAATATTTTAAAAATCAAAACTACACTAAGGAAAAATGACTACCCACTACATTTAATTAACACACTAATCAGAAACAAAATCGACAAAAATAAACAAATATCCGCAACACCGAATCAAAAACAACCTACTGGCAACACTGAAAATGTAGCAGAGAAAAAGTACTTCAGCATCGCATATATACCACAATTGACAAGCGGCAACAGCATGAGAGAAATAATAAGAGCGGAGAACACAGCCCTGGCATATAAACCAAATAAAACATTGAGAAACATCTTCACACAAACGAAAGCAAAAATTGACCAAAATAACAAAGGGAATGTGGTTTATCAAATAACATGCAAAGGTAACAAAGAAGACAAATGCGGGAAAACGTACATTGGAACAACAAAAAGAGCACTTCGTATAAGATTAAATGAACATATGAGAGACATCAGAAATGAAAAAACAACAACTGCGATCGCCCAACACATATTAGAGACGAAGCATACAGCTGATTTTGAAAGCGCCAAAATCTTAGACGCAGAAAAAAAGACAAATAAGAGACTGACACTGGAAATCCTAAGAATACAACAAAGAGGGGAAAATGCAATAAACTTTAAGGAGGACACGGACAACATAAACAATAATTATTCAGTAGCCGTCAAATTGTAAAAATGTTTTAATCGTTGTCCATTAACTTTTCTGTTTTCTGTTTTTTGTTAGATGTGTAAAATCGCGTTTAATTGTTGTAAAAAAATGTTCAAAAAAATGTTGTAAAAAAATTAAAAAACTTTAATAAAACAACCCTTTGAAAATGCTGCCAAATAAGTAGCGAAACGTCAGGGAGAAATTTAATATACATAAATACATATGTCTATTCAATTAATTAAATAATTTTTTAATTAAAAATTGGTCAGTAGCGAAACGTCAGGGAGAATATTAATAAACATAAATATGTCTATTCAATTACTTAAATAATTTTTTATAAAAAAAAAAATTAAAAATTGGTCATTAATCTCAGTAAAAAAACCAAAAACTTACATCTCAATCCTGATAAATGCCAAGCTATGATTTTCACCAGGAAGAAAACTATTGTGGAATTTGATTATAAATTAAAAGATAAAAATATTTGTCGTGTCGATGTAGTCAAAGGCCTAGGTATACATTTTGATACTAAGTTGACTTTTAATGAGCATATTAATCAAATTTGTAAAGAATCCTCATCTCTGCTTGGCTTTATTACGAGGTGGGCAAAAGAATTTAATAGCCCTTTAGTAACGGTGACTTTATATAATACAATAGTGCGCCCTCACTTAGAGTACGCTAGCCAAGTATGGTCACCATTTTATAATATTCATATAAATAGAATTGAAGGAATTCAAAAAAATTTTATTCGTTTTGTTCTCAATGGCTTAAATTAGATTGACCCTTTAAACCTTCCTCCTTATGAGGATCGTTTGAAGTTACTACATATGCAGTCTTTGAGCTCGCGTAGAAATATTGCGGATATACTTTATCTGCATCAACTTGTAACTGGGTCTCTTGCTGCACCAGAGCTTCTTAACTATATACATTTTAATAGTAATCGGAGGAGTACTCGTAACTCTTATCAGTTATTTTACCAACCGGTTAGTAGAACTAATTATATGGCTACAGCTCCTTTTAATCGCATGACAACTCTTATTAATAATTGCGAAGTTTATAACATTAGCTTGTCAAAAGACCAACTCAAGCTTAGACTAAAAACTAACTGTAGCTAAATTTGTAGCTTAATGGTAGTGTGTATTTTTATGTTTGTGTTGTCCGAGCCCCACAGCATGCTGGGTAAATTTTTTCTAACATTTATGCCTTGGACCACGTAAATTTATACATTTTGATAGTTTCTAAGCTTACCATACAACAGGCTCTTTTTACCATTTTCAATGCTGCAAGTACCTAATTCTACCTTTCTGGAAGAATGTCCGTTATCTAGATAAAGAACTTGTCGAGAAATAAGTATGCAGCATAAGCACAAACCAATTAATATTATACTGTCAAATCTGACATAGCAGACAGAGTGAACGAGGAAAAATAAAGAGCACTTTTTCAGTTATGCGGAGCTGTTTAAGTGAAAAACTTTAATTTTTGCCAAAACTTTTTTTCAGCTAAACGGGGTTTTCAGGTAAGCGGGTTTCGGTTATGCGGAGCAATTTATAAGAAAATTGTCAAAAAATGCTCCGTGCAAAGGTTGGTGTTTCAATTAAACGGTTTTTTCAGTTAGGCGGAGTTCAGATAAGCGGGTTCGACTGTATATTCTTGATCAGCGTCACCACCTGAGTCGATTTAGCGATGTCCGTCTGTCTGTCCGTCTGTTGAAATCAGGTTTACGGGAAAACCAAGGATGCTCTATGTAAATTTACTCAGACCAATTTTGAAAAAAGTTGCAGCGATTTCGATGAAACTTGGTGATTTGGTGCACATAAGAACCAAATTAGGATTAGGCTGAGTTTTAAGTTTCCAAAGGATCGTACAGGGGCATGGTACAGCCCTATATTTTATCATTTATACCACCATATCTTCTAAGCCGTTCAAGATATTGCGATGAAATTTGGTAAACGGATACATATCAAAATATATCTTGAATTGTGATAAAAGTGGGCGGAATCGAAAAAGTGGGCGTGGCACTTTTTAACTGTTAAAAATTTTGATACCGTATATCTCAAAATTGGCACAAACGATTTTCATAAAAATTTTAGAGATGATGCCGCTGAAAGCAGTCACCAATACATGTTCAGTCACTTTACTAAAAAAACTCGTTGAAGGGCGTGGTACAGCCTACAATATTTATAAACGTTATATTAAGAGAACTAACAACATAATCGTTATGAAACTTAATGACGTAGATATACTTGCTATGTCTCTTATTACAAAAATTTGGTCCAATAGTTCCTGTGGGCGTGGCACTTCTCATATAAGCAAAAAACATTTATTGTTATAGATTATGAAAGATAGTGTTATGAGAGTAATCTTCATAAAATTTGGTGTATAGATGTCAGTTACTATAAGCTTTAAAAATAAATGAATTTTAACGGGATTGCATCAGTGGGCGTGGCACCTCCCACCTGTTGCAGCAATTGCTATGAAATTTAATGTGAGTAGTTCAGTTGCTATAAAGTATATCTGAATCAAAAGTGGCTGAAATAGCATTAGTGGGCGTGGCACCTCCCATACAAATAAAATACGTTAAGAGGCATATTTATTGAAATATGTGAGCAATCATACTAAAATTTGGTGTAAGGTGTTTACTTATGGAAAGCTATTTCTGGATCAAAACCGGGCTGGATTGTACCAGTGGGTGTGTCACCGCCCTAAATTTTCAATTTACCTGTGGCATATATCGCAAACTATACAAGATATTGTGCTAAAATTTAATATGAGGATGTTGATCACGAATATAACACTAGTTTACAAGAAAAAAGATCTGGTTTCTCATAGACTTTTTTCGATGTATTTTGGGGCGTAGATTCCAAAAATGGTAACAATTTTTTTTCTTAGGAATCGTTTTCGAGATATCCCCAAAAAACCACTTTTTCGACACTTTTTTCATTTATTTGACTATATCTCCATTAATTTTTTTTTGATTCAAAAACGACTTTCAGCATTCGAAAGATATTTGTATTCCCTTTCCAACGATATGCTCTTTGCTTGAATCGGATAAGATTTGATGGAGTTACAAGCGCTCAAAGTCCAAAAAAACTGACTTGTTTGGTCTTTTTTGAAAATCACTCAATTTCAATTGCTTCATTTGAATGAAAAATTTTTTCTTTTTCATATTTTTAAAAGTTTTAATGAAAGACTATTCTTTTGCAAATATTTTAAGTATAGTTTTGCGAAAATCGGACAAAAAATGTAGAATTTATTCGAAAAAACACTAAAAAACTTGCAATGAAATTAAACGAAATACATACGTTTTTTATTTAAAAAGAAACGGAGAATAAAAGTAAAGTGCTACACACAAACACAATCGTATGTATTTTCGTTTAATTTTATTGCAAGTTTTTTAGTGTTTTTTCAAATAACTTCTACATTTTTTGTTCGATTTTCGCAAAATTATACTTAAAATATTTGCAAAAGAATAGTCTTTCATTAAAAATTTTAAAAATATGATAAAGAAAAAATTTTTCATTCAAATGGAGCAATTGAAATTAAGTGATTTTCAAAAAAGACCAAAAAAGTCAGTTTTTTTGGACTTTGAGCGCTTGTAACTCTATCAAATCTAATCCGATTCAAGCAAAGAGCATATCGTTAGAAAGAGAATACAAATATCTTTCGAATGCTGAAAGTCGTTTTTGAGTCAAAAAAAAAAATTTATGGAGATATAGTCAAATAAATGAAAAAAGTGCCGAAAAAGTGGTTTTTTGGGGATATCTCGAAAACGATTCTTAAGAAAAAAAAAATGGTTGCCATTTTTGGAATCTACGCCCCAAAATACATCGAAAAAATTCTATGAAAAACCAGATCTCGAGATCAACCCCAAATTTGTAAACTAGTGTAATTTATTGAACCAAAAGTGGGCGGAATTGGAGAAGTGGGAGTGGCATATTTCAAAGTTTTCATTTCTATTCGATTTTTTTCAACATTTTCCATATTTGTTCGACTTTTTCAACCCTTTAACTTTTGCCAATATATCCTATATGTATTTGTTCGACTTTTCAACCTCTTTCAACTTTCTTCATAAGTTTCTTTATTTTTTCGACTTTCTCATCAATTTTGAATTGTTTCAAGTTTTTTCAACCTCTTTCAACTTTTTTAGAGTTTTTCAACCTCTCTTAACTTTTTTCAACACTTTGCATATATTTTTGACTTTTTCAAATTTTTCAACCTTTGTCAACCTTTCTAACATTTTATATTTTTTTCGACTTATTCAATCTCTTCAACGTCTTGTAAATATTTATTTAAAAGGTACTTTCAGTGCAGTGTAGGGTATGTGAGTTTCGGCCTGGCCGAAGATAACACCTTAACTTGTTTTTTTTTTTAAATTTTTAACTAAGTCACGTTTACCTTCCATGGCGCTTCTGAGTTTGATATAAAGAATATTTTTTTGCCGTGTACTTTCGTTGTGTATGATTAAATTTTGAAAAGCAATGCAAAGATTATAAAAAAAATTAGGTTTTCAATTTTTTTCGGAACAGTGAAATTTACTGACAGTTATTATGGGCCACACTGTACAGTGCCAAAAAAAAAATCAAAAACTGTTGTCACCACTTCTAATTTTGCCGCACGTGCCTCTGAAGATGATGATGCGACAGTGTCAAGTTCAATATTTAACAGTCTCGAAAAGAAACTTTCACAAAATCCATCTGATTTCGAATTTGTTGCTCCACGTTCTGTTAGTCCTTTGTCATTGGAGCGCATTGATAATTTAAAAATCAACACCAAGGGTAAACTTAATGAGGCAATTTCTTCTAAGCATGTTACTACAGGTCGTGGTGGCGATAGTTTAAGGAGTCGACGTAGTAAGCAAAAACTTACACCACCACACGATGCGCAAACCGAAGCAGCAAGCATTAATTTTAATCGTCTGTTAGATGATTTTAATCGCAGCTTTTCACAAGTTATAGAAGTAAATGAGCAACTAAAATCAACGCTTGATAAATCACAACAAATATGAACAAAGCGCATCAATCGACAGAATAATAAGAGCCAGTGGCGTAGCGTGCATATGTGCCGCCCGGGGCGGAAAACTAATATGCCGCCCCCTTTCATGGGAAGGAAATAGAAAATTTGAACTTGTTAACTAAAAAAAAAAGGTACACAGTTTTTACTTTCAAACAATTTTCCAAGTTATTGCTCTGCAGCAACTTTTAATATATCCGCGATTTCATTTAACCGCGTAAGCATACATGTTCGTGTGTACCTACAAAGTTTTCAGTAATGAAAATGGGTAGCACTATGGCAAAATCGAAACTAGAGTGCAGATACACAGTGCCAAACGGATCCGCTTCGAATTCGAAACGGACTCGCTTCTTCGTATATTTTATCCGAAACGGAATCCATTTCGGATCCGTCTCGTACTCGTTTTCGTATGAAATTCCTCTCGAAAAAGCGGAAGGATCGTCCGTAAGGATATCCAAAACTTTTAATTTTGCTAGTGTTGAACTCTTTAAACATTTCTTTAAAAAATGTCTGAAAGATAAATTCTTCTCATTTAATTTTAAACTTAACCTTTAAAATATACCTTTAAAAATTTTTACAAGACTCGGTAGGGTGTTACCCTAAAATTGTCATTCGAGACAGCTGACAACTTCCACCCCAAGACTCGGTACTTTACACATTTGGACATACAATTAAAATTCGTTGAGCATTTGATTAAAAATTTACCATATCGCTCGTTTGCTGGAAGACCGTCGTAGCACAAAAATCTAAATTTGGAGAAAAACGCATAGCTATTATGTTTTCAATAAACTAATTCTTACGAGTAAATAAATGCAAGTATGTCGACATATATTCTTCTTACAATACAAGTTCATTAAATACAGTTATTTGTTCACAATACTCGAATACTTTTTTTTAGAGATGTGACGGTCTCATGAGTTATATTTAATCAACACCAGTCTCATAAAAACAGTTTATTCACAAATATCTTTTTGTCACACATATATGGAAATAAATTGAGCATCTCTCCCAGTGTCTGATGATTTCATTTTTGAGTTCTGTTAAAGTTTGATCCGCAAAAGTCATATAGTTTTATAATTTAAAAACAAAGTTTTGCATATATGTACCACCAATATCAGAAAATTCATAAAGAATCATCTCTGCCTTAAGCCCAACATAAATACTTTTGTCGTCAACAAATATATCGTCACCTAACATCAAGAAATTCAAAATCAAGTTTTTGGTTGATTATTATGTATGTATTTGACTAAACTACAAGATTTTTAAATTTATGTTCAATAATAGCGATTTTACTCGTACTAACGAAATTCAAAAGGCTGTAACAACATGTGCCTGAATTTTATATAGTAAATACATATGTAGGTGTAAAACATTTGTTTTAGACTCTTTTCAATCTTTTGAATATGCAATTCATAACATTTTGTTTTCTTATTATTTAATGTATTAATTTCATAAATGAATGTCATAAATATCCAGTAAAAAAATACAAAAATGAAACACGTTTATTAAAAATTTACTAAAAAACTTAAAACTTTAGTTCTGGCGAAAAATCCTAGTAATTCAAAAATATTTCACATTTAGTTATAACCTTTATTTTATATAATGCACAAACGTTCCAACGTTGTTATGTACGTCATTATGTTCCAGGAAAAAACAAATCCAAAAGTTCGTAAAAAACATAGCACGAATACATGAAAAAAAAATTTCAATCCGAAATAAATCTCACTTTGTGTTTTAAGCAAGATTGGAAAAATGTTTTCTAAATGTAAAAAACTAAAAAGTGTTGTTGCATATTTTTGAATGTTAATTGACGATATGTGCTGTCTTGTTTGATATCAAAATCATTCAAATTATTTACGTAAACAAATTGTTTTTAACAAAATTGTGCATTACTATTAGTAAATAGGTTCTGAAGGCACGCAACAGTTTGTAAAATTTGGGATTTTTACTCTGCAATTTTTTATTCAAATTATTTATCAATCTCAGTATGTATGATAACAAGTGAAAATATCCTTATCTGGTCAAATTTAAGTCTTCGGAAATATTAATAGTCATATCCGAATTAGCATCAAGTTTTCTGGGTGAAGTGCTGAAGTGGTCCCACTGTTCCAATGTTCGAAAAAAATAACGGATACCATAATAAAATTTTCAAGTGTCATAGAGTGGCAAAAATTTCTGTAAGTGCCCATTTGGTACCAAAGTGCTCGTTTTGGAAGCACTAACTAGGGGTCATGCACACAAGCGATGTTACATGTGATTTGATTTCTGCTAAGCCGTTTCTCAGATATTATTAAGGGTATTCCTCTAAACGCGAAAACTCGAAAGTTTTCGAGCTTGCTTTCGGGAACACCCCTATCAATACAAACTCGTAAGCGATTGAGCAATGGCAATTTGACAGTTTGATCAGTGTTACCGCTGCCATGAAAAAAAATGTATCACACCAAAACGAAAAATATGTAGAATTAAGTTAATAAATAACAAAACACAAATAGGTAAACAAACAAAAATTCTGAGAATTGCGCTTTTCATATATTTAAAAATCATTCTGTTAAGTTTATGTGCAAATTTCTAAAGAAACTTCAAACTGGCAGCAAATTATTTCGACAAACGGCAACACTGATTCATTTTCCAACTTTTCGAGGCCACTTGCTCAACTAATTAGCCTCGAAACTTGCGCAAACTTTTTTTTATACAAATTATTTTCGAGGCTCGAAAATGTGCTCAGTTTTCGCAGATTTCGAGGCTTTTTCGCGTTTTCAGGAATACCCTCATTATATTTCTTGGCATGAAAACTCTAGAAAACATTTTCATGTTTGTTATTGTGTCTAGTGCTATATACAGACCTGTACTTTTGAGGCTTATTAACTTCAATGTTCCTCCAAGAGCTCTTACGTCTTAAGTGCCTTTTTATTTGAAAACGGTTTGAAATAATTTTGCATCTAATGATTCTGTCTATGTAGCTTTAAAATTGGTTAATGAGATAAATTCAAATTCTAATTTTCTCAATTTCAAAAAATGCCATGAAAACTTTGTTTTATAGTATTTTTTTAGAAGGTTATGTAATTTATAGATACTTTTGTTTTTCAAAGTTCTAGTCTGTAATAATAGGGTGAATTCGAGATTGACAGTACTGCGCATTATAAGAAAGCAGCACGTTCTTGTTTAAATTTCTAACAACACCACAAACGTCAACCGTTCGAGTTGGCAGCTGCTGGCAATGTACTGCAAAATTTCTTGATAGAAAAACAGCAAACAACGCAGCAAAAAAATTTATAACTGCTGACAAAGATGGATGAAGAAAAGTATGTAAATGAAACTCAAATTAAAGACCATTTATTTATTTTTTAACTATAAATTAATAACTAATAATGTATCATCCGCATATATTTCAATTGCTTTGTAGAAATTTGTCACTTTTGTGATTTTCTCCTTCTTCAACATTTCTAACAAACAAATGCCTCTTCTTCGTGATAAATCACTACTGCTTGTGATTATTAAGTTTAATAACATTTCCATCTTTAATTTTAACTTTATTAAAATTATCGGCGGAATCATGTTCGAGAAAACAAATGTAAATAATTTGCTCAGTAATGCCACTGACAGCTGAACAGCGACAGCAGGGTTGCAGATTAAGTAAAAAACTTGCAGTCCTGTCGCATTTCTGTCAATCCCGAATTCACCCATAATTGTTCATAGACTGCAATAAATACTTAAATTAATATGTTGTGAAGTACTACCCGGGAAAAATGCCGCCCGGGGCGGAGACAGCCTAGACAAGCGCTTACACGATATTGAACAATTGATTTTGAATCTTAAACAAAGCATGCTACAGGCATTGGATGTAACGAGCGCTTGTATGCAAAGTTAAACCACAAATAAAATGTTTCCTCAAAAGATTAAAGCGTAATTTACTTTTGTCCATTTTTATTCCTCTTATTGATTTAATTTTGTTATGGATTTATATTTTACTTAAAAGCACCTCCAATTTTTTCAGAATTGCATTGTGCGAAGTTTTCTGAGCCAGAATCTAAAATATAAAATCAGGGAACATTCAAAAAGTTGTTGTTTTTGTTCAAAAATTTAAAAAAACACTCAGTAAAAATTCAAATAAATTCAAAATTGTCGTCGTCTATAAATTTTTAAACGACAAAAAATGTCGCTTTGAGATGTCAATTTTTTATACGATGATTCGAAATTTGTAATAAATTGTCCATATTTGTAATAGATTGTCATTTTTTGGAATGTCGATTTTATAAAACTTTTCGCATGATACCAATTTTGTCGTATCGTTTTTTTTTCTGTCGTATACGACTACGATGATAAGGGTGATTTTTTTAGTAAAAGAAGGATTTTGCCATGAGGCATTCAATTTATTCATTTGAATTTGTTAAAGCATAAGCTGGCCATACGTTACAGCCGCTAAATGTAAAACATAGCTATGTCTGCCACTTTTATGTTATCGATATATGAAAAGAAAAGTCTTAATAAAAAATTCAATTCAATTAAATTACCTTTCATACGGCCCCTTTATTTTGAAAGTCGATCCAGGGATTTTAAACGTACAACAATTTTTCAAAAAGCTATATATGTATTTTTTCTAGGATCCCCTTTTGCTACAAGAAAAAAGTGATCTTTAAGTAAACCTGTGCTATTTAGTTAAATAAATGAGCATTTACCAGCAAATGTTTTGAATTCAAACATTTTTGTTCACTTTGTTCTTTCTCAACGCAACCTTGTATGAAGTGAACAAATATTAAGTGCTCAAAAATATTTTATAATCAAAGTATTGGCCAGACACTGTTCAGGCAGGAAAATATTTTCCATTGCTTGTCAAAAGCAAGCTTAAAGTCTCAAGTCACAAGGAATATGTCTGGGTGAAAAAGGAACCTTTTTTTGGAGAGGAATTAATCAGCTGGGTATTTCCATGTAAATGTGGACACGGTATAGGATTATTTTTTTATTGCTTTTCAATCTTCAACTATATCCAAATTAATGTTCAATAATAGTAGTTTTGCCACCAAGTGTCAAATTTTAAATTTGACCATAAAATTCGTCATTATTTTCTGTTTTAGTTACTGTGTGTACGCGTGCTTTCAGTTTTGAAAAAAAATCATTTTTTAAATCCCTGTGTTTTGAGTTTCTTGTTTTATTTGTCAAATAAGTTTCATGTACCTAATATTACATAGTGCTTAAAAATTAAGACAAAAGATACCCTTGTTTTTTGTAACGCGAGTTACCAATAAGTACATTTTTTTCTAGTATTGTAGGTGTTTGTTGTCCAATTCAAACAAATACTTAGATTCTCTTTTTGTGTTTCAATTTGTACCGAATAACGGTAAAAACATCCTCCGTTTGATTTCACTAGTCTAAATTAAATGTAAGTACGTTTTGTAACGCGAGTTACCAGTAACTCGCATCTTCATCATTTAACAAGAGCTTCTGATAATTTTTATCTATCTTCTTTAGACTGAAATTTTTTTTTTGGCTTATGCCGCTCTTGGCTGCCGAAAAAATTAAAAAGAGGGAAAAATTAAAAGCTGAGGGAAAGTACGATGATTTCAAAAAGACACACAGGGAAGCTTGCCGAAAGAATAGAGCAAAGAAGAGAGCAAAAATTGATAGAAAGAAATAAAAAGTAATGAACGTCGGAACATCCAAAACCCATTTAATTTACTGGCAAAATGAGAAACTGCAAATGGCCCAAACATTAATAGAAGTAAACATGGGCATCAAACCAAAACATTCTATTATGAAGAATTGTATGGATGCAGTAGTAATAGTTATAGGTCTGAGGATAATATACCATTATCTGTACTTAAATCATAATTCACTGGATTCCCGAGTTATGCATTCTAGAGTAATTTGATTTATTATTCAATTTTTGTTTAATTTAAATTTTTGTTTAATTTTTGCACATTAAAAACTTTCCTTATTATTATTAAAATTTGATTTTATTTTTATTGTTGTGTATTACAGCTAGAAAAAGCTCATCATATTGGTATAAAAGTATTTGGTAACACGAGTTACCAATCTTTTGTAACGCGGGTTACCACATAATTTTTGAATTATTTTAAAAATGACGATTCATTATCGCTGTTTCTAATAATAGTAAGCTTATTGATTTATTGCTCATTTATTTATGTCAAATATAAAGCAGTCTACTTAAAAATTTTGGAGAAACTTTCAAGTGAAATTTACTCTCTGAACATGTTGTCCAAAAATGGTAACACGAGTTACCAACACAATTTATTATTTTACTGGATAAATACTATGTTAACACTGAATTTTTAGACTAATGTAGGAAATGAGAAATGTTATGTGTTCACAAAGAATCCAATTTTTAAATTAACATAAATAATTAAAATTCATGGCATCATTAAACTCAAAAATACTTTCTGGATGTAACGTAAGTTACCATGGAATTACCCAGCTGCTTTTTACTCTCATTTTTTCTTTCTCAATCACCACATTTTCCGGATGAAACCGGTTTTGTGGTAAAATTTTATAAATATTTACCTATTTTCTACTTTTAGTATATCTATTAGTCATATTCAAAATATTCTTATATTCTAGAATTCTTCGCGAACGCTTACGATCCGATAATTTACTCATTTCAAATCATAATGTGTTAAGGTGAATATAGGGTGAATTCGAGATTGACAGTACTGTGCATTATAAGCAGCACGTTCTTGTTTAAATTTCTGCCAACACCACAAACGTCAAGCGTTCGAGTTGGCAGCTGCTGGCAATGTACTGCGAAATTTCTTGATAGAAAAACAGCAAACAACGCAGCAAAAAATTTATAACTGTTGACAAAGATGGTTGAAGAAAAGTAAATGAAACTCAAATTAAAGACAATTTATTTATTTTTTAACTATTAATTAATGACTAATAATGTATCATCCGCATATATTTCAATTGCTTTGTAGAGATTTTTCACTTTTGTGATTTTCCCCTTCTTCAACATTTCTAACAAACAATATGCCTCATTTTCGTGACAAATCACTACTGCTTGTGATCTCAGTTATTAAGTTAACATTTCTATCTTTAATTTTAACTTTTATTAAATTTATTGGCGGAATCATGTTCGAGAAAACAAATGTAAATAATTTGCTCAGTAATGCAGCACACTGACAGCTGAGCAGCGACAGCAGGGTTGCAGATTAAGTAAAAAACTTGCAGTGCTAACGCAGCCCTGTTGCATTTCTGTCAATCCCGAATTCACCCATAGTGAAATAAGCAAGTGATTTGACTACCAAACCAGAAAAATCAAAGCTCTACTTGCGCTGAGATCATGGATTACATGATACACTTAAGTCTATAACCGAAAAATAAAAAAAATTTTATTCAATTTTTAATTAGAAAAAAATGCGATTTTCTTAATTTTTTACTCAAATTTAAGAAAATTGACTGCAAAATTTACTTCGGGGGAAAATTCGTGAAACAGAATAACTTTGACCCGGCTACTTGAAATTTTCAAAACAATGCGTTATTTTAATATTACAGGTAATAAGCAAATAAGTTTCAGAAATTTTTTAATAAATAACAATTACTATGATTGTTGGGAATCAAATTATTGCAACATTTAATTAAGATACCAAATTCTTAATAATATTTTAAAATTAAATGTAATTCAATTGTATCAACATTTTTAGTTGAGTGTAACTTAAAATAAATTGTTCATATTTATGCTGAGTTGCACTTACTTACTACCTTAGTAGAGCAACGACTGACATAAGTAGTTTAAGAATTATTGAAGTGAAAACTTCTTATGGAACGTTGTGCGGCTGAGGAAAAAAGTATAAACTCGCGACACCGACCGTCATCGGGATTCCTCGTCATGGATGCGATAGTAAAATTTGAATGTTCTTTGAAGACTTGGGAAACGAACTCGATTTTGGAATTTTGAAGACTTGGGAAACGAACACGATTTTGGAATTTTGAAGACTTGGGAAACGAGCTCGATTTTAGAATTTTGAAGACTTGGGAAACGAACTCGATTTCAGAAATTTGAAGACTTGGGAAAAGAACTCGATTTCAAATTTGTAAGACTTGGGAAACGAACTTGATTTTGGAATTTTGAAGATTTGGGAAACGAATTCGATTTTAGAATTTTGAAGACTTGGAGAACGAACTCGATTTCAAAAAATTTAAAAACGTTGCCTACTTTTAGGCGCTATTAATAATTTGCCCCTAAAAGTATGCAACACTTTATGGCAAATTTTAAAATAGCGCCTAAAAGTAGGCAACGATCTTAAAAATTTCAGATAATGTTGCCTACTTTTAGGAGCTATTTTTGCAATTTGTCGGAAAGTGATGCATACTTTTAGGGGTAAATTATCAAAAGCGGCTAAAAGTAGGCAACGTTTTTTGAAAAAGTCGGCCCATGAAAGTATGCAATTTTTTGGAAAAATTTTTAAATTTGTAGCATACAGACACATGAGGTGCAATAGTTTTTTTGAGAACAAGCAGATTTTTTTGAAGTCATTTGTGTTTTGATAAACTGTCACTAGATGGCGTTTTAAGCAGTTTGAATATTCTAACAGCCATAACTCGGCAACGAATAAGCCGATTTTGATAAATGTGGTGTCATAGTGTCTGTAGGAAGAAGCAGATTTTTAAGTTAATTTTTAGAAAAATTATGTTTAAGCTATTTAGTCACAGGTCCAGGTACTTTCGTTACCTGTTTTTCTTATGCTTACATAATTCGCAATGATGTTTCTTACTGCAATCAGAATAAATTATTGTTTTTCTAAAACATTAGGAATACTTAGCTCAAATTTAATTATTCACAGTTGAGGCTACTGAGCCGAATATACTTTTTCCAGCAATTTTTCAAGTGAAAACTTCTTATGGCACGTTGTGCGGCTGAGGAAAAAAGTATAAACTCGCGACACCGACCGTCAACGGGATTCCCCGTCATTAATGCGATAGTAAAATTTGAATGTTCTATTGTTTCTTTTAAATAAATATTCCAAGTGGAAGACAAAAAGCAAAGCAGAAACAGTAACTGACACATTCCATTCTCATTCAACGATTGTTATGCTTACATGTTTGTTTCTTTCAAATTCCGCGTTGTTGCGTTGACAAATTGAGAATAAGAGCGAGAGTAAAATTTGAATACATATTCCGTTTTTGTCTTAGATTGCATTGCCATATAAAAAGAAAACGCACACATACCAACTAACACACTAACCCAGCAGGCAAATGAGCAAGGCCTTACTC
This sequence comes from Tricholauxania praeusta, assembly GCA_949775025.1. Lineage (NCBI taxonomy): Eukaryota > Metazoa > Arthropoda > Insecta > Diptera > Lauxaniidae > Tricholauxania > Tricholauxania praeusta. The sequence goes on from OX459028.1 coordinate 105,077,764, forward strand.
GGAGAAGGCCTGCTAGCACTGCTGCGATTATATAAGGACTTCTCAAAACTAGATTTTCATACAAATAAAAATACAATCACAGAAGGCATAATATGCCTTGCCACAACAGACGTGCTATCAGGCCTGATATTAGAAGGCAAAGAAGAAGGACTTCATTTACTTTAGCGCTTTTCTGTTTCTTTTTTATTTCATGTATTGCAATGTTTTATGATTCGGCATAACTTTTTTGTCATATGCATTGTACATATATGACATGAAAAGTATACACATGGTTAGAAATTAAGAGAGGTGTGCAGGCTAGTCTTCTGTTGTTTCATGTTATGTTAAGGAGGTAGAGTTTTGTGTATTCTTTGTCAAATTGTAAAGTCATTAAAAAAAATATCAACGCAAGTGAGATGGCGCAGATAAAAAAAAAACAATTAATATTCTTTAAATAATAGTCTTTAAATTTGTTAAAATTAAATTTTTGTCAAGTACTTCTGAGAGTCCTTCTACGGTAAGCGGTCTTAGAAAGCCTGCTTAGGAAGGCCTGTTTTCTGCGGCCATTTCATGTAAAAAAGAAAGTACGTTTGAAAGGAGGGTGGAAGGCCTTATACTTACCAAGGAAGGCCTTCTAGAAGCACTGTTAGCTCCTGCCCTTGCCTACTGGGAACTTGCCATTAAACGATTTGTTTTCACTTCTGTCGGCACTCCCGGAGTGCAACCCGCCGTTTTTTTAATTCCTGATTGCTTACTAAGCAATATTCCGTTTGTTTATTTTGATATTGTAATTCTCAATTTTTACATATGTTTGTTGTTGTTTTATAATAATTATTGTTAAGCATTTTATTGGTATATAAACTTGAATATTTTCATTAATAAACCATATGCAACTTAAATTTCATTTAAACCTTCGTTTGATTTGCTTCTCCTTTACACGGTAACTTCAGGTTCAAGTGCTTGAAGTTATCACCACACAATTAAACAAAGATCACTAGTTTAGGTTCATGCGCCTAAACTAGAAATACACATTTAGGCTAAAACCAAATTTGACTAAACATTTCGGTGACCCCGACAATACGTCAACAATCAACCTCTAGAACAGGAGCCAAAATCCGACAATAAGTCAACAATAAAACTCTGAACAGGAGCCAGAACTCATCAATACGAGAATCAAACTCTGCAGCAGGAGCCAGAGTTCGTCAACTCATCAACAGCCACCTCAACATTTAGGTGATCCCTACGGTCCGAGCCAGGATAAAGTCTTCATCAAGATATTCCAGCTAAGATTATGAAAAGGTGGACACAGCAGCAATCTTAATTATCAACAGTCACCTCAACAGTTTGGTGAACAACGTCAAATACGTCAAAAATCAACCACTGGAGCAGGAGCCAGATAAAACTTTCATACATAACTCGTCAAGTCAACAACTCAGACAAAATGGAAGCGTTAGTCGCCGAGAAAACTTCAATTGGAGGCGAGATACAGAAAATCATCGCAAATTACAAAAAAGATTCAGCTGACTGGAAGAAAAATGTTACTTATTTTGAAGAACGTAAGCAGCGTTTGCAGAGTGCCTTCCAACAATTTGAAGCTACAGATGATTAGATTCGGTCACCGCAAGGAGTTCCGAATCATCATGAATATTTTACAACCGGCTATTACGAAAAAATTGTCGAGTTGAGTAAGCAGTACGAAGAAATATTCGACAAGGCTATACAATCGATCAAAGCACCGCCATCATCGTCGCAGCAGAGCCAAAATAATACCGACACACCGGCTAAGCAAAAGAACGCCGATGACAATTTTGTGGCCATGAGCACAAATTCATCAAATACACAAATGAATGTTGATGACAAAACATTTTAATGATAAAAAGGCAAAAGGAGAATACAAGAGTCACTGCAACGTCTCTTGCCAAACATATCCACCAAACTAATAACCGAACAAAATCGATATTTGGAGTCACTGAACCATTTGTGGCTTCAAATAGAAAACCTTCATCTAACCATTTACGAGCAGTGCGATGATCTTCAGAAATATGAGTATGATATCGACGCTTACATAGCACTGGAACTACAAGTTTAAGATCAGCGGGCTGCTTTCACAGAACAAAGCATCACTAGACGACAGCAAGGTGCGGCTACAAATAACAGCCTCAGTCTTCAGCTGCCAAAAGTGATCATACCAAAGTTTGACGGTAATTATTCAACTTGGCAGCAGTTTTCAGATCTATTTATGAAGATGATTCATGAACAGGAGCTGCCAGACATACAAAAAATGTGGTACCTGAAAACGAATGTTACAGGAGAAGCAGAGAGATTAATAAGACATCTCACGTTGAGCGAAGCCAATTACTCAACAGCATGGAGACTGATGCAAGAGAGATTCAACAACAAAAGAGTGCTTGCATCGGTACTTATTCAAAAAATAGTTGAACATCCAACAACAACCTCTGACGCTAAAGCCATTAAAAACTTCCATGACTGCATTCAGGAGAATTTATTGGCCATTAACAATCTAGGCATCAGGACAGATTTCTGGGATCCACTTTTACTTCACATATTGGTAAAGAAGTTGGATCGTCACACTCATATATTGTATGAGCAGGCCCTAGAAAAACCCAAAAAAATGCAAACAATCCATATGTTTCTGCAATTTCTGGAAAATCGGTTTCAAACTTTAGAAACTTTGGGAAGCAACCAATCATCAACTCATGCTAAGTCAAATTTTGGGACAGCAAAATCACTGACTACGTATACGAAAAGTAGCCAATCAGCAAATTGCCCTGCATGCAAGCAAAATCATCCAATTTTCAGTTGCGAAATGTTTCTGAAAATGACTGCCAACCAACGACTCAATTTGAGACAACAGTCAAAAAATGCGTTAACTGCCTTAAGGTTGGCCATTCTCCGAAAAATTGTTCTTCAAGAAGCTGTTTCAAATGCCAAAAAAGACATAGCACTTTGCTACATTTAGAGCTGAAGCAGTCTACAACACCACCAAAAGAAGGTTATGCTGAGGCCACACAACCAGGGAAGGTGCACAAAAAGAAGGATCCTATGGGAAATGTTAAGCAAACACCAAATCATCGAAAATATGTAATGCTTGCCACAGCCAAAATAAAAGTGACAGCGCAGAACGGGACTTGCTGCGAAGTGAGAGCAATTTTAGACTCAGGTTCTCAAGTAAATCTAGTAACAGAACAATTAGTACGAAAACTAATGGTAAAACCAACTCGCACGTCATTATGCATTGAAGGTATAGGTAAAAGATTTCAAAATTGTTCTCAACGGATCACACTTAACTTGGAATCAACTAAAGGCTCTTACACAACAATGGAAGCTTATATTTTACCACAAATCGTGCCAGCGCAACCAGCATGCAAAGTAAACATGACAAAATGGCACATTCCTGATAACATTTCGTTGGCAGATCCAACATTCGGCCAACCAGGACAAGTAGACGTTTTACTTGGTGCAGAACTATACTTTGATTTATTAACAAATGGTCAAATTCATTTGTCTACTGAGCTACCCACTTTACAAAACATAGCACTTGGATGGGTAGTCGGTGGCAAAATCAGTCATCAGCAAAATGACAAAGCAGTATGTGCAGTGCTAGATGGAGAAAGACTAGAAAACTTACTACAAAACTTTTGGAAATTTGACAAATCTGAAAATTCTGAGCCAAACCTTTCGCCAAACGATAAACAGTGCAAAGGTTATTTCATCAATACAACAAAAAGAAACGATGAAGGAAGATTTGTGGTTCAACTGCCATTCCAAGAAAACCCATCAGCATTAGGAGACTCAAGAGCTCAAGCTCTTCGGAGGTTTCTTTCATTAGAGAAACGTCTAGAAAGGGTACCATTAATCAAACAAGAATACATTGACTTCATGACACAATATGAAGATCTAGGACACATGGTTCAAATCAATCCGGAAAAAATTATGCATCCACAATATTTTATTCCTCATCATTATGTACTAAAGCCTGACAGCAGCACTACAAAACTACGCGTTGTGTTTGACGCATCAGCAAAATCATCATCTGAGCGATCGTTAAATGACCTGTTGCACACTGGTCCCACCGTTCAGAGTGAACTTTTTACAATACTTCTTCGTTTTCGACTACACAAATATGTTTTTACGACTGACGTGAAGAAGATGTATAGGCAAATTATGCTCGACGAGGCCGATCAAAGGTTTCAACTTATTTTTTGGAGAACATCACAGAATGATCCAATAAAAATTTACACACTGAAAACTGTCATTTATGGAACTTCAGCTGCTCTGTACTTAGCGACCAAATGCTTACAACAACTTGCAGAAAAGAGTAGAGCTAGCTACCCATTGGGAGCACAAGCTTTACATGACGATTTTTATGTTGACGATGGCCTTAGTGGTGCAGACAACCTCAGTACAGCCATTGAAATACAGCAACAGCTAACACGGCTCCTGGGGAGTGCAGGGCTTAAATTGCGCAAATAGTGTGCCAACCATCATCAGTTACTTCAAGGAATACCAGTAGAAGTCAACTTGGATTTTGAAGAAACATCAACTAAAACACTTGGACTCACGTGGATGCCAAAGTCTGACGTTTTTTGCATAAAAACAGGCGTCACAAAACGCACGGTAATATCAGACTTTGTGAAGGTTTTTGATCCCCTCGGGCTGGTAGGCCCAGTAGTTGTGTCAGCAAAAATCTTCATTCAACAGCTATGGCAACTCCAACTAAATTGGGATAAAGAACTCTCAGGAGACTTAAGCACGACATGGCTAAAATTCAAAGAAGGATTGAAGACACTCAACAACAAGAAAATAGAGCGGCATGTTTTTAACCACGAAAAACCAGAATCTATTCAACTTCATAAGTTAGTCGACGCTTCAGAAAAAGCATATGGTACGGCAATTTATATAAGAGCAGTGTCTAAGAACAACACCGTCATCGTGAGACTTTTATGTTCAAAATGTCGTGTTGTTCCACTGAAAAAACAAACTCTACCTCGGTTAGAGTTGTGTGCAGCCTTTCTGGTTGCACAATTTACAACAAGAATACGAAGAGACTTGAAATTGGAAAATGAACCATAATTTTTTTGGACAGATTCATCAATCGTCTTATCCTGGATTAATTTAAAAACAAATCTGTTTCACAAATTTGTTGCAAATAGAGTAGCTAAGATTCAGGAAACCACCACGGCAGAGCAATGGCGACATGTAGGGACAAAAGTAAATCCAGCCGATATCATATCACGGGGACTCACTCCTGAAAAAATACATGATAAAACCATGTGGTTTTATGGTCCATTATTTTTAAGCGGAAACGAAGCACAATGGCCGTAACCCCTTGATCACAATTTAGCAGTTGAATGTGACACGGAACGGAGGCAACAGAGACCAGTTGTCGCAGTTGCAGCCAGTATGCCTAACAGTGCAGACATTATTTACAATATCAAATCAGGAAATTCGTTCCCAAAATTAAAACGAATTGTTGGATATGTACTCAGATTCATCCAACACGCAAGGGATCCAAACAATAAACATTCATCTTTAGTTCTCAGCGCAATCGAACTAGAATCTTCACTGAATGTTATTATAAAATCTGTGCAACAAACCGAATTTAAGGTAGAAATGCAACAGATAGCTAGCAACGGAACAGTGAACAAAAACAGCACTTTAATAAGTTTGAGCTCTTTTATAGACGACAACGGATTACTAAGAGTCGGAGGACGATTAGACTCATCAAGTCTAGCTTACAACGTCAAACATCCTATGCTGCTTCCCTACAAAGGCATAATTACAAAGTGTATCATGCAAAATTTACACATAAAACACATGCAAGTTAAGATTTACTTATTGCTACGTATTGCATATGAAATGACAAATTAATAAAGTCACGTAGCAACCATTAATATTTAACATATGGTATGTTTTCAGCAAACGATCATTAAAATTAAATGGAAATTTGAAGCAACTCATAACTTAAAGTAATTAAAAAAGGGATCAAGTTGCAAATCAAAGAATTGCAAAAAGAAATAAAACACGACAGTTGTCAAAAGAAGAAGAACTGTGTATAAATACATAAGTTAAATTAAGACTTGGTTCTCTTACAATATAAGACTTCGATTTGTAAAGTTTATATTTGGAATTGTATTAAGGAAATAAATAAATAAAATTATTTTTTTTAATATACTTTCGTGAGTGAAACATTTAATTGGCGATCCTGCCAGGAGGTGTTAAATCTCTGCATCATAAAATATCCGATTTTTTAAAAGTAACATAAAAGTATCCTTGGTGAAAAATGAAAGGAGAAAAGTACTTACAAATTTAAACGGAGAAAATAACAAGTTGAGAAAATCACAAGTATCAACAAAGCAGAAAAAACACCATACTGGGACCAAAACAACAGTGGTGCAACTAAAATTGAGACAACAACTGCCGATGACAACAAGTCAACTATAAGCAAATCACAATTTGAGCTGCAACAATTACTAAGGAAACCCTGCAAACGAAAGATAGTAGTGAATTGGCCACTAAAACAACTAAGTAACCAATTTAGGCGAAAAAAGGAAAAACATGTGTGGTGCCCCACATTTACATTTTTACAATAACACCATATAAAACACTTATCTTAATTTTACTTTAAAAATTTAATTATTCCTAGTTTTATAAATTTGTTTTTCAAGTTTTGAATTTTTTAATTTTTTGTCAAAAAAGTTTTCATTGTTATAAAAATTCAATCGAAAATATATTCAAACTAAAAATCTTATAAAATAATTTTTGAAAACAAAAATTCTTAAAATAAATAAAAGATATTTATTAAAACCAATTTAATCAGCACCAAAACTGGCGAACCTGCCAGGAGAGCAACAAATGGCAGCTGCTGCTGCAGCCGCCGTAGCCGCTGCGGCACAAGCGCAGGCGCAAGTACAGGTTCAACAACCACAGGCCAATCGAAATCAAAAACCACCAGTGCGTGATCAGCGCCAACAGATTGAAGAACCCGGACCACCATCGCGTCTGGCACTGCCGCAACGTTTGATTGTTGTACCAGATCCACCACAACATGCAAATCGCCCATTGCAACCAACACCTAAAATAAGCGAGTCATCATCACAGCAACAACAAACACCGCAACAGTGAAATTTGCAAAATAATTTCAAGCCATCGTTACCACCAAGGAGACCTGAGCCGCAGCCACATACCACATTGAGACAGCAACAGCAATAGTAATAGCCGCAACAGCAATAGTAATAGCCGCAACAGCAACAACACTGTACGCTCTGCTACCAAAACGGCTCAGTCTGGAATTCTGGATGTAATCGAAGCTGAACATCATCAAAAATTTTAAAACTCGAATCATTACAAAATGAACAAAAATATTACACCAAACCCTACACCAACAATAAAATCAAAAACATTCACCAACATCTACAACAATAACACCTACAATAGTAACGGCAGCACACATCGCCACATTTATCATTTACAAATTTACGAATCTCGCTGTTCAGTCGCCAGCTAGAACGCCAGCACTAATTTCTACAACACTAAAAATTTTACAAACACTATCTTAAATGAAATAATATACAACACCACAAAAACTAATCTAACACTATTCTCTACATTGCTCCATACACACATAATCACAAACACAATACTTTGATTATAATTACAGTAGGATACAACCACGATCCAGGATCTGGTTAGCTGTAATAATATAATCAAAGTATTCATGACTTAACTATGAGTAAACCGCCAAAGCGTGTCAAAAAGTCAAACACAACAACACACACATTTTTTTTTTAGAAGAGGGAGTAGTGTAGGGATCCAGACATAATCCAACATCCAACACTTACACTTGACAAAAATACACTTTATGCTTTTAACGAAAATTTGTATTCATTTCATTTGTTTCAAAAAAATGAAAAATTAAATTTTATTAAGTTTTCAAAATTCAAAAATAAATAAGATTCAATTTTTAATAAAACTAAAATTATTTAAATTTTAATTACTTAAAATTTTAAACCCGGACTCCACACATCTAAAGGAAGAGTCAGATATAAAGATATAAGATATATGAAATAAATTTAAAATAATTTTGAATAGTGATAAAATAAATGTGAAAGTTTTCTGTGAGTGGTTAAATGATTAATTCTTCAGTAAAAAAAGAAAATAGTATACAAGAATTAGCTGACTTACCAAGTGAAGAAGAATTAGCAAGTTTATTTGAAAAAATATCTTTAGAAGTAATAAAAGAAGAAAGCTTCAAAATGAATAATTTAACGATTGATTTAATAACAGAACTAATTGCTAGGAATAATCAAGCCTTTGCGAATCAAGTGAGAGAATTACACGGTCAAATAGCATTGCTAACAGCAAATACAGTTGAAAATTATGAAGCAGAAACGATCAATGATCAAGTTGTGTGTAATGAAACATTGGACATAATTAAGTCAATACCAGAATTTTCAGGAAAAATAAACACATATGTTGGCTGGAGAGAGGCAGCAAGCTTTGCAATGAGGCTTTATGTTAGGACTAGTAGAAGATATAACGGTGCTTTAGCAGTTTTACGAAACAAAGTTACCAGTGACGCGAATGATGTTTTAACTAGGCACGGAACAGTTATGAACTTTGATGCAATTTTGAGTCGTTTAGATTTTGTTTATTCGGATAAACGCCCTATCCATATCCTAGAACAAGAATTAAGTGTTTTACGACAAGGATCATCAAGTATCTTTGATTACTATAATTCGGTTAATCAAAAGTTGACTTTGCTGATAAATAAAACAATTATGACTCATGGCACAAACACTGCCATAACAAACGAGCTTAATAAAAACAATCGTAATAACGCACTAAGAATTTTTATTACTGGGTTAAATCAACCATTATCTAATATCCTATTTTCATTAGGACCAGAAGATTTACCTAACGCTTTAGCAAAAGCACAAGAGTTAGAAGCGAACAATTTCAGAGCTTATTTTGCTCTACAATTTAATAAAAATAAAAACCACGAAGGAAATTTAAGATTTTTAACACAGGGAATGTATAAAAATATTTCAGGTGATCAAAGGAATAGACCTTGGGAAACGAAGCCCAAAAACCAACAAAAGATTGAACCAATGGAGGTAGACGAATCTACACAAAATCGTCGTAGATATCATAATAATTATCAAAATAATTATAATAGAGGATATAATAATTTTAATAGATACCAAAATAATCAAAATGATGCACAAAAAAGACAATTACCTAGTGCTCAACTCCTACCTCAGAAATTACAAAGAATTAATAATCTCCACGAAAATGCTTTTTTAGGGGAAGGCCAAGGGGAAGTGTCCTGCCCTTCATCATCGGTTACTATAGAGGAAAAGAAGATACTGGGGCAACAAATTGTTATTGTAGTCCAAACTTTGCAGTGGTTAGGGAAAAATTAATTATAAAAAAAAGGGTAAAAAAAGTGAATGGATATACTGAAATAACCCATTCATCAGAATTAAGAATATTGGGGATAAAACAAAGGTTTTATAAGTTAAATAATTTGGGATGTGATCTTTTATTGGGGATAAATTTTATAAAAGGTAATGGAATCAAGTTGGATTTTGTAACCAACAAATTAGAAGTAAACGGAGTGACTTACGATATAAAGTACATTAACGAAATGGAAAACGAAACAAGTCAATCCGATAAAAACAATTTAACAGAAATAGACCGGCAGCTAGCGACAGAAATTTGGTGTTGATCGAACCACGTATGCCTTTCAGGATTCTAAGCATATTACACTTGCTGAATAATAATTTTGTAATATAAGGGTTGGCGTCTGGGGCATTTCGAAGAATAGCGAATTTGAAATTGCAATAAAAATAGACATTTTTAACCAATCGAACCACGTATGCTATGTGTATTACATGAAATTTAAAGGCAAAATAATCCATCAGAAACACTTGGCATACGTGTTGAGCTGGGTCTAAGGGCCAATGCCCACTCTTACACATGCAAACAAAATTAGCATTTTAAGTCAATCGAACCATGTATGCCATATATATTACGTTAATATTTATGGAGATATTTTTATCGGAAAACCATCGGCATACGTGTAGAGCAGGGACTAAGGACTCTTGAAGGCATGTGGATGTGCAAAAGAAATACCCATTTTGGAACAATCGAACCACGAATAAAATTTATTGCAGATTAAAGTTCTAACCTTAAAATGTGTATAAGCAAAAGGGCATACGATGACTGTGGTGCATACCTCTATAAAAACAGTGAGAATACGACAAAATTTTGCAATAATTTGGAACAATCGAACCACGTATGCCCTTTGGAGTTTTAAGAAATAATCATTGACTTAAGTAATTTTTACAAACGGCATACAAATCGACCGGGGCAATCGCATTAAAGATTAAATATTTTAACTGAGCCCTGCGAACTTTTTAAATTTTATCTGTAACGTAGAAGCTATGAAGGCGGAAGCAGTCTCAACAAATCACAAGTTGCTGTTTTCAATGTTATTTGAGAATAAGAGTGAGTAACACAAATCTGTTTGATAGCATCACTTATTGGCCAGTCGACAAGTAATACAATACTATGAAAAAATATATTAATTAGAAATATTGATATTGGTTTGATATCTTCCTAGAAAGCCCTTAAATTATTTCCATTAGGGAAGGCCGGAATCATCCTAAAATTGTCGATGAATATGGGTTTTCGCCAATTTCAATGGAATCTGTCTTAAAAAATTTGCTTAAATATACTCAATTGAATTTTTTATTAAGTAGGTGATACTATATTTACGTAAAGTGTTTTTTGTTAACGAAAATATTTAATAGAAATTTGTTGAAATTATAATATCATACGCAGCTTTGTATCTGAAAGTTTGGCTCTGATTTACTCATTCTCTCAATTTACTCATTTACTCAAAACGATTTATTGGTATTGAGCGACCTCTATGATTCGAATTCGGAAATTTCCCTGTATAAAGTATTGTTCACATTTGCAAGGTTCACATCACAAGGATTTTATTTCACAATATATTTTCTAATTTCCAAGCTTTTTTTTACAAAGAGAATTTCAATACTTACTCCAAACATTTTCATAATGAGAAAAGAATCTTAGTTAGTTATTTATTTTACATAGTAACTAAGTGTTAATAAACAAATTTATTTAAAAAAATTAACAGAAACACTGAAAAAAATTGGATATTGTTGACTACGTTTGCATGATTTAGACAAGAGTTTAACCGCCTTACTACGGATTTATTGGATTTTGACGATATTCGAAATTGATAAATTATTCCATTTTGCCCAAGACAATAATACATTCGAAAATGATATCGCCTCTTTGTGCGAAACTGTTTTTCGCTCAACGTCGAATCAGATGCTACTGCTGGAATCATTTTGACTTTAGAGAGAGGAATGCAAAAATTTGCTCAGAAATTAGAATCCCTGTTTTAATTTGAACTTTGCCTGTACCTATTTTAAATACTATATCAATTCCTACTTCATTCACTGATTTCTTTCAATGCATCCACACAAGTGAATTTATATTTATTAGTATCGCCTGAGGTCGACCGTTAGTACTAAATTTTAATCTTGGAAAAATTTTGCCGGCCAATTAATATCAAAACGTTTTTGTTCATTGACTACGATCTTATTTAGTTTCACAAATCACATCACTTCACCACACATTTGAAATTACATTCAATGGACATTTAAAAGCAAAACAACATAAAATTATCAATTTCTTGGTACTACATAATTTCTATTACGTTGTCTATTTGATTTTGACTCAAAAATAAGGAGCTCTTTACCGTTCAGTCCGACCCGTTATCGTTCTTCTACAAAGCATAACACAACTATGTTTCTCGTTTATTTTATAACAATAATTTTAAAAAATAAGCGAAATCGCAACTGTAACTCAAAATAAATCAGTTGAACTTCGATTATACGTGATTGTTGGATCCGATCTCATCCCGGATAATGGAAAATGCCAGATAATAGAATCACTATTTTATTTTATTACTTATCAATTTTGAAAGTTGAAAATACATAATATGTATGCATATTATTTCATTGTTTACAGCACCGTTTTACGAAAGTATTTAGTTATATTACTCATTTAATAAATAATTACTCAAAAAATACTTATTAGTATTAAAAAACTAAACTGGAAAGAGCTATTTTTTGTCATCGATCCGAAAAATCAAAATCAGGGTATCATGTTGTTTTATTCCCCACTCTTTCTCTTCTTTAGGGTACAATCTATCTCTATATCAAATTTCATCAAAATCGGACCATTACCTTAACTGTGAAAACATATTTTCATATTGGGGGCGTGGCACCGTCCACTTTAAACCGAATACTTTTCCTGAAGATTCATTCCATCTCTGTACCAAATTCCATCAAAATCGGTCCATTAGCTTAGCAGTGAAAACGATTTTCCTTTTAAAAGCGATGTCATGCCCACCAAAAGGAACTCAGTGTTTTTAGAAATCATGTTTAGGATTTAATCTGTATCCAAACTAAATTTAATCAAAATCGGTCCATTAGTTTAGCCGTAAAGACGTTTTTTCTTGTTAGGGACGTGGCACCGTCCACTATAAACAAATATCTTTACTTAAAATTCAATCTATCTTCACATCAAATTTCATCAAAATCGTTCGATACTCGGTCAAACATTTTTTTATATTTTTTTTTATATCGATAAAAAGTTTACATACTCGGTAACGCAAAGAGTCATACACTACTTTTTCTATAACATCGCCGTGCTAAAAATCATGCATTCTAGAGGCGATAAAAAGTTTATGAGATAGATGAAAGTTTAGATTACTATCGATGAACAAAATCTGCTGGGAAGTTTCGATGTTCACGTATTAATATATAGATAAAAAGGTGACAAAACACAACGCAAAATTACCAACAAAAAGCAAAGCATAGTGGTGCAGCTGCGCCTGTGAGCGATTCGGCGAATTACAACAATACGAAGTTGTGGTAAAAGAGTGGAAAGGGTTAGGCGCTGGGGATCGCTGGTTCACATATGTAATTGAAAAAATTTACTTGTTGCGAACATATCAATGCTTTTTATTTGGATATTTTTTTCATACTTTTTATTGTTTAACGCGATTGCCCCGGCGGATTCGTATGTCATTTCGAAAATCACTTATTTACATAACTATTGAATGAAAACTTTAAGGGCATACATGGTTCGATTGGTCTTAAATTACCTAAAATATGACATTGGTTTTTTTATTGTTTAACGCTATTGCCCCGGCGGATTCGTATGTCATTTAAAAAATCACTTATTAATATGATTATTTAATGAAAGTCTTAAGGGCATACGTGGTTCGATTGTTTCAAAATTTGGTCAAACTTTACCGTGTTTAAAACGTATGCCGTTAGTTATGTCCCATTGAAGGCGTATGCCCTTATGTTTATCTTGTAAATGACATTGTCACTTGAATTATCTTACGAAGGCATGTACGGTTCGATTGTTCCAAAATGGGTATTTCTTTTGCACATCCACATGCCTTCAAGAGTCCTTAGTCCCTGCTCTACACGTATGCCGATGGTTTTCCGATAAAAATATCTCCATAAATATTAACGTAATATATATGGCATACATGGTTCGATTGACTTAAAATGCTAATTTTGTTTGCATGTGTAAGAGTGGGCATTGGCCCTTAGACCCAGCACAACACGTATGCCAAGTGTTTCTGATGGATTATTTTGCCTTAAAATTTCATGTAATACACATAGCATACGTGGTTCGATTGGTTAAAAATGTCTATTTTTATTTCAATTTCAAATTCGCTATTCTTCGAAATGCCCCAGACGCCAACCCTTATATTACAAAATTATTATTCAGCAAGTGTAATATGCTTAGAATCCTGAAAGGCATACGTGGTTCGATCAACACCAAATTTCTGTCGCTAGCTGCCGGTCTAAAAGAAATAATGTGGAACGAAAAGATTCCACAACGCCAGCGATGATTAATACCGCTAAAATAAATAAGTTAAACACTACTTTGGAACATAAAAGTTCTAAAACGCCGTCGATGACGAATTCCGACAATTTTGAAAATAATAATATTTTGAGATACAATAATCTTAAAACGCCAGCTGATAATACCAGCATAATTAAAAATAAAATTGAAAATTTTAAAAAAGAAATTATGAATAAAATTAGACAATCACATGGTAGGGCTACCAGATGGCCTGCTTACAAAAGTAGCACATATCAAAAAATTTTAATTTATTAATGAAAACCAAAAATATTATTGCAGTGTTTTAATGAAATCCAAATTTTTTTTTAATTCCATAGAAATAATTTTGATGACCAAAAAAAAAAAGTTCTTACTTTGTACGACAAAATCCTAGGAAATTAAAGAAATATTTAAAATAAATATAAATAAAATATTTTAATATTTTACAATGCAAACATCAAAAGCAAAAAAAAAAAAAAAAGGTCCTAACTTCGAAAGTAGTAAAAAGTAGCGCATTTCAACCGAAAGTAGCACATTTCAAGTGAAAAGTAGTAAAGTAGCACAGCCTTGCAAAAGTAGCACTTTTGCTACTTTAGTATGGCATCTGGTAGCCCTATCACATGGTAATATAAATATGAATTTACCATTTCGTACTGATGTTAGAGCAGAGATCCGAAAATCAATTGATACAGCAATATGGAGTAAACAGTACCCATATCCTTTATTTGTAAATTCATTTGTCAATAAGGAAATTGAGAGAATGCTTAAAGAAGAAATTATAAGACCAAGTAAAAGTCCTTATAATTCACCAATTTGAGTAGTACCAAAAAAGGGAACGAACGAAGATGGAACCCCAAAACAAAGAATGGTCATAGACTATAAAAAGATAAATGAACATACGATTTCAGATAAATATCCCATACCAGATGTTAATGTAATATTATCAAATTTGGGAAAAGCAAAAATATTTTCTACAATTGATTTGGAATCAGGATTCCACCAAATTAGGATGAAAGAATCAGACATGGAAAAAACAGCATTTTTAGTAAATAACGGAAAATATGAATACTTAAGAATGCCGTTTGGTTTAAAAAATGCACCAAGCATTTTCCAAAGAGCAATGGACGATATTTTAAGAAACTTTGTAGGAAAGTTTTGTCACATTTATATAGACGATATAATTGTATATTCGGAAAATGAAGCCCAACACATGGAACATTTAAAAATTATCATTGAAGCATTAAAAACTTCGCATGTGAAAATATCGTTAGAGAAATCATTATTCTTTCAAAAAGAAGTAGAATTTTCAGGATATAAAGTAGCACAAAATGTAATTAAGACAGATCCAAAGAAAATTCAAACCATATCAGACTTTCCTCCTCCGAAAACTTTACGACAATTACGAAGTTTTCTAGGTCTAACAGGTTATTATAGAAAGTTTATAAAGGATTATGCAACAGTTGCAAAACCTTTGACAAAACACTTATCAGGGGATAATGGTAAAATATCTCAATATAAATCAAAAAACACAGAAGTAAAGTTAGATCAGGAAGGAATCCAAGCATACGAAAATTTAAAAAGTTTTCTAGCAAATAGAATTGAATTATACCAACCAGACTATAATAAAAAATTTATTTTAACAACGGATGCATCAAATATGGCAATCGGAGCTGTATTGTCACAAGATAAAAATCCTATCACTTTTATCTCAAAAACATTAAATACAACAGAACAAAATTATGCTACAAATGAAAAGGAGTTATATGCTATAGTATGGGCATTAAAAAATTTACGAAATTACTTGTACGGAGTCACGAATTTGGAAATTCACACTGACCATCAACCATTAACTTTTGCAGTATCAACAAGAAATCCTAACGCAAAAATGAAAAGATGGCACGCATTTATTGAAGAATATGCACCAAAAATAATTTACAAACCAGAAACAACGAATGTAGTTGCAGACGCATTGTCAAGACAAATATTAAACGTCTTAACCGAAAGTTCATCAGAGACAGATAATACACAACATTCAGCTGAGAGTAGCTATAATGTTCAAAAGAAACTTGTAAACCACTTAATCAATTTAAACAACAAGTATTATTAAGTAAACATGGAAATACAACGATTCATGAACAAATTGAATGTTTTGGAAATATACGACACATAATTGAATATGACACGGTAGAAAATTTTATGTCAATTCTAAAACAATTTTTAAAACCAAACTTAGTTACAGCGATACACTGTTCTGTAGAAGATTTGTATAAAATTAAAGATATACTGTTAGAAACATTTCATATTAAATTTATATATACAAAATGTTTTCCAGGTGATGTTTTAAATAAAGAAGACCAGGGAATAATTATTGAGCAAAAGCATAAAAGAGCTCATAGAAATTATAAAGAAAATATTAAACAGATTGAAAAAATTTATTATTGGCCACAGATGAATAAAGAGTTTAAAGAATATGTAAAAAATTGTAATACATGTAATAGTAACAAATACGATAGACACCCACAGCTAGTACCAATTGGTGAGGCACCAATTCCAAACAAAGAGGGGGAATTACTACATATAGATATATTTTACGCAGAAAAATTAATTTTTTTAACATGTTTTGATTCATATTCTAAATTTTTGGTCGTACGAAATATTGAAAATAAAATAAATCTAGATTAGAAAGTACTAGAGATTTTACAAACATTCCCGAATGCCAGAAGTATAACATTAGATAACGAACCAGGATCTAGCACTCCACAATTCAGATCGATGATTGAAAGATCAAATATTCATGTGACCCAAGACACAGTTCGACAAACGGTCAAGTGGAAAGAGCCACTCTACATTAATTGAAATAGCAAGATGTATTAAACAAGAACAGAATTTAATAAGTAATTTGGAAGCTATTATTAGAGTTTTCAACAATATAATAAAACAATTCATTCAGTAACTGATGGAAAACCATTTGAAATTTTATATAATAAAATAAATCACGAAGCGGTAATAATGAATTTAAAATACACCCAAAATAATATGTTAAAAACAAGTAATAGGGATAGAAACGAAAAACAGTTTATAATTGGTCAAGAAATCTATGAAAAAATAATTGGTGAAAGAAACAAATTGAAACCAAGGTATAAAAGACAAAAGGTAAAGGAAGATTTAGGAAAGAAAATTAAGATCAATAATAGGAATCGAATAATACATAAAGATAACATTAAATCATGAGAAATAATTTATTTTCAGCAAAATGAACTCAGGACGAAAACCAAAATCGTTCGCCAAGAATCCTATTATAGGATATGCAAAAGATGCAGTACTAGAAATTGAAAAAGAACCGACAAAGGAAGAAAAAATTAAACGTATGAAAAGAATATATGATTATATAGGCATCGAAGTAGAAAACCTAATAGAGGCTTTCGACGATGAAGATAATAAAGAACTTGAAACAATGACAATGATAAGGAAAACAGAATTGCTAGAACAAATAAAAATAAATGTATTAATCAAAGCAAATAAAATTTTACAGAGATGCGACCACCACACAACATGAGTTCAATAAAGGATAAAGAGGAAGATATCATAGATATCAAAGTAAAAGAATATAAGGAAGAAGATATAATTACAGTTATAAGAGCTAAATATAGATGTTTAAGAACACGTAGATTAGTAAACGAAATTGTCGCAGAAGTAAAAAGAATAAACTAAAAATATAGGAAAGAATAATTATTGAATTTTTAGTGATACCATTTGAAACGAATGATATGGAAAATGATGTGAAAAATACCACAAGCGGTGATTTACCAAAAGAGAAAGCTAAAGTAGATAAATCAGAGTCGTTAATTTGGGCACATCAATTTGAACATAACTTAGAAATTAAGAAAGAATTAAAATACGAAGATTAATAAAGAAATATAAACGTAATAATACCAAAAACAATTAAAGTAAAAATAAAAATTCTTTGTTTCATTGTAGATGTTCCAACAAATAATAATAGTAATATTGATACAAATAGTAAAGTCAGACATAGTCGACATAATAGATTACACAAGGGATGAGTATATATTAATTGAAAATGAAAAAGCTATACTTTATGAAAAATATGGAGAAGTCTTTCATATAACTAATCTGTCATACTACGCAAACATAGTCGAGTCATACAAAGAAAGTCAAGAGAAAAATAAGAAACTACTTGATACAAGTCAAACCTATAATGAAGATACAGAAATCGATTTGGAAATGGAACTGATAGAAGTTTTATTAAGTCAATTGCAAAAGCAAAAAAATGAAATTAAAAAGTTAAAGAGTCAAAATAGATTTGAAAGGGGAATAAATGAGATAGGTACATTATGGAAATGGATCGCAGGAACACCAAATCACGATGATCTAGTAAATGTCCAAAATAAATTAGATGAACTTGTAAAAAATAATAATAAACAATTCGTCACAAATTCACAAATGTTTAAAGCTATTCAGCAATTAAATGACGCCATAAAGAGAGTTCCCGAAATTTCACATTCAAAATTAATGATTAAAAGAAGAAATCAATTAGTAGTAAATGAATTACATAATGTCATTCATGCAGTTACATTGGCAAAAGTCGAAATATTAAGTCCTATGATTCTTCATTTGGAAGAAATTCAAGAAATCACAAGGCATGAACATGAAAAAGTTACAATGCTCGATTTATTAGACATGTCAGAATTTAAAATAATACAAAATAAAGATTTGATAGTAATTTATATCACAGAAAAACTATGCAAATATTTTGACGTTAGATCATTAAGTCAAAACGGATCTAAATTAATAATTTCAAAAGAAATAGTTAAATGTGGATCTAAATATAAAAATATTGAAAATTGTAAAAAAGAATTATCAAATATCTATTGTAAACTAAATAGAGAAGATTTGTGTTTAATAAAATTGTTAAATAACAAAAAAGGAAAATGTAATAAAATTAAAGAAAATAATGAAAAATTAGAAATGATCACAGATGGAGTAATTTTGTTGAGTGGAAAACATACAATAGAACATATAGAAAAAATTGGAATATATCTAATCACATTTAATAATGAAATTAGAATTGATAATGAAACTTATTTTAATCAAAAAGATATAATTATAAATTATATAAAAAACACAAATTTAAATAATTTTGAAATATTAAAATATTACGAATCAGAAGATTTAGATACTGATTTTGAAAATATAGACTTGCTAACTCTAAAAAAGGAATTTGTAGGCAAAGAATCAATTTGGACTTTGTCAAGTATATTATTAATCATAATTGTAATATTTGTTGCTTCAAAAATATTCAAGTATTATAAAATCTTTAAATTATCAAATCAAACAATTGAAAGAAGAAATTCAGAAGTAAATCTAAATGAATTAAATTTAAATGAAATATTGACTTTAGAAAATCTATAAGATAGAATACAAAATTTTAATAAAGAATGAAAATGAATCAGGAGCTTCATTTTTAACAAAGAGGGGAGTTAAGATTTACTAATTGCTACGTATTGCATATGAAATGACAAATTAATAAAGTCACGTAGCAACCATTAATATTTAACATATGTTTTCAGCAAACGATCATTAAACGATCATTAAAATTAAATGGAAATTTGGAGCAACTTATAACTTTAAGTACTTAATTAAAAAAGGGATCAAGTTGCAAATCAAAGAATTGCAAAAAGAAGTAAAACACGACAGTTCTCAAAAGAAGAAGAAGAATTGTGTATAAATACATAAGTTAAATTAAGACTTGGTTCTGTTACAATATAAGACTTTGATTTGTAAAGTTTATATTTGGAATTGTATTAAGGAAATAAATAAATAAAATTATTTTTTTTAACATACTTTCGTGAGTGAAACATTTAATTTGCATTGTGGACCACAGACGTTATTGGCACAAGTAAGATTACAATTAAAGGAAAAATAATGGCACGTTCAATAGTTCAACATTGAGTCAGATGCACTAGAAGTAAACCTCGAACTTTTCAACAACTAATGGGAAATCTTCCAGCCACTCGAGTTCAACCTGCTCACCCATTCTTGAATACAAGAGTAGATTTTTGTGAACCAATATGGGTACACTATAAAGTACGAGGAAAATGACCTCAAAAGGCGTACATTGCAGTATACTGCTGTTTTTCTACAAAGGCAGTTCATCTAGAAATCGTTAGCGATCTCACAACCAATGCATTCATTGAATCACTTAAACGATTTATTGGCCGTCGAGGGCATTGCCAGAATTTATACTGTGATAATGCCACAAATTTCGTCGGTGCAAGCAATAAACTAAGTGAATTATCAGAAATAATTCGCTCAAAACCAGCACAGGACAATATTACAAAGGAATGCAGCGAAAGAGGTATGACTTTCAACTTTATTCCGCCTAGAGCACCACATTTTGGAGGACTTTGGGAGGCAGCAGTCAAGTCAGCTAAACATCTATTAGTCCGCAGCGTATCAACCGCTTCTTTGACCTATGAAGAATTAGAAACAGTAATTGTTGAAGTGGAAGCAATACTTAATTCAAGACCGATAACACCTATGTCATCCAATCCAAATGATCTTGCAGCTCTTACACCTGATCATTTTCTTATTGGGGAACCACTTACAACTCCAATAAATCCAAAACTCACGGAAATCAAGATGAGCACGCTGACCAGATGGGAATTAGTACAACATATCAAGTAAGAGTTTTGGAGACGCTGGAATAGTGAGTATTTGACTGAACTTCAACACCGCAATAAATGGAAGGATATTTACACAGACATCAAGGAAGGTACTATGGTCATCATCAAGGAGGACAACATACCTCCGCTTCAATGGTCCTTAGGACGAATCCTTAAGGTATACAAGGGAGATGATGGAATAGTGCGTGTAGTGGATGTTAAAACATCAGCAGGAATCATGAAGTGCCCTATAACTAGATTAGCTCCATTATTTCCAGCAACCGAAGAAAAGGACATGCAACAACCACTAAAACACATCACCAAACAAAAGAGTTCGAACATCCGCAAGCCCGGCTTTACTCACAATTATCATGGCCCTGATGCTATTACCTCTCGCGCTATGTAATCCAATAAATATAATTCAATTTAGTAACAATTTTGGCATATTTTTTGAGTCAATTGGATCCACTAAAATTGCGACAGCAGAATGGAAAATGATAGTTTATTACGACTTAAAACCTTTTTGGACAGAAATGGATGCACTTCATAATGGAACCATAGCCCTTCAACAATTGTGTAAAGAATGGCAGCAACAATCAGCTGGCAATTCGCTTATCTCGCATTTTGAGCATGCAAGTTATGAACTGCTTCAGGAAACAATTTTGGGTATTACATGAACGTCCAATGAAGTAGCGTACTTTTC
The DNA here is from genome assembly GCA_949775025.1 of Tricholauxania praeusta. NCBI lineage: Eukaryota > Metazoa > Arthropoda > Insecta > Diptera > Lauxaniidae > Tricholauxania > Tricholauxania praeusta. The sequence goes on from OX459028.1 coordinate 105,099,118, forward strand.
ATCACGGATGCCAAACAGTGAGTTCGCAATATTTGCGACGATATCAATGGCACCTCTTTTTGGCCGCTTTACAGAGAGAAGGTTGAGTTTTGACTGTAACTCATTCTGAATGTGGTCAAAGAAGTTTGGTAAGAACTTACACGGTGAGTCATCTGAAGAATTGTCGTATAGCTTCTGTAGCGTTGGAGTTCCATCACCAAGCAGGTTCATTTCTTGATGAAGTGGTTCAAGATCAAAGTAAACCACCATGTTAAAGTTGGTAGTAGCGAACTTAACATTGCTTAATTCTTCAAAATATATTCCAGGTTTATTATCAAATTTTGTAATGTTGATTGGACTGCATAGCGCAAGTGGCAACATCATTAATATAAGGATAGTGAGTAGCAATCCTGGATTAAGACGAGAACGTTTTTTGGGAGTTGATTCGTTGGTCAATAAATTTCTTCTTATCCGGGTTAATGGAATGCTAATGAGAAGTGACACTGGTGTTTGCCTGGAAGGGTCCTGCACTTGTTCATGATGTTCTTCCTCATTGCTGGTATTACTAGGTTGTTGTGTTGAGTTTTCCATTGTTGACTCGGCGTGGTTATCATCAATTTCCTCTGCAGGAAACAGTGGAGCCAATCTGTGAACTGGTATTTTGAATATACCTTTTTGTGTTTTGACATCACAGACTCTCACTAACCCATCGTTACCCTTGTAGACCTTAATTATGCGTCCCAATGGCCATTTCAATACTGGGAGGTTATCTTCCTTGATGATGACCATTGTGTTGGGCTGTATGTCATTTAATGGGCCCTTCCACTTATGTCGTTGCTGCAATTCATTAAGGTACTCCTTGGACCAACGCTGCCAAAAGTTGTGTTTAAGCTCTGATACTAGATGCCATCGGTCAAGTAATTTTCTTTTTGGATCAGCCGCATGCACATCAACGCTTGATGTGAGCTCTTCACCGATGAGAATGTGGCCAGGAGTGATGGCGTTTAGATCATTTGCATCTGATGAATTGGGAATGAGGGGTCGGGAATTCAAAATAGCTTCGATTTCAATGACAACAGTTTCAAGTTCTTCGTAGGTGAGCGACGCTGATGATACATTTTTTATCAATAAATGTTTCGCTGATTTTACTGCAGCTTCCCATAAGCCTCCAAAGTGTGGTGACCTGGGTAGAATAAAATGAAATTCTATTCCCTTTCCACTGCATGTTTCGATGATCGATTCTCTAGCTGCTCGAGAGTATATTACGTCATCAAGTTCCAGAAGCTGGTTTCTTGCTCCTACGAAGTTGGTCGCATTATCGCAGTACAATGCCTTGCAGTGTCCTCTTCTTGCGATGAATCGTTTTAATGCCCCCAGAAATGCGTCGGTAGTTAAGTCAGTGACTAGCTCTAGGTGCACTGCCTTTGTTGCGAAACAGCAAAACAGTATGCCTTTTGAGGTCGTTTGCCTCTGGTTTTAAAATGTACCCAAAATGGGCCACAATAATCGACGCCTGAATTCAGAAATAGTCGAGCCGATTGTACGCGATGAGCTGGTAAGTTTCCCATAACTTGGTTATATACAATAGGCTTGGCTCTCGTGCATCTTACGCACCGTTGAACGACTGCCCTTGTTAGGCTTTTTGCCTTGAGGGGCCAAAAACGCTGTCTTACTTGTGCAAGTAATGCTTGAGGACCGCAATGGTAATTTTCTTTGTGTATCTTGTCCACCAATAATTTAACGAGTGGATCATTGCCTGGCAATATCATTTGATGAACTGCATCAAATTGTTGTTTTGACGAACTTAGTCGCCCACCAACCCGGATTATTCCTTCTTCATCTAAGAATGGAGCTAATGAGCTTAAATGATTTGATGTTGGCACAAATTTGTTCTTTATCAGCATTTTTTTTAAGTCCTGAAAATCGGAGGACTGGATTTGACGAACAATAATCTTGAGGGCTGTGTCGAGTTCCATTGGCGAGAGCTGTGTGTACTCTGGTCGCGAGTCCTTTTGTCGCCTCGAATTTTTTGTAAACCGTAGCACATATCCGACCACTCGCTGCACGTATCGAAATGCATTTTTCGAATTTATTGAATAAATCCAACATTCCTCCATGTCAAAACCTGTTGATTTTGCTGAGACAGCTACTGTTGCATTTATATTTTCGATTGATAACTCTCTTTTGAAGGGAGCTGGCCACATCTTTTCTTGATGATACAGAAAAAGCGGCCCGTAGAACCATATGTTGCATGTTGGTAGCTCCTTTGGTTTGAGTCCCCTAGACAGAATATCTGCTGGATTTTGCTTTGATGGGACATGGCGCCATTGTTCTGTGTTGGTTAGTTGATTAATTTTAATGATACGATGAGAAACAAATGCTGGTAGTGTGCCTGGATGATTGTTAATCCAGGATAATATTATTTGTGAATCGCTCCAATAAAAAGTTGCCTTATCTTGATATTTTAAGTCACGCTTTATCCTTGACATTAACTCAGATGCCAGAAGTGCAGCGCAGAGTTCTAGTCGTGGAATCGTTTGTGACTTAATTGGCGCCACTCGTGACTTTGAGCATAGTAAGTTCACTTTAATGCTATTATCATTTAGCACTGACCTGATATATATAGCAGCACCGTACGCCTTCTCTGAAGCATCAGCGAACACGTGTAATTGTATGTTTCGCTGACCTTGTTTACTGAGTACGTTTCTCTCTACTGTGACATTGTCCAACGCTGCTAGATCATTTTGAAATCGTGACCATAGTCGTTGAACTTCAAGGGGCAGCTCAGCGTCCCAATCAATTTTTAGTTGCCAGACCTGCTGTATCTGAATTTTTGCAGTCACCACCACTGGTCCAATAAGTCCTAAAGGATCAAAAATACGTGCCACTTCTGAAGTCATGCTCCGCTTAGTTGTGGTTGCTCGGTTTTGAATGTTGGCTCTTATGCAGAATCGGTACGATTTCGGTAGCCATAGCAGCCCTAAAGTTTTTGTGGATTGTTTCTCTTCAGAGTCAAAATTTAAGTTAACCTCTTGATCTTCTGGTGCAATGCCATGCAACAGTTTTGGATCATTTGCACACCATTTACGAAGCTTCATTCCGGCCTTACTGACGATAGTTATAAGCTGATCTTGGATGTCTAAAGTTTCTCTTATTGTATTTGCTCCAATTAATCCATCATCCACATAAAAATCGGATTTAAGAGACGCTGAACCCATTGGGAAATGGTCGTGATTTTCGTCAGCGAGTTGATTTAGGCATCGCGTTGCCAAATATGGGGCAGCTCGAGTTCCATATGTCACCGTATTAAGCTGGTAGTATTTTAAAGTTTCTGCAGGGCTATCTCTCCACATGATGATTTGTAGCTTGCGATCTTCTGTATTAACCCAAATCTGGCGGTAAATTTTTTCCACATCGGTTTTTAGAACATATTTGTGCATTCTAAATCGAAGTAAAATTGAAAATAGTTCACTTTGAACTGTAGGTCCATTGTACATGATGTCGTTAAGCCCAACTCCGTTTGAAGCTTTAGCCGAAGCGTCGAAAACCACTCTTAATTTCGTGCTGGTGCTTTCTGGTCGTAAGATACAATGATGAGGAATGAAATATTGTGTTGAAACTATTTCTTTACTGCTGATTTCTGTCATATGTCCCAGCAATTTATATTCCTGCATGAACTGTGCATACTGAGCCTTTAAGTCGGCATTTTGGTTCAAACGTCGCTCTAAAGATAAAAATCTGCTAAAGGCCATTTCCTAAAACAGAAGAATGCTCTTTTAATGGCAGCTTGACTATAAATTTTCCATCAGTTAATCGCCTGGTGTTTTGTACGAAATGTGATTCGCAGCGTAGTTCATCTTCGGTGAGTGTATTACTGATGCTGGGTGTGTCTTCGAGCTGCCAAAATTTTGCAATGGTGTCTTAGGTTTCAAGCCCGGAGCATCAACCTGTAAAGATGAACATGGAAATCTGGTTACGGATACGCAGGGTGCACTGAGATTATGGAGGGAACACTTTTCCAGCTGCTTGCTGGCGATGACTCCACCAATCCCGCCTTTGGAGAAATTAACCCGATGCCACCAATCAACGACGATGGTGTGGACGTACCACCACCTAGCCATGACGCGGTACGAGTTGTGATTCAACGACTTAAGAACAACAAAGCGGCTGGTGCCGATGGCCTGCCTGCTGAATTGTTCAAGACCGGCGGCGATGAGCTGATAGGGTGTATGCATCAACTCATCTGCAAAATATGGCTAGTTGAAAGCATGCCCGACGATTAGAATCTCAGTGTCCTTTGTCCTGTACTGAAGAAAGGTGACCCGACAATCTGCGCTAACTACCGGGGAATCAGTCTTCTTGCCATCTCTTACAAGGTCCTGTCGACTGTACTGTGTGAAAGACTTAAGCCGTTTGCCAACACACTGATTGGGCCTTATCAGTGCGGCTTTAGACCTGGTAAGTCCACCATAGACCAGATCTTCACACTACGTCAAATCCTGGAAAAAACCCACGAAAAACAGATCGATACCCATCATCTCTTTATCGATTTTAAAGCTGCTTTCGATAGCCCGATACGGGATTGCCTGTATGCCACCATGTCTGAGTTCGGTATACCTGAGAAGCTGGTGCGGCTTTGCAGAATGACGTTGAGCAACACAGCCAGCTCCGTCAGAGTAGGAAGGGACCTCTCCGAACCATTTGATACCGAACGAGGTTTCAGACAGGGCGATCCATTATCCTGCAACCTCTTCAACTTTGTGATGGAAGGGGTGTTGCGAAGAGCAAGTGTACATCGTAATGGCACTATTTTCTACAAAAGTGTCCAGCTCCTTGCATATGCCGATGATATTGATATCATTGGACGTTGTAAGCGAGATGTTACTGCTGCGTTCTCTGCTATCGAAAAATAGTCAGCGAAAGTGGGTTTGACGGTGAACGAGGGCAAAACAAAGTATATGCTGTCCACAAACAGGGAGACGCGGCGTATTGGATCCTTTGTTACTGCGAACAACTATACTTTCGAAGTTGTCAAGGAATTCACCTATCTTGGCACCGCCGTGAACACTCAAAACGATGTCAGCCTGGAGATAAAGCGAAGACTAACTCTTGCTAATAGGTGTTACTATGGTCTCAGTAAGCAATTGAGTAGCAGAGACCTCTCTCGCCCGACAAAACTGACACTCTACAAGACGCTCATCTTACCCGTGCTACTTTACGGCGCAGAAGCATGGGTTGTGTCGCAGACTGATGCAGCCACGCTTGGGGTGTTTGAGAGAAAAATTCTTCGCAAAATCTTCGGTCCTGTTCACGTCGGCGACGACTACCGTATTCGAATGAACCACGAACTGTACGAGCTCTACGCTGACATTGACATAGTCAAGCGCATCACTATTCAACGTCTGCGCTGGCTGGGACATGTTGTGCGTATGGACGAAGAAGCTCCGGCGAAAAAGGTGTTTGATGCGGAAGCCGCTGGGCGACGACGAAGAGGAAGACCATGCCTCCGATGGAAAGACCAAGCCGATGAAACCCTATCCACGCTTGGTGTGAATGATTGGAGAAGGCGTGCGCAAAGCAGAGGCGCCTGGAGAGAGCTTTTGAGGTCGGCCGTAACCCGGTAACGGGTTGTTATGGCCACCCAAGTAAGTAAGTAAGTCTTCCAACTCTTCTGTAGTGCATACTCCACATGTGACTGTATTGCTGTAAGGACTTGAAACCTTACCTGTTGCTATCCACCCAAACACGGTGTTTTGTAGCCTTGGAAGATTTTCTGCTAATTTTATTTTTCCATTGGTCAATAGATTCAAGTAAATTTCTGCACCTATTAAGAAATCGATGCGGTCTGGTTGTGCAAAATTTGGGTCAGCTAGAACAATGTCCTTTGGAATGTTCCAATCCGCTATTTTTAACCGATGCGATGGCTGGTCGGAAACAATTTTGGGTATTACATGAACGTCCAATGAAGTAGCGAAATTTTTGTACTTTGATCGAAGTTCAATTGTGGTACGATGTTGAATTGTTTTTCCGGATGCTCCAATTCCTTCTATATTCGTTGGTGTAGAACTTACAGTGCTTCCAAGCTTCTTCATCAATTTTTCTGTAATGAGGTTTACTTGCGAACATGAATCTAGCAATGCTCGGCATTCTATGAGCTGCCCATTGTCTGCAACTAGTTGTACTATGGCGGATCCGAGTAACACGAATATTTCATCATTATCATAGTTGTTGGCCACTAGGCTGGCCCTTTGTGAATCGTTATGGCGTGGTGATGCTACTGCATTATTTTGTTGTGACGCCACTGATGTTGTTTGAACAGGCCTTTCAAAATGAAGCAGGGTGTTATGCTTTTTTGTGCACTTTGTGCAATGCTGTAGGTTGCACGAGTTTGACCGGTGTCCTGACCTTAGGCAATTAGCACATAACTGAAGTTGTGATAACCACAGCCATCTTTCTTTGGAGCTTGCTTGTTCAAATTTCTTGCATCTGTATAATGGTTGGACTTCTTTGTGGCACACCTTGCACTTTTGTTCATTGGTCACAGCCGCCGCACACGCCCTAGGTGATAATTCTGTCTTACATCGCACTTCTAATGACTGAAATCTGAGCTCCAAAAATGAAAGTACTTCTTGAAGGGATACCAGCCGCCTGTTGTTGTCCAGACCTTGCGCAAATGACGTTTGAGTGACAGGGTCCAATGTCTTCAAAACTATATGTGCCACAATAGCATCCCAATGTTGAACCTGGATTGCTTGAGCCTTAAGTCCATGAATGCATTCTTGAGTTACATCATGTAATGATTTTATAGCCGATGGAGACTCAACCTTAATTTATGACAGCAGCTTGTCCAGCAACGTTGTCACCAACAATCGTTTATTGTCGTACCGACTGGTGAGCAATGTCCAAGCTGCATTATAATTGCTTCCTACTGCCGGAAGGTGCTTAATGAGGTTTTTAGGTTCACCAATTAAGGCTTGGGTTAAATAATGCATTTTTCGTGCTTCGCTGATACGTGCGTTATGGATTATTTCGATGTATAGGTCCTTAAATGCTACCCATTGCAAATAATTTCCATTAAAAGTGGGAATAGAAATTTTTGGTAATGGGAAGTCATTTTCGGGTTGACGAACTGGTCCTGCGTCTAAAACTAATTGTTCGTCACTGCGAAGAGAGGCGTGTTGTCTGAGTTCGATGATGATTGCCTCTACTCTGGCTTCCATTTCATAATACACTTCTGGAGTGTATTCTTGGATGCGGTCATCTGTCGTGGAGTCCTACAATGCTGTATTGTTTTGAGCCAAATCCGTCATGTGTTTATCCAGAATGGCCAATTTTATAGGGTAATATGAAGATGGATGGTTCATCTCCCTTTGTGCTATTATTTCGTCAATATTCCGATTAAGGGCCTTTAACAGTGACCGTTGGTTACGTAGAATTTTTCGTACATCTACACTTAGTTCCGAAGTTTTATGCTGTAGAATCTGCTTCGGTATCGCGCCTCCACCCGGTGGATTGACTGAAGCTGCATTTGGTGTATTAGCTGCAGCGCCTTCTTCGCGTTCACTCACTGGGATATGACCAACATTAGCACTTTCAAAGATCCTTGAATAATAGGAATCCACAAGTTCCTTATGGTTGAGGTGAAACTCTTCTGCAAAATCCTGCAGCCTTTTTAACCGCTCCATAAAATATTCTGACGTCTTTCGTTGTTCAGAATCCTTTTTGAAATTTCTTATGAGCTGGTTGATCTCTTTACTCAGCTCCAGCTGTCTTTTTATTACTTTTTCAACTCCCTCCATCGCTTTTTTTTGCTTATTTATGTTGGTTCAGCAAGGCTGCTTGTCGTCCTTCTGAATGGCGTAGTTTTTTTTAATTTTTCAGCAAGGCTGCTTGTTGTCCTTCTGAAACTGGTTAGATTTTTTTGAATTTCCAGTAAGGCTGCTTGTCGTCCTTCTGAAATGCGTGGTTTTTCAGCAAGGCTGCTTGTCGTCCTTCTGAATGGCGTAGTTTTTTTTTAATTTTTCAGCAAGGCTGCTCGTCGTCCTTCTGAAACTGGTTCGATTTTTTGAATTTCCAGTAAGGCTGCTTGTCGTCCTTCTGAATGGCGTAGATTGTGGTGTCTTTTTTTTAACGAGTTTTTTAAACGAAATTAGTTTAACTTCCACATTATAATTGATTTATTAATTTGTAACGGCTGACTTATATACTAATAAATTACTTAAAGCAAAAACATTACAACAACAAACACCAAATTACTCGGCACAGTGAGCCCCAAGTACAAACGCAAAGACAAGCAAAAAATCAAACCTGTTGGTTTACTGAACTTTGAGTGCAAGCATAAAAAAATGCATTCAAAATTGTATTGCAGGTATCATGTTTATTGCTATGCTTGTCTGTGCGTCTGTACATTTTGTCAATTAAGCACATCAACCGTCCAATTTTTAATTAAATATTATATTTCAGCTTTCGGTTGTTAACTCCAAAAGTAAATGAACTTAACAACCAAATGCAACAAAATAAAAAATTAAAAATAATGTTACTGTGTTAACAGTTTTAATGTCTACAAAACGCCACAAACGAGCAGCAATTAATTGTATAGGAAACGCAGAGGAAATGTCAAATACCATTATCCAACTGAAGGACAACGACAACTATGCAATAAATCTTCTTCAAAATCAAACATCAATTATTGACTCCACAATAAATATCATCAAGCGTGACGAAATTCAGACTCAATCTAGAATGAGACTTTTTCAACAACAAATTGATGATTTCAGAAACGGAATTGCAAATCTTCAATGTACACAGTCTGAAATTCTAAATGTACTCAGACACACACCATGGAAAAATTAGTCCAATGCTACTCTCACCTCAACAACTAAGAAATGAAGTTAACAATATCAGAACTCATCTTCCACCATCACGATCCTTGCCGATTGCAGAAGAAAATCTTATCGAACTTTATAAGATTATGAACGTCAAGGCAGCAATAAGCAGTCATCATGTTATATTCCTTATGGAAATACCCTTAGTTGACCAACAACACTTCAACTTGTTTAAATTGATTCCTATCCCTACTCTATTAAATGAAAACATGATAGCTATACATACAGAAATAACATTTCTCGCTGTAAACATGCATCGTGATCAGTATTTATATATTCCATTTACCAGCGGTGAATTACAGGAGTGTTTTGTGACCAGAGAAGAAATATACATCTGTACAACGAAACAAATTAAGTTCAGCAAAGAATCTTCACAGCATACATGCGAAATTCAACTATTCAACAACAAAACCTCTCCAACTTGCCATGTTTCACGAAATGAAGGAAATCTCATTCTACGACAATTAAAGGATCCGAATAAATGGATCTACGCATCACTCAAACATAATGAAATGTCAGCAGTTTGTGGTACTGAAATCAGTCAATTCACATTATATGGATCAGGACTACTCGCACTACATTCAACATGTACCATTAAAAACGGAGAAATCATGTTACACGGCCACTATGCAGGTTCCAACACAGTTAAAGATTCATTCCCACGATTTGGCAACATTATGTCTATCACGTCTAAATGCAGCAACATTGAAGTGTCCAGTAACGATCATGAAATCACAGTCAACGCAACCTATCAACCAAATCATCCAGTACCATTACCTCGCCAGCAAAACAACAAAATCGCAGTAATCGTTTAGAGGTTGGTCGAACATAAGCCCAACGGGGGGGAGAATGTTGGGAATCAAATTATTGCAACATTTAATTAAGATACCAAATTCTTAATAATATTTTAAAATTAAATTCAATTCAATTGTATTAACATTTTTAGTTGAGTGTAACTTAAAATAAATTGTTCATATTTATGCTGAGTTGCACTTACTTACTACCTTAGTAGAGCAACGACTGACATAGTTTAAGAATTATTTAATTCCTGATTGCTTACTAAGCAATATTCCGTTTGTTTATTTTGATATTGTAATTCTCAATTTTTACATATGTTTGTTGTTGTTTTATAATAATTATTGTTAAGCATTTTATTGGTATATAAACTTGAATATTTTCATTAATAAACCATATGCAACTTAAATTTCATTAAAACCGTCGTTTGATTTGCTTCTCCTTTACACGGTTACTTCAGGTTCAAGTGCTTGAAGTTATCACCACACAATTAAACAAAGATCACTAGTTTAGGTTCATGCAACTAAACTAGAAATACACATTTAGGCTAAACACACAATTAGACTAAACAATGATAGTTGCATACAATTTAAGTTTCACATGAATTTTCTATTTGGAAAATCATATCTCACAAATAAAATGTTGTTCAACAATTTCGTAACATACAATTATTGTTAAAAAAATTATGATAATAATTTTTAGATAAAAAATATAATACCATCATCAAATACAAAATATCAAATTATTAGTATCCGTAGTGCAAGTTGTACGCGCAGTATACATAAGTACGTATCATACATATTATAGCGGCATACATATGTCGAAAAGATTGTTTTCGAAGTCTTTTCTAAAATTGTAGGCTTCACAGAGAATTATGGTTTACTGCAAACATTTTTTTATATTTTGAATCTTCAGATGAAACTCTTTCACTTTAGCAAGAGATCTTTTCTCCGTAGTTCCCGGCAGAGGATTTTTCTGATAAAAACAACCTCACGTGTTAGAAATTTTTTCAAGATTCTAGCGCGAACACAACCACTGGGCGAGACTCCAAATGTAAGTGCCGCGCAGTTGGCGCGCACGGAAAAATAGATCAAGCTAGAAAGTTATGACTACGTGCCAATTTTAATTATAACAACAAAGATTGTTATAACTCAGTTGATATGAAATTTGAAAATAGTAATTGCAGAAAAATAGGCGGAGGTACTGGCAGCGCATTCGGCTAATTTTTGCAATTAGTCTTCAAATTTCATGTCAAATATGTTGTTCTCGCTGTTTTCACTGTTTTAATATTTAAGCAAATTTAAAATAAAGAGTTGAGACTGAAGATGAACTTCTATTTGGATGAAACTTTAACAATATGTTACCATACTCAAACTTGGAGAAAAAAATATAAGTACGCTCCACCTAACGTATATAGTATGTCAATTAGTTTTCGGCTTTCTACGCAAATTCAATGTTGCAGTTCAATCTGTAAATATCATTTTGGTAATGTCTGCTTGTTAGAACCATATAAAATTTGAGATTTAATTTTTTAATTTGTTTTATTTTTAGATTTATTTCACTGTGTTATAACATGCAATCTATCTTATTACGTTTGCTACAGTTTCTCTTATACATAAATAGTAAAACTCAGCATTGAAAAGAAGATAAGCCTATATCTTTAATATAAATCAGTTTTCGACAATAGTTGTGTTACCAACTGTTGAAAAGCTTCTTCAATCAATGAGATATATTTTTTGGTATCCCTACATCTACTTTTTGTAGTTGATATAAGAGTTGTTTGCAATGCATTGAATCCTAATGTTTCTTGTGAGTATAAGCACCTTCCAATCATCATTAAAATATTAATACAATCATCTATTAAAACAGGAAAAGCGTCTGCAAATCGAACGAGAGCTGGTAAAATATCGGCTAAAAACTTACACTTTAAATCAGTTGACAAAAGTGTCAATGTTGTCCCTATCGTATTTATACAAAATTTAGATGTGCTTAAACTCTTCGGGATCGAATATTTTAAAGCCAAATGTGATGCTAACTCAAAAGTAAATACTTGCTTATCAATTTCGGGCATACTCAAAAATTCATGCAAAAAGTCTATACATATATGCATAGACGGAACTCCCATTACAATCATTGGAATAACCTCTCTAGGATACGTTTGAAAATGTACAAGCTTTGCTAGTGATGGTTCGGAAATAAAGGACTGATGAATAAAAGAGCAAATTATTCCTTGAGTTTCTCTTAAGGCTAGAGCAGATCCTAGCTTAGTAGGATTTTTATCAAAATCTGCCAATACTTCAAGGAGTATATGCACTGCTGCACTGTCTTGTGATGCATTTAAAGCTGTTCTGAGATCTTCTCTGTCGGTTTCAAACTGTACTTGAATATTTTTGTCAAATATCGGTTTAGATTGAATTTTTATATTCAAGTATGCTTTCGATGCTGCCAAAGTACCTTGCAGTATACGCAACACGATCATTAAAATATATGGCGAGTGCAACGTTAACTTACTGCATCTGTAGAAAAATAAAATTGATTAAAAATAAATTTTAAAATCATAAGTTTCATAGTTGTATAACAAAATTATAAGCTTCTAGTCTCATACAAAATATTACATATATATGTATGCACTTTTTATATATCTGTCCCAAAAACAAGAGCGTGAAGTTAAATTTCATATTTAACAAATGACCAAGGTGCACGAGCCAGTATATGTGTACTTAAGGAGGGGGTAGGGTTTTGGCGCTAAATTTTTGGCATAAGTTTAAAAATGTTTTTTAGCGATACGGTAAAAGTAAATTTATTTATTTAAAGAGCATATAAAAGTACAATATTTAAAGAGTATTCTGTAAAAATTTAATTAAAAAATATTGGAAAATAAGCCATTGGCAGCAAGTTTCCGCGGACGCCTAAAAAAAAGGTGGTTTGCGGTGGACAAGATATCTCATCACGTTATCATCTGAAATCAATAAAAAAAAGCTTCCTTTAGCTTATAAGTTTTTCAAGGTATTGTCGAGAGGTTTTTTTTCTTTGACGATTTTTAAGATTTTGGCATAATTTTTAAGCCAAAAAGCGAATTTTTTTTAAAAAAAAAAGCAAAAATCAGTGTATTTATTATTGCAGAACTGGTTGTAATGAAAAAAAAAAAAACCCCCCTCGACATTACCTGGTTTTATATGTATTAAAGAAGTGTGTCAAATTTAAAGAAAATCGGTCTCGTAGTTTTCGAGAAAAAGTGTCCACCGACTTTGAAGTTAGTTTCGAGAAAATCACGTTTAAAGTTTTAGCACTGTCTTTTTTTTCATATACTTACACAGAATCATCGAGACTCAAGACACTGTATCTTCGTCAGTTTTACTCCAATCGACCTCAAATTTCAACAGGATACTTTTGAAGAGTTATACTATTAAATAAAACAACAACAAAAAATGGAAAAACAAAATTTGGCAAAACCTTACTCCCCCTTAATAGAACATATTGCAACATATGGTTTAAAATTTTGGTGTAGTTTCTCATTTTTAATACATACCACTCGTTTTTGACTGTGCACATACTACACTAGGTGGGTTCTATAGAGCATTGTTCAAAGTTAAAAACAACATATCACTTAAAGGGCACTTTTTTTTGGACATACATATAACTTTTTTTTGCCAAAATTCGTAATTTTTTTGGTAAAAATCCAACATGGTCATCTGGCAACTTATAATAATAATGAAGATGATGTTAAATACATAAATTAAAATTTGAAAGGTGGACTAAAGGGGGAATAGAGCGGGCGTGCACGCTAGTCGCTTCTGGTCTATCAACTCGTCGGCGAAGTCGGGGTTCGTGCTCTACCACTTGTCGCTTTATCATCTAGTACCAGGAGACCGACCAAAGTTCGGTTTTTCGATTTCAGGTTGAAAAAGTCGAAAAAATGTAATGCAATTGAATGAGATGTCGGAAATATTTAAAAAAAATTGAATATGGTTGAAAAGCCGAAAACGAGTTAAAAAAATTTGAAAGAAGTTGATTATATATGAAAAATGTTGAAAAACATTGAGAGAGATTGAAGCAGGTGAAAAAGTTTGATAAACTCGATATATATTAAAATGTTGAAAACGTTGAAAGAGATTGAAAAGCTCGAAAAAAGTTGAAAGTCTCGGAAAAAGATGAATGAGGTTGAAAAGCCGAAAAAACTTGAATGTGGTTGAAAAAATCCAAAAAATATGGAACGTGTTGAAAAAAGTTGAAAAGGTTGAAAAATATTGAAAAAGTTGAAAGAGTTTGAATAGTTCGGAAAAAGTTGAATAAGGTTGAAAAATTCGAAAATATATGGAAAATGTTGGAAAAAGTTGAAAAATGTTGAAACAGTTGAAAAAGGTTGAATAACTCGAAAAAATATGGGAAATGTTGAGAAAAGTTGAAAGAGGTTGAAAAATGTTGAAACAGTTGAAAGAAGTTGAAAAACTCGAAAAAAGTTGAATGAGGTTGAAAAAGTCAATCAAATATTGAAACCGTTGAAAATATTTGAAAAATGTCGAAAATCGTTGAGAAAAGTTGAAAGAGGTTGAAAAATAATGAAGCAGTTGAAAGACGTTGAAAAACTCGTTGAATGAGGCTGAATATATTGAGACCAAATTTTATTAGGATCACTCCTTTAGTTTGCGAAATATGGCATCAACGTTATAAGTTTGTATAGGAGGTGCCACGCCCACTAATGAAATCCCATCAAAATTCATATAATTTCAAAGCTTATAGTAACCGACACCTCTACCCCAAATTTAAAGAATATTACTCCGATAGCACACTAAATATAACATTTAAAGTGTTTTGCTTATATGGGAGGTGCCACACACACTGATGCAATCTCGTCGATTTTCATTTAATTTCAAAGCTTATGGTAACCGACACCTCCACACCCAATTTAAAAAATTTGACTCCAAGAGCACACTAAATGTAGCCTTAAGCATTTTTTGCTTGTATGTGAGGTGCCACGCTCACAAATGCAATCCCATCGAAATCCATTTAGTTTCAAAGCTTATGGTAACCGACATCTCTACACCAAATTTTAAAAAAATTACTCCCATAGCACACTAAATATAACACTTAACATTTTTTGCATATAGGGGAGGTGCCACGCCCACTGATGCAATCCCATCGAAATCCATTTAGTTTCAAACCTTACCGTAACCGACATCTCTATACCAAATTTAAAAAATATTACTCTCATAGAACAATGTAGCTTTTAACTGTTTTCGCTTGTATGGAAGGTGCCACGCCCACTGGTGCCGTTTCGCCCACTTTTTGTTACAAGATACCCAATAGCCAGTATATTTGACATGTCAAATTTCATAACGATTGCGTTGTTAGTTCTCTTATTATAACGTTTATAAATATTGTGGGCTGTGCCACGCCTTTCAACGAGTTTTGCCAGTATAGTGGCATAGCATGTTATAATGACCTCATTCAGCGGTATTAACTCTAGAATTTTTATGAAAATCCTCGGTGCCGTTTTCTAGTAATATCGAATCAAAGTTTTCAATTATTGAAATATACCACGCCCACTGTTCCGATTCCGCCCACTGTTCCGATTCCGCCCACTTTTGATAGCATTTAAGATATTTATGATATGCATCCGTCTACCAAATTTCGTTGCAATACCTTGAATGGTTTGCGAGTTATCACGAAATAAAAATTTAAATTTAGGGCTGTGCCACGCCCCTGTTAGAAACTTGAAAAACTTTAGGCCTAGTCCAATCTTAATTTTGTTCACATATGAACGAAATCCCGAAGTTTTATCAAAATCGCTGCAGCCGTTTTCGAAATAAAGTTCAGCCATATATAAATAAATAAATAAATATATAAATAAATATACAGTGGTGTGCAGTGTCTATTTTTTTTTTTGGTTAAAACTGAAGTGGTTGTATGTTCGTAAAACAAGGTTACAAATGCTTTAAAATGGACCAAACGCCAAGAAACACAAGGAAGACCAAAAACACAACTGAGACTACAGGACGCCAATTCGCCAGGATGGCCAAAACGAACCCATTTGTCACCTCTACCCTAATAAAAAATGAACAAGATTTGGATTTGAACAGCTCAACAGTAAAAAAAATGCTCCTGGAATGTGGTCTGCCGGCCAGAAAGCCCAGGAAGTGTCCATTATTGACTACTCGGCATAGGCAAAGATGAAAACAGTTTGCGCAGAAGCTTCTTTGGCCTAAAGAAAAGTGGAGGAATATTTTATGGTCTGACGAGTCCAAATTTAATTTATTTGGACTAGATAGAAGGATAACACATTTAAGAAGACTAAAATGTAAAGAATTATCACCACAGGACACAGTCAAGAACATCATACATGGCGGCGGAAGTGTAATGGTTTGGGTATGATTTTTTACCACGCACCTATTATTTTGCACACCACTGTATATAAACATAAAAAAAACAGTGTGCTTTAGACCACACAACTGAAGTATATACTTCTTTAGCTCCATCTATATGTATGTATATGTCATCAGCCAAACTAGTTTTTTAGGACAAACTAGTTTATCCTAGGCCAAAAGGCCTAAAAGTATGCAATTTAATTTTAATGCAAAAGCATTGAATAGCGAAGTCAGTGTTGCACATATTATAGACTGAACCGCGGCCGAAGGCCGCCGCGAAGCCGAAATTGGACATATTGAAGGATTTAAGTCCTGAGACGCCCAATTACCCCCACTTACAACTTGCCAAGTATATAATCAAATTGACAAATTTTGTTTTCTTACTTTGCTACTGTCGCAGTCTTCACTAACTACACTGCTTTTGCATTAAAATGTCATTGCACATCTTTAGGCTTAAGCTAACTAGTTTGGCCGGTAACAATGCTTTTTCGTTTTTCATAGGAATTGTACTAAAAAACAAAGTGGATGCGCCGTTCGCAGGTTTGATCTAGGAAGCTGAAATTTTGGGAGAATTTTCTTCAAACCCGATTCTATTATATAGGCATATAGGACCGCAAATTTAAAAAAAAAAAAAAATACCTCCTTCGAGTATATCTTTTCCGCATTTTTAGTCACACGAAAAATGTGGGCGTGGTTTTACAAAAGTGGGTGGCGTTCCCCATTCAACTAAAAATCCCAAAACGCTATATCTTGGCACTAAAGGCAGACTTATTCTACGTTTTAGTAAGTCGGTTTTTTCGTTAAATTTCAACGAAATTGGACGTAAACTCTATCCGCGCCGTTTACAGGTTTGAGCTTGGAAGCTCAAGTGTTGGGACAATTATTTTTATTCCTCAAGCTATAATAAAAAATAAATAAAATCCCTCTCCAAAAGTTTGAAAAAAAAAGACCCTAACATACAAATACTGGGTGTTTTTTTTAGAGGTTTGTTTTTCGAATAGAGATAAAACTGGCATTTTATGGTCAAATCTGGCAACTCTAATGTCATTTATGTTCAGTTTGGTTTGCCATTTCATCATGAACAGGTTGACAAAAGAACAACGCTTGCAAATCGTGCAAATTTATTTCGAAAATAATGGTTCAGTTCGCGAAGTTTACCGCAAGCTCCGTCCATTTTATGGTCGACATAATCGTCCATCAGAGCAATTAATTCGGTTAACCATGGGTCGTTTTCGCACTACGTTTACTCTATGTGATAATACGCATCCGCAGAGACGTCGAACAGTGCGCACCGAAGAAACAATTGCCGCTGTAGAGCAAAATGTTGAAGAGGACCCGAATGAATCGATTCGCCACCGTGCACAGCAATTGGAGCTTTGTCCATCAACTTTATGCTCTATGGGCTGGGGGAGTCATTGGGCCATACTTCTTCCGAAATAATGCTGGAGAGTCAGTTACCGTTAATGGAGACCGGTATAGAGCCATGATAACCGACTATTTTGTTCCCGAATTGGATGGCATGAATGTGGATGAGTTGTGGTTCCAACAAGACGGCCCTACATGCCACACAGCGCACGTCACAATCAATTTATTGAAGGAAACATTCGATGAGCGCATAATTTCGCGGAATGGACCTGTCAATTGGCCACCAAGATCGTGTGATTTGACACCATTGGATTATTTTCTTAGGGGATATGTGAAGTCGCTCGTCTACGCCAACAAACCAGAAACGTTAGGGGACTTGGAAGCCAACATTCGTGGCGTTATTGCCGACATACGGCCCCATATGCTCGAAAAAGTGGTTCAAAATTGGACCTGTAGAATTGGCTTTATTCGAGCCAGCCGCGGCGGCCACATGCCCGAAATCATATTTAAACATTAATGGCATAAAATTATCCTTCCAATAAAGCCAAATTGATGGACATTAAAACGATTTTCTTGTGTTTTATTTCAATTCAAAGCTCTATACCTCTAAAAAAAACACCCTGTATATGTACATATATTAGAGAACGTCATTGAGTATCTCATTGAGTAGCTCATTGAGGGTGTTGAAAGCTGTAGTAGTAGTAGCTCTGCGCTCATGAATGTGAATGCGTGAGAAGCTCACACTCACATGGATTCAGATTCATGAAGCAGTGAATGGCTTGAGCCACTTATGTATGTTGAACTGTAGTACAGAAAAACTGTTTTTTTTTTCTTCTTTCTAACCGATGGGGAAAGGTCGAAAATGGATTTTGGACATCTTATAGAGTGGTTTTTAATGCCTCGGGTCTTAGCCCTCATTCCCAACCATGTAGTGGGATACCCTGATTTCTCTCCTAAGCCCTAATAAAACTAACAAAATTTGTTTTCATCGCAAGACTACAAAAATATTTACGCTTTATTCATTTTTAATCCATAAGCATAATTCAAAATAAATGGTACACATTTTAGTGTAACCTTATATAAATAAAAATAATCTATATGAAGTGAAGCATCTCAAATATTTCAATTAAATAGTGATAAAACTTCTCACAAGACTGTTGCATTTAAAATTTCAAAATATTTACTTTTGTACTTATATATATATAAGTTTAAAAAAAAATTGGCAGAGAGAAAATAAATATACATAATTGAAATATCTGTTGCATTTAAGGAGATTGACAGCCAAATTTCATGTGACATTATGAAATTGGAACAAAATGACCACAACTATAATTGAGTAATTCTCAGTTATGAAAAAAACACTACTTAATTACTGTCAATTTCTTTACGAATGCAATTAAATTTTTAGGTTTTTATTTTAAAGTGTTGAGAGTAAAATAATGTTATGGAGAATACACATTTGTAAAAGTTCACTTACTGCATCATTGCTGCATCTATGACGGTGAGCTCAGCGTTATGATGTTCAGCTTCGTTTACATGACAATTGACTCTCTTATTTGGGATATTGTAATTCTATCATTTTATTTTCTCAATATTTTGTTTATCCTCTCGCTTATCAATTAATTCTTAACTCTCACTTTTATAGCTTAATAAAGCTTTTATTTTTTTTTTTCCTCTAAGTAACCAAGTTCTGGAATCTAGTGTAGTGAGCCCACTTAATCACCATGATCACCACTAACACCTACTTTAAATTCCGTTAATAGGGGAACCAAATAAATCAAACGTTCCCACCAAATTCCACTTGATTTTTCAAAACTAATCCACTCAAATTTAAATTTATTTATTTTTGATTTACGGAAATCAAAAATAAACAAATTCATGTGACACTTTTCGGTCAAGTCATAAAAAGTAAAATTTACGATTTACATCTGCAAGTCATATTTATTTTTCCTTTGCCATTTTTTGTGCTCGTGCCGCTAACGCCACTCGCAAAAACAAAAGCAACAATTGAATGCAGATTCATGTTTCACCCACACGTCATTGACTTAGTGCATTCAAGGCAACGTCTTTGACTACCTCAACTGACCACACAGAACAACAATAACAAACCCAAATGCATATTGTAAGAAAACACCCTTATGCCATATTTTCAAGGCTGGGAACAACTGATTGAAGTCAATTAGCTTTGCGACTCTTTCACACTTACCAAATACTGCATATTGAGTATGGAAATGCTGATGCAACCGAAATTGCATGATCAGCGGGGAAATTGAATAGAGGAGGAGTTAGGGTAAAAATAACGGCAAATAGTGTTAAGAAAATACTAGTGTATTAAGTATAAATAGTTTAACAAATTGAAAATAAAATTAATTACGATTGAGAAGGCAAAACGGCCAGAAGCAAATCAAACGTTTTATTTAAAAGATAGCCTTTGTGGCTTTTACAAGTAATTACAGCCTTTGTGGCTATTTTAAACGGCGTATGCGCCTTAATAATACATAGCTCATAGGCCAACCCCCTGAATATCCTATCAGGTCCTCAACACATTACAGATATTGAAGCTGAACCCCCACACTAGATACTTCAATATTTTTTCTAACCTTATAGTAAAAAAAAATTTTAAACAACAGGAGAAATCAAAACAAAAGAAAATAAAAAAAGCTACAGACCAAATCCATCTCAAACCATGCACGCGGATTATTTTATGTTACGGAATTGGTTGCCGGTTAAATATGTTGTTTTTCAAAGGATATAAGGGGACCCATATTTCCCCGATTTGATTAAAAAAATGTTTTTACGAAGTTATGGCGATTATAAGTTATGCCCATTTTAGGCTGAAAATTGTTTCAAAAAAGCGATATTTCCATCCAAATCAAAATAATTAACGTTTGTTAAAAATGAGCTTTCAAGTGGTAATATGCGACATTTCCTCGCAAAGTTACAGCCATTTGAAAAAGAGATGAATATGATCCCCTAATTTATTTCATCTTGATCGTAGGAGATCAAATTCATGTCTTTTTCAAATGGCTGTAACTTTGCGAGAAAACATCGCAGATTACCACTTCAAATTTTAAAGAGAAAGAACGGTCCTAAATGATGTTTTTATTTAAAATAAGCTAGTGGTATCACAGATGGCTGGCAAGGTTGAAACAAAAATTTAAATATTTTTTTTTGGAAAAAAAATTCTCCTCACCTCAAATAGTCCAGGAGAAATAGGGTTTGAACAACAAAACATTTCGTTACAGCAATCTGACAGCGGAATATTGTTGAACAAGCTCTTTTAAAAGAGGACGAAAAAATCGAACAGACAGCAGCTATCCGGGGTGGAATGGGGTGCATTTTTAGAGGTCGAACACAGTTTTTCACGATTTCTGGCTAAACTGTGTATCATATCAAAAAAAGTTTAATGCAAAAGTTGTAGGAAATAAGAAGATCTACAACTTTTGTACTGATCATTTTCACCTTAACCTTAAAGTTTTTGGAAAAAATGGCTGAAAACCGGTTTTTTGGTTTTTAATTTTTTTATTTGACAAAAAAGTTTCTATGGAGCTGAACCTTGGGCAAAAGATACCTTTCAGTGTTACACAAAGGCAGTAATTTTTAAGACGGAAATATTTAGAGGTTGTTGTTCAATTTAATTTTTAAACTAAAAAAACCGAAATTTTTAACTGAGATTCCTCTTAAAACTACACCTTCTTAAGAGTTCTGTTTTGGCTCACTTACTCGTTGTTATGTCTTCTTTAGATAAATGGTAAAAAAAAGGTATACTGCAATGGAAAAATTGACCGAAAAATTGAAAATCTGTGGTCTCTCCGCGAGTAGAGTTTTGGTATTTCGTGTGTCACAGCTCATATACTTTGTTGTTTTCACTGTATTCACCTTAATGCACTATAATTTGAAATTGTCAGTGCCACTACATGAATTTCCATTAAAAAAATAAATGAGAAAAAAAAATTTTTAAGTTTTGGTCCAAGAATTATCAAAATTTTTTGGTGCGATTTGGTGCGTTTGTATTGATATGAGTGTTCCCGAAATCAAGCTCGAAAACTTTCAAGTTTTCGCGTTTAGGAGAATACCCTTATAGAATTTTGTATAACAGTTTGCGCAAATCGTGGTTTTGTATTTCTTCTTACGAATTTAAAATTGCCTATCACACACTGAGCATTCGTTTTAAACTGTGCACATAAGACGCTAGGTGGGGTCTATAGAGCATGGTCCAACGTTTAAAACGAAATATGTATGTATAACTTTAGTGGCGCTTAATTTTTTTGAATACTGGAATTTTTATAAGAATGTTAAGATTTTTGTGTAAAAAAGCATGTATCGCTGTAAGAAAAATTGAATTCCATATTTAACTAGAAGAGAGGCAATTTTCCATACATAACTAGAAAAGACATAAGCCATCAGACTTTATAGAGGAATGTTAACATGGCGCAGAAGGAGATTTGAATTAGAACAAAATAGAGTTGTCTACCTTTCCGTATTAATCGGGGTGCACGAACCAGTATAGGTGGACTAAATAGAACATAAGACAACGTTTCCAACGATATAACATGTTGGTGCAGTTTCTGCTTTTTAGTAAATGAATTTTTATATAAAACTTATGATATTCATTGTGCAAACCTGACATGGTCATCTGGCTTCTGACCATTTGTTTTTGACTGTGCACATACGACGCCACTAAAGTGAAATGTTGCTTTAAACGTTCGACCATGCTCTATAGAACGATGATATACAGGTTGAATTGAAAGGGCTGTCCCATTGGTGGAGTATGCACACAATTTGGAGAAAGTTATTTAGCATTTGTGCTAGTCTTTTAGCATTTGTGATAAAGTTTGTTGATAGCGCAAGACAAAAAAAGCAACAAGCGTCAGTCGAAATGTAGAAGGAAACAGGTACTTTCTCCTACTAGCGATGAGAAAAGAAGAGCTATTGAGATTCTACTAAAAACAGGATCAAGAAAAAGAATTTGCAAGAGTGATAAAGGTGCTCAAAAAACAAAGACATGTGCAACATGGGAGCACGATTGAATCTTTGAACCCGATTTTGGATGATAAGTGCGTATTAAGAGTGGAAGGCAGAATCGGCCGAGCTGATGAGGCTTATGAGATGAGACACACGTATGGCGTTATTGACAATGCCCACAGGTCTACCAAGCATGGCGCTGTGAAAGCTATGATGCAATTTATAAGACAGAAATTTTGGATACCACGATTGCGGAGCGAGCTGAGAAGTTTCTTGCACAAATGTGTACATAGTATGTTGAAATAAATGGCATGTTCTAGAATACTTCAAGAACACTCGATTTTCGAAAATTTATTCATATTCGAGTATATCCTCATTTAAAAAAATAGTCCTAGTGTAGAGCTTTGGTGTTTCTTGTGTAACAGCTCAAATTCTATGTTGATTTCACTGCATTCACCTTAATACACTATAAGTTGAAATTGTCAATGCCACTACATGAATTTTAATTAGAAAAATTATTGAGAAAAAAATTTTTTTCATTTTTGGTCCAAAAATTATCAAAATTAAATTTCTTTTTATAATTTTTTTTAAAGTAAATACAATGCACTGTTAGTTAGTGTGACTAATTATTGAAGCAAAATATTGAAATTATTTGCTTATAAAATACTTTGAAAATTTTTGGACCAAACATATGACTTTATTTTTTCTGCAGTCTTGCTCAGGCATTCGCCGCGTATAGATCAATTCCGTTCGCTGTTTTTCTTACGGTTCTCACTTTAATTGTGTCTCTCTCGCACCTATCTCATTTTTTTTTCTCCTCTTTCTTTGTAAATTTATATTTACAATCTTATATACTAGTGGCATATTAGCATATAAAAATCTCGGATCAAAAAAAAAAAATAAAAAAATGAACGGGGTTTTTCCCCCTAACCACAATAGGTTTAAAATCCTAGACCCAGATAATCCTCCAAAAATAGCACGAACAACTAAAACAAATAACAAGCGTTTACGATCTACCGAATTTGAACCTCTTCCAGAAATAACACTTAATGATGATCATATACCACGCTACTTAATAATCACTGCCGTCGGGTATAACACTGAGGAAAAAGTACCTCCTTTATCATCTTACAACGTCTTTCAAATAGAGAAAGGGTTAAATTATATATCTCGGGATTATACAGAAGTGGTAGAACTTAAATCTGGTGACCTTCTTCTAAAAACTTTGAACCTTAAATCAGCTGAAAAATTTTTAAAAGCTAAACATGTTGACACTGTACCAGTTAAAATATCTTCACACAAGAGTCTCAATTCCACACAGGGTAGAATTTTTTCTAAAAACATTATTAATATTACAGAAGAAGAATTGATTTCTTCCTTGAAAGATCAAAAAATCAGTGACATTAAAAAAATAATGAAAAATGTGGAAGGCAAGTTGATTGCAACCGGTGCAGCAATTATAACTTTTGACCTGATCCGTCGTCCAGATTTTATCAAACTAGGCTGGCAAAGGGTGCCCGTCGCCGAATTCATTCCCAATCCCATGAGATGTGCCAATTGCCAAAAATTAGGTCACACAAAAAAATGGTGCCGCAATACTGAGGTCTGCAGAGAATGTGCCTACCCCCCACCCCACCAGAGTTGCATAAGGAAGTTTTGTGTTAACTGCAACAACGAATCGCATCCTTCCTACGATCCCTCCTGTACAACTTTCCTTAAACACAAAGCAGTTAATAAAATCAAAATTGATAGAAGATGCCCTGTGCGAGAGGCTTGGAAAATTTTTAACAACAATCCAACACTACACACCATTCAACCTTTTAAAAAAACATCTAATGCACCCACATTTGCACAAGTTTTAAGAAACACCAACGCTACAGTAACGGAACAAAATACATCATTAACAACGGAACATCAAGCAAACCAACAACATCAACTACCACAACAGCTAGACCAAAATATCAATAATAAACCACTCAACTCAGAGACAAACTCTAATTCTTCAATTGAAACAGCACAAACAACGAACCAAGAAAACATACAGCAAAAGCACACAGTTAACTCAACAACAATAACAATACCAGCATCACCATACGAAGGCAATTTTGAATCGTCAGACATACATAATAACACTACTACACAAATGGACACAGAAATATCATTGTCACCAAATAAAACAAAATCAAACACATTAAACGACTTAGAAACTTCACCCAATTCTCGATTATACAAAAAGTTCCCAGAGCTTTCAGTTTTAATAACTCCTAAAACTCTTAAAAAATCACAAGCCCTCAGCAAATTGAATAAATAAAAAACTCATCCAATGTACATATGTATATATAAACATGCCACTTTATTGTAAATAATGTGGATTTTTGTTGACTTTATTTTTTCTTTCTCTTATAACTTGCGATGCTCAATGTTCTTCAATGGAATATCAGAGGCTATCGTAATAATTATATAGATTTAGAAATGCTCATCAAAGAGAAAATTCCATCCATCATCTGTCTTCAAGAAACCCACTGTAAATATGACGACAATCCTTTTGTGCCTAAATCGTACATTGGTTATTTTCATAACTTTTCGTACAATATAACTGCAAAGCAAGGTACTGGTGTACTAATTAAAAAATCTTTACCTCACAAGCGGCTTATTTTTACTTCTAATTTATCTGTTGTGGCTGTTGAATTGTACTTAAAAATCAATTTCACGGTTATATCGATTTACATTCCTCCCATGCAATCTATTTCAACAACCGATTTACTGAATTTACTAGCAAATATAACTTCTCCTATTCTTATGGTGGGTGACCTCAACGGGTGGAGTCCACTATGGGGGTCGGCTTCAACTAATCAGAGAGGTCAGGTACTTGAAAATTTTATTTTAGCCTCCAACCTTTGCGTCCTGAATGATGGCACTGCCACTCACTTCAGCTCACACAATTCTTTTACTAATGTAGATGTCAGTCTATGTTCTGCTCGTTTAATGCCTCATTGTACATGGCATACAATTAATGATCTCCACAACAGCGATCACTTTCCAATAATCACATCTGTTGCACTTAATTCGGTACATAACTCTCCTAGGCTAACTCAATATAATACTAAACGTGCAAATTGGCGTTTGTTCCAAAACAAAGTTTTTGAAATTTCTGGCGATTATCCCCTGGCACCTTGTGTTAATAAGGAAGCTGCACAGATCCACAAAATCTTTCGGTCTTCTGCTAATTGTTCGGTACCTCAAACCACTTATAGAAAATCTTCCAAAACAGTTGCTTGGTGGTCTCCAGAATTAAAAGTTCTCAGGGTTACAAAACAAAATGCATGGCGTTCCTATCAAAGACATGCCTCAATTGGAAACCTAATAGATTATAAACGCAAAAATGCTCTTTTCAACAAAGCCAAAAAGGAAGCCAAGGCTCTATGTTTCAACGATTTTACAAGGTCTGTTAAGCCCAACGCATCCCCCTCTGACAGTTGGAGAATTATTCGTACTTTGGTAGGAACTTCGACCTCCAACAGTATAAAAAGAATTAGCACTTGCAATAGCTGTATTACCGAACCCTCTGATATCACAGAGGAGTTTGCAAAAACTTGGTCAGCCAACTCCCATGACACAAAATTTTCACTTGACTTTCAGATAAGTAAACAAACTATTCTTGACCTTCCAACTTCCTCTAGCTGCTCAAATCTCGCAAAACAAATTGAAACCTCCCTGACCTTGAATGAACTAGAGCTTTGCTTAAAAACATCTACAGGCAAGACCCCTGGTTTCGATAAAATACCTTATGATATGATCAAAAATTCTCCAACATCCTTTAAACGCCGCATTCTAAACCTGTTCAACAATATTTTTGACTCTGGTATCATCCCGCAAAGCTACAAAACTGCTATTATTTGTCCGATTAAGAAACCAAATAAGTCTAGTGATCTCATTGATTCGTATAGACCCATTTCTCTACTGCCTTGTGTTGGCAAGCTCTTAGAAAAAATTATATCCAAACGAGTTATGTGGTTAGTAAAAACTCATAAGCTTATTTCCCCTCATCAAGTTGCATTTCAACCTGGTTCTGGTACTTTGGACGCTTTACTTTACCTTGATCATCTGATCTGTAGAAATCTCTCTGCTAAAAATCATATTTCAGTCTTATCGATTGACTTTTTAAAGGCCTTTGATAGGATTTTTTTTTAAAGTAAATACAATGCACTGTTAGTTAGTGTGACTAATTATTGAAGCAAAATATTGAAATTATTTGCTTATAAAATACTTTGAAAATTTTTGGACCAAACATATGACTTTATTTTTTCTGCAGTCTTGCTCAGGCATTCGCCGCGTATAGATCAATTCCGTTCGCTGTTTTTCTTACGGTTCTCACTTTAATTGTGTCTCTCTCGCACCTATCTCATTTTTTTTTCTCCTCTTTCTTTGTAAATTTATATTTACAATCTTATATACTAGTGGCATATTAGCATATAAAAATCTCGGATCAAAAAAAAAAAATAAAAAAATGAACGGGGTTTTTCCCCCTAACCACAATAGGTTTAAAATCCTAGACCCAGATAATCCTCCAAAAATAGCACGAACAACTAAAACAAATAACAAGCGTTTACGATCTACCGAATTTGAACCTCTTCCAGAAATAACACTTAATGATGATCATATACCACGCTACTTAATAATCACTGCCGTCGGGTATAACACTGAGGAAAAAGTACCTCCTTTATCATCTTACAACGTCTTTCAAATAGAGAAAGGGTTAAATTATATATCTCGGGATTATACAGAAGTGGTAGAACTTAAATCTGGTGACCTTCTTCTAAAAACTTTGAACCTTAAATCAGCTGAAAAATTTTTAAAAGCTAAACATGTTGACACTGTACCAGTTAAAATATCTTCACACAAGAGTCTCAATTCCACACAGGGTAGAATTTTTTCTAAAAACATTATTAATATTACAGAAGAAGAATTGATTTCTTCCTTGAAAGATCAAAAAATCAGTGACATTAAAAAAATAATGAAAAATGTGGAAGGCAAGTTGATTGCAACCGGTGCAGCAATTATAACTTTTGACCTGATCCGTCGTCCAGATTTTATCAAACTAGGCTGGCAAAGGGTGCCCGTCGCCGAATTCATTCCCAATCCCATGAGATGTGCCAATTGCCAAAAATTAGGTCACACAAAAAAATGGTGCCGCAATACTGAGGTCTGCAGAGAATGTGCCTACCCCCCACCCCACCAGAGTTGCATAAGGAAGTTTTGTGTTAACTGCAACAACGAATCGCATCCTTCCTACGATCCCTCCTGTACAACTTTCCTTAAACACAAAGCAGTTAATAAAATCAAAATTGATAGAAGATGCCCTGTGCGAGAGGCTTGGAAAATTTTTAACAACAATCCAACACTACACACCATTCAACCTTTTAAAAAAACATCTAATGCACCCACATTTGCACAAGTTTTAAGAAACACCAACGCTACAGTAACGGAACAAAATACATCATTAACAACGGAACATCAAGCAAACCAACAACATCAACTACCACAACAGCTAGACCAAAATATCAATAATAAACCACTCAACTCAGAGACAAACTCTAATTCTTCAATTGAAACAGCACAAACAACGAACCAAGAAAACATACAGCAAAAGCACACAGTTAACTCAACAACAATAACAATACCAGCATCACCATACGAAGGCAATTTTGAATCGTCAGACATACATAATAACACTACTACACAAATGGACACAGAAATATCATTGTCACCAAATAAAACAAAATCAAACACATTAAACGACTTAGAAACTTCACCCAATTCTCGATTATACAAAAAGTTCCCAGAGCTTTCAGTTTTAATAACTCCTAAAACTCTTAAAAAATCACAAGCCCTCAGCAAATTGAATAAATAAAAAACTCATCCAATGTACATATGTATATATAAACATGCCACTTTATTGTAAATAATGTGGATTTTTGTTGACTTTATTTTTTCTTTCTCTTATAACTTGCGATGCTCAATGTTCTTCAATGGAATATCAGAGGCTATCGTAATAATTATATAGATTTAGAAATGCTCATCAAAGAGAAAATTCCATCCATCATCTGTCTTCAAGAAACCCACTGTAAATATGACGACAATCCTTTTGTGCCTAAATCGTACATTGGTTATTTTCATAACTTTTCGTACAATATAACTGCAAAGCAAGGTACTGGTGTACTAATTAAAAAATCTTTACCTCACAAGCGGCTTATTTTTACTTCTAATTTATCTGTTGTGGCTGTTGAATTGTACTTAAAAATCAATTTCACGGTTATATCGATTTACATTCCTCCCATGCAATCTATTTCAACAACCGATTTACTGAATTTACTAGCAAATATAACTTCTCCTATTCTTATGGTGGGTGACCTCAACGGGTGGAGTCCACTATGGGGGTCGGCTTCAACTAATCAGAGAGGTCAGGTACTTGAAAATTTTATTTTAGCCTCCAACCTTTGCGTCCTGAATGATGGCACTGCCACTCACTTCAGCTCACACAATTCTTTTACTAATGTAGATGTCAGTCTATGTTCTGCTCGTTTAATGCCTCATTGTACATGGCATACAATTAATGATCTCCACAACAGCGATCACTTTCCAATAATCACATCTGTTGCACTTAATTCGGTACATAACTCTCCTAGGCTAACTCAATATAATACTAAACGTGCAAATTGGCGTTTGTTCCAAAACAAAGTTTTTGAAATTTCTGGCGATTATCCCCTGGCACCTTGTGTTAATAAGGAAGCTGCACAGATCCACAAAATCTTTCGGTCTTCTGCTAATTGTTCGGTACCTCAAACCACTTATAGAAAATCTTCCAAAACAGTTGCTTGGTGGTCTCCAGAATTAAAAGTTCTCAGGGTTACAAAACAAAATGCATGGCGTTCCTATCAAAGACATGCCTCAATTGGAAACCTAATAGATTATAAACGCAAAAATGCTCTTTTCAACAAAGCCAAAAAGGAAGCCAAGGCTCTATGTTTCAACGATTTTACAAGGTCTGTTAAGCCCAACGCATCCCCCTCTGACAGTTGGAGAATTATTCGTACTTTGGTAGGAACTTCGACCTCCAACAGTATAAAAAGAATTAGCACTTGCAATAGCTGTATTACCGAACCCTCTGATATCACAGAGGAGTTTGCAAAAACTTGGTCAGCCAACTCCCATGACACAAAATTTTCACTTGACTTTCAGATAAGTAAACAAACTATTCTTGACCTTCCAACTTCCTCTAGCTGCTCAAATCTCGCAAAACAAATTGAAACCTCCCTGACCTTGAATGAACTAGAGCTTTGCTTAAAAACATCTACAGGCAAGACCCCTGGTTTCGATAAAATACCTTATGATATGATCAAAAATTCTCCAACATCCTTTAAACGCCGCATTCTAAACCTGTTCAACAATATTTTTGACTCTGGTATCATCCCGCAAAGCTACAAAACTGCTATTATTTGTCCGATTAAGAAACCAAATAAGTCTAGTGATCTCATTGATTCGTATAGACCCATTTCTCTACTGCCTTGTGTTGGCAAGCTCTTAGAAAAAATTATATCCAAACGAGTTATGTGGTTAGTAAAAACTCATAAGCTTATTTCCCCTCATCAAGTTGCATTTCAACCTGGTTCTGGTACTTTGGACGCTTTACTTTACCTTGATCATCTGATCTGTAGAAATCTCTCTGCTAAAAATCATATTTCAGTCTTATCGATTGACTTTTTAAAGGCCTTTGATAGGATTGGAATACACATGGTCTTAAAAAAACTTTCCGATTGGCGTATCGGCCCAAAAATCTATACTTTTATTAAATCCTTCTTAACGCATAGGCAATTTAGATGCAAAATCAACAACGTTTTTTCTAAAATGTATCCCCTGTTCAACGGCATTCCCCAAGGCTCACCTCTATCAGTTACCTTATTCATAATTGCTTTCGACGACCTTAGTCGTATAATCCTCAGCATGAGGAAACTAGAGCACTGCATTTACGCCGATGATTTATTCATTATAGCAAAACAACAAGATGTCAATGAGATTGCGAACAATTTCTCAGCTTCTCTGAACGCAATAGACATATGGTCTAAGTCATCCGGAGCAGACATTTCTTTAGCAAAAACCAAGCATCTTCACATTTGTAGGAAAATTAACTGTAATAACATTGATTTAATTCATAATAACTCTAAAATCGAAAATGTTGATTATTTGAAAATTCTTGGAATTTATTTTGAGTGTAAATATACTTTTAAAGAGCACTGTAAATATTTAAAAAAAAATTTATTTTCCCGACTTAACGTTCTTAAATATCTAGCATCTACTAAGAGTCAAGTCCACACTAACTTCCTCCTAAATTTTACTAAGCTTACTATTCTGTCTAAGATTGACTATGGGCTGACTATTTATGGAAACTGTGCCAAAACTCATATAGTGAATATGCAAGGTCCTTATCATGCTGCCATTAGATCGAGCCTCAGGGCCTTTCGAACATCTCCAATGCTGAACTTGCATGCTGAAAGTGGACTGGATCCCATTCAAAACAGAATTTTAAATCTAAGATGCCGAAACATCCATAAACTCGCCAACCCAAACCCTAGCCTGCTGGATAAGTTAGTTACGTCCGTCAAAAAGAGGAAAACCAAAATGAAAAGACAATCGGCGATTTCGCTCCTGATCGACACAGCAAGGGCCTACGATATTAACATAAAGGAAACATTAACCAAACGCGAACTTTTTCCCCCGTGGAATTTGGACCATACCTCTTTCATCTCTAATCTGACCTGTTTTCAAAAGGACAATACCTCTCCAGCTTTATATAATCAATTGTTTTTAGACAGCATTCAGACTTTCAAAAACTTGGGTTGGCATCTCCTTTATACGGATGGCTCCAAAACCAAAGATTCCGTTTCGTTTGCTGTGGTTGACGAAATTGGCAATACTTTATCTCAAAGCATAATGATGGAGGCAGCTTCAATCTTTGATGCTGAGGCGAAAGCTATCATCTCTGCGCTGGAATTTTCTAAAATCTCTAAAAACAGATATATTATTTGCACTGACAGTAAATCTGTATTTGAAGCAGCCAAAAATTTTTCGAACCGTGATGAATCAATTATAGTCATAAAACAACTTCTCATTGAAATGAAAAATAAGACCAAGATCATGTGGATACCAGGCCATGCAGGTATCAAAGGTAACGAGTACGCAGATCAAGCCGCTAAGTCTGTTCATCAGTACCCCGTATATTCGTGTATTCCAAACACCAAGCATTTCATAACCAAGTGTGCACTCCACAAACTGCGCTGGAAAACCACCATGGATTGGGTCAATTACAATCACAACTACAAAAAAGTTAACCCGAACAATATTCCACTACGATTACCGAGCTCCACAAATACAGCACAAAATAGATGTTTCACTAGAATCCGGTTAGAACACTCAGTTGCAACACATCTATACCTTTTGAAAAAAGAACCTCAACCCATCTGTCAATTCTGCAACAACTCCCCACTAACTATTCCTCATATCCTTTCCAACTGTCCTTCTTTATGTTCAGTTTACTCAGCCTGTTTCCAGAATTCCTCCCCCTATCCTTTTCTTTCCAACCCATCTGACTCGAATGTTCTTCTTATATACAATTTTTTAAAAAAATTAAACTTACATAACTCAATCTGATTAATTATACTCATGTACAAACGTATTTCTAACTTAAATTTATTAAGATCTCCTGATATTCACCTATATATATATATATATTCATTCTTTATTAATAATTATGTTAAACTTATTTTTTAACGAAAGCCGATAGCCTTTGCAGCTAGTGCTTACCATTGTTTTTTATAAATTCATTTATAATAAATATATAATAATAATAATAATAATAATATTTTTTCTGATTTATTTTTTTAATGCAAATTCATGTAGTGGCATTGACAATATCAAGTTATAGTGTATTTAGGTGAATGAAGTGAAAACAACAAAGGATTTGAGCTTTTACACAAGAAACACCAAAACCCTACTCGCGGAGAGACCACAGTTTTTTTCCATATATAAAAAATAGCAGTTAGTTTTTTTTCGATACTTCCTTATGTGTAAATAAAAAGTTAAAAGTTTAAAAAACATATTATGTTAAATAAGAAGAAAATCAAATTTTCTTAATTTTTTTGACCAAATTCCGAAAAATTTAAATTTTCCAGCTCTGGTAGCAGCCCTAGGAATATTTTTTTTTTATTTTTTTAAATGAGGATATACTCGACATGAATACATTTCCGAAAATAGAGTGTTTTTGAAGTATTCTAGAACATTTATTTGAATTCCAAATTTGAGCAGCAACTTATGTCTGAGCTACCATGTGATGATGTGATAAATGCAAGTTGGTAAACCTTTTTTACACACGGGCCTAGATTACGCAGGTCAATTTTGTGTCAAGATGATTGGTAAAACAGCTGCTGATAAAAAATGTTGGGTAGCTATTTTTATGTGCTTAAAGAAACGAGCAGTGCATATCGATATTGTGACGGATTTAACCTCTTTATCTTTTATTGCTTGCTATGAGCGTTTTATTTGCAGACGAGACCGTTGTGAGCGAATTTACAGCGACAATGGTACATCCTTTGTGGGCGCTAATAAGGAGCTAAAATGAGCATGTGAGATGTGGCAAAGGCAAGAAGTGTATGAGCATTAAGGCGGTACACATGAAGCTCTGTCAAGGCAATGAAATTGATTCGAATTCTTGGTAAGAGAGTTCTACTATATGAGCAGTTTTCAACTTTACTTAAAGGGATAGAAGAGATCTTGAATTCAAGACCTCTTACACTATTGTGCGATGATGTGCCAAATGTGTAAGTACTGACACCAGGACATTTCCTGGCGGGCGAACCATTGGTGGTACCTTTACCATTTGTGACAGAGCAGGAACCAAGATCTAGAGCAACAAAATTATGGCGACAGCGTCGGCTTATGGTTAAGCATTTTTGAGAGAGATAGCAAGAAGAATATCTAGCCACTTTGCAAAAGAGCAAGAAATGGCGAATAGAACGAGAGAGCATGAAACGAGGACAGCTATTTATTATCAAGAGTGAGTTATATCCCCAGCACAATGAGCTCTGGGAAGAATTTGAGAGCTCATGTAAATCGGGCCTTTATATTTACTGAACTATTCTAAACAGTTAAGTTTTCTCTATAAAAATTATCAATTTTTTTAAAGTTAAATAAAAGAGTGGCGCTTGGCACAAACACACACCAGTACCTTATTACACTTCCCCAAAGTCTTTTATCGACATTCTGAGTTTTCGTGCACCAAAATACCTGCGGATATGCATTAATTTTTAATTTCTAAAAGAAATGAGTTTTTGTCCTTTTGGGGGTAAATGGGGGTGCTGGGGGAAAAGTGGGCAAGAAATCTCTTTTGGACGGCACCACAATTTTGCCATCGACTTGTGGCGAAATTTTTCGTTTTCCAGCTCTTCTCTCCTGATTTCTACATATTTGATGGCGGTAATTGGCATTTTTGTTGAGCACGATATAATATTAAGAATATATTTATAAGATTTCCCTTCTATCCTCAACTATAAAATTAATTTTCGCGCCCCACTATGGCCAAAAAAGTCAAAATAAATACATTAATTTTCAGTGTAATTTATAAAAACATTACAAATAAACAATACTCAACTTACTTTCATTAACATTTTTTCAATAAAACTCAAAATAGATAATCGCACTGCTATTTTAATATTACGCAAAAAACGTGGTAATATACTTTAATACCTGTTATCTACAGAGTTTTGATTTTTTATTATGAAATTTAAGCTCCTTCATAAGCCCAGAACCCATAGTAATAAATTAGTGTTCAAATTGTTATTTAGAGCTTATTTGAAAATAAATATGGGACTTAATAAAATTAGATGAAGGTACTGCTATTTTCATGTTCACAGCTGTATGTCAAAATCTAAGGGTGATGGGTAAATTGAGTCTTCCCAATTAAGAAATGATAAAAAATCAGGCAGCATAGAAAAGCAAAGTAGATAAATAATATTAATGAATGAATAAAATATAAGTATTAAGAAGCACTTATAAAGTAAGAATTAATAATATGAAACATTTTATTATTTTTAAGTTCTTTCTTTCTTTCAGAGAAATATTATTACAAAAATGAACGATAATTATGCTTTAACCATATTCAAAATCGGTTTGAAATATGATTTTAAGCAAACAATATTTGCATCGCAACCGAAAACTTTATCGGAAGCAACAAACCTAACACTTGAGCTAGAGAAAAGTCAAAAATCAAACATCCAATTATTCTATTTCAAAAACACTTCCTATAATCAAAGAAACAACAATGGTTATAACAATAACCAACGCTACAACAATTTCAATAACAATCAAAGAAATAATAACAACAACAATAACAATTCCAACCGTAGCTTTTCCAACAATTACTATACAACCGCAATAATTCAAATTACAACAATAATTTCAATAATAACCGCGGATATCAAAATAATAACAATAATACAAATAGAAATTCAAACAACAATTCCATACGAAGAAATGGTAATTCCAACAACAATAGGTTTACGTAAAGGAATGCGAATATTAATAACAATAGAAGAAGAAATTTCAACAACCAACGTAACAGTAATAGAATATACGTTACAGAAGCTGACAACCAGGGAAACGAAGATCGCTCGGAGATCGAAACTCAAGATCATCCGGCACAGCAAAATTAAAGATCTTCAACATTTCGGATAACACAACAAATTATATAAATATAAGATGCAAAAATGCAAACAGAAATTTAAAATTTCTTATAGATACAGGAGCAGACATATCGATCTGCAAGCTCGAAAATTTAAGTAATACAGAATTGATGAAGGAAAATCAATTGATAAAAGCAAGGGGCGTGGCACTTTACATGCAATTAAAACCTTTAACTCGCTATATCTTGGTTCATATGATAGCAAGAGTCTTAAAATTCGGTGTCAGGATGCACATAGCCTATGTTAAGCACTTCACAAAATATGAACGGGACTAGACAACAGGGACGTGGTGGCTATAAAACTTTAATTTAGGGTGGCCCTCATACGCAATTATTTTTAAAATAGCATTTTACAAAGACCACTTAATCGGTTCACATGGAATTTACACCACCTGTCTCTCATGTTAAGACGCATAGCTAAGACGATGAAACTTTTATTTAGGGTGCATATTTAGGGTGGCCCTCATACACAAATATTTTAAAAATAGCGATTTCTCAAAGACAGGTGAATTGATTCTCATGAAATTTACACAGTATGGCTTTTATATTAAAGAGCACAGATAAGAATATAAAAATTTTATTTAGAGTGCATACATAGGGTGGCCCTCATACAAATATATTTTTAAATATCATTTTCATGAAGACAGGTTGATTGGTTCACACCGAATTTACACCACGTATTTTTTATGGCAAGAAGGCTTACTTACTTACTTACTTAGATGGCCATAACAACCCGTTGTCAGGTTACGGCCGACCTCATTAGCTCTCACCAGGCGCCTCTGTTTTGCGCGCGCCTTCTCCAATCGTTAATGCCAAGCGCGGTTAGGGCTTCCTCAGCTTGGTCTATCCACCGGAGGCATGGTCTCCCTCTTCGTCGTTGACCGGGGACCTTCCCTTCGAATACCTTTTTCGCTGGAGCTTCTTTATCCATACGATGGACATGACCCAGCCAGCGTAGTCGCTGTATTGTTATACGCTTAACTATGTCAATGTCGGCGTAGAGCTCATACAGCTCGTGGTTTATTCGAATGCGATAGTCGTCGCCAACTCGAACAGGACCAAAGAGCGGCTGCGTCTGTTGTCGAAACCACCCTTGCCTCAGCGCCATAAAGAAGCACAGGTAGAATGAGCGTCTTGTAGAGTGTTAGCTTTGTCGATCGAGAGAGAGCTCTGCAACGTAATTGCTTACTGAGGCCGTAGTAGCATCTATTAGCAATTGTTATTCTCCGCTTAATCTACAGACTGACATCATTGTTGCTGGTTACGGCAGTGCCAAGGTAAATGAATTCCTTGACAACTTTTAATTTACAGTTGCCCGTTGTAACATGAGAGTCTAGATCCCGTGCTCTCTTGTTGTTGTTAGTAGACATCGTGTATTTCGTCTTGCCCTCGTTTACCGTCAAACCCACTTTGGCTGATTCCTTTTCAATAGCAGTGAAAGCAGCAGTAACATCTCTCTTACTCCGACCGATAATATCAATATTATCAGCGTACGCAAGGAGCTGAACACCTTTGAAGAAAATGGTGCCATTATGATGCACACCGGCTTTTCGTACGATCCCCTCCATAATGAAATTGAAGAGATCGCACGAGAGCGGGTCGCCTTGTCTGAAACCTCGCTCGGTATTAAAAGTTCCTACCTTGACGGAACTACACGTATTGCTCAACGTCATCCTGCAGAGCCTTATCAACTTTGCAGGTATACCGAACTCAGACATTGTTGCGTATAAGCAATCCCGCACTGAGCTATCGAACGCAGCTTAATAATCGACGAAGAGATGGTGAGTGTCGATTATATATTCATGGGTTTTCTCCAGGATTTGGCGTAGTGTAAAAATCTGGTCTATGGTGCACTTTCCAGGTCTAAGGCCACACTGATAGGATCCGATCAGCGTTTCTGTATACGGCTTCAATCTTTCACACAATACGCTCGAGAGGATCTTATATGCGATGGAAATAAGACTGATACCCCTGTAGTTGGCGCAGATTGTCGGGTCTCCTTTCTTTATTACAGGACAAAGCACGCTGAGAATTCAATCGTCGGGCATGCTTTCCGCTAGCCATATTTTGCTGATGAGTTGATGCATGCACCTTATCAATTCATCGCCACCAGCTTTAAACAACTCAGCTGGCAGGTCGTCAGCACCCGCTGCTTTGTTGTTTTTGAGTCGCTGGATAGCAACTCGAACCTCTTCATGGCTAGGTGATGGTACTTCCATTGCGGTATCATCGATTGGTGGTATCGTACTGCATTCTCTCTGGGCGGAATTGGTGGAATCATCGCCCGTAAGCAAGTTGGAGAAATGCTGCCTCCATAACCTCAGTACACTCTGTGTATCTGTAACCAGATTTCCATTTTCGTCTCTACAAGTGGATGCTCCGGGCTTGAAACCTTGAGTTAGACGCTTAACTTGTTGATAGCATTTTCGTGCATCCTTCTTGCCCTGGTACACCTCAAGTTCCTCACGCTCACGCTTTTCTTGCTACCTTTTTTTACGTCTGAAAATGCGCCTCTCTTCCTTCCTCTTTTCGCGGTAGTTTTCTCGCACGGCTCGCGTTGCGGCTGACTGCAGCGTCTTCTTGTATGCGGCTTTTTTTTCAGCAGTCGCATCGCTACACTCCTGGTCATACCATTGGTTTCGAGGTTGTGGGCGTCGAAAACTATTTAATTTACTACTATACTTGCGCTCATGTTATGGCATATCAGCATATCATTTTAAAGCTTGCGTATCAAGCTGTAATCTGAAGTTCACCGAAAAAATATTCAGAAATGGATTTTTCAAAAATTCATTTCAATTTACAAAATTTTAGCTTTTTAATTTTTTTTAAAATTAAAAAAAAAATATAAACAATTTTTTTCCCACAAATATTTTTACGGCATTAAGCGCAGAATAAATCAAAGCTTTTTTAAAAATAAAAAAAAAAAATTTTAAAATATGGGTTTTTTTAAAAAAATGCAAAAATATTTTTTAATTCTCAAAATTTTTGCGAAAAAATTTTTTTTTTTCAAAATAAGTATTTTTTTTTTGAAAAGCACAAATAAAAGCCTAAAGTTATAAAAACAAAAAAATATTCAGAAATGGATTTTTTAAAAAAAAATTGAAAAATTCATTTCAATTTACAGAATTTTAGCTCTTTAATTTTTTTTTAAAATTAAAAAAAAAATTTAAATAATTTTTTTCCCACAAAAATTTTTACGGCATTAAGCGCAGAATAAATCAAAGTTTTTTTCAAAAAAAAAAAATTTTAAAATATGGTTTTTTTAAAAAAATGCAAAAATATTTTTCAATTCGCAAAATTTTTGTGAAAATTTTTTTTTTTTAAAGTACAAGTAAAAACCTAAAATTGTACGTTCACCAATTATTAATTGATAAAGTTTGCTGTAAGCTATGAATTTTCGAAAAAAAAAACACTTATTCTCAAAAAGTACGAAAATCGTGAATTTCATACCCGCGTATCTGAGCAACAAATAATATTAGGGCAAAATCTTAAACACACTTTTATTGCCAGACATCAATACTATAATCATGCCAAATTTCACCCAAATCGGAGCCAAAAATTTTTTCAGGTGGCGTTTTCGTGTGTTTTACCCCATATATGAACAGCCACTAACTTGTAGCAATGTAGCAATTCATATAAAATTTGTTAATTCAGTTTAATTTTTGTTACATTCAAAGAAGTACGTATTGCTTACCCACAATTCACAGATAACGTAATTATTACAGAAGTTTCATTTTTAAAATTTTTAAATCGAAAATTTGAGGACAAAATACCACGAATACATAACGTTTTTATTTTCTAATACAGTTTTAAGTACTTTTTCATCAATTCGTGTAGCACACGACCTTTTTGTACGATCTTTGATGGATGGTATTCAAAGATCTCTGTCAACGACCTAGTTGAGATTACCTGACGTGACCATCGGCAGGCTCAGTATTTAAAAAAAAATACTCAGGGGAGGAACGACCCGTCACGTCAGGCTCAGCCGGCGTAAAAAAAAAAAATTACGATTACGATTACTTATTGCATAAAACCAAATTCTAAATTGACTCAATATCAAAAAAAAAATAATTTAATCAAAAACAAAATCCGAAGTGTACGCACACACAAACTTGATAGCTGAAATGCAACTAATCATTCTGCGTGAACTGCCAAAAACTAAAAGAATCAATTCAAATGAAACCAAAAAAAAAGAACACGAAAACATACCTCAGGCTAGTTGTTGCAGCCTATAGCGTACCCTCCCAACCAATGATGACGTCATATCCGTCATCCCACAAACGAAAATTTTCCTTAATTTTTTTTCTTTTACCGCATCACTGATTTACCCCCTTACCATGCCCACTTCTACCCCCAAATCACGCTATTAGCACTCCATTACGCAAATTCACAAAAAAAATAGTAATTAATAAAGTTGGACCACAGAAAACGCATAAAGATTTCTTTTAATTCAACTTCTGGACTCGCCAATTTTAATCAAAAAAAAACTTTGAATATTTTTACATTTAAGTGTACCACATCTAAATATAATTGATATTAAAAGGGTTACAAAATATTGAAATTTAAATGCATAAGTATCATTAATAATCACAAAAAGAAACTCAGATATAATACATATAACCGAACAGACAAATGTTGGCACGAAAAAAATAAACTAACCAATGAAATTAAATCTAAATCTTAAATATATTTAAATATAAAAGTTAGATTTAAGAGGGTGACCTACACAACCTAATCATTAAACCACGTTATTATTTTTCGCATCATTGAAGAATTAATTTTTTCTGCCTAAAGAGCTCTTTAAGATGGAGCAAAAAGAAGAAAAATGAAACTAGATAAAATTGTTTTTTTTAGCGCAGCGCAAATCTGAAATCGGGTTGTAGAGGTCTTACATTATATGGAACAATATTCACTAACACTTACGTCAAAAAAAAAATTTTGAAAATTTAACTTTTAAATTATTATTTATGCAGCTGTTTTTTTAAACTTAAATAAATAAAGCGCGAATTTCAAAATTACTAAATTTTTAAAATTTAAAGTTTTCAATATTTTTTTTAACGTTACTCAAAAAAAATATTTTAATACGACAGATACTTAAATACATAATATTTCCGCGTTCACCAAAAATAAAAATCCGGTCAAGCTTTGAGGATTTTTCCTAGTATCACAATTTTTTCATGTGGGAATTATCCTGATTATTTCTTTTTATACGTAAAACCAAAATTTTTTTTGTGCAACAGTATCAATGTTTTTTTATTTTTTTTATGTTCAATTTAGAGTTGTTTTCTTCCAGTCAAAAGTAGTAAATGCTCAAAAGAAAATAATTAATAGCATGATCTTGCGCACAAATAAAAACTATCATAAATTAATGGCAGGATCTTTCGCGAAAAAAAATTAATTAGCTATAATGAATTACTCCGCAAAAAAAAATGTATTAATTGCCATGAATTAATGACAGGATCTTGTGCACAAAATTTAGTTAGCTATGACGAATTATTCCACAAAAAAAATAAATTAATTAATTGCCATGAATTAATGACAGGATTTTCTGCACAAAATTTAGTTAGCTATGACAAATTATTCCACAAAAAAAATAATTTTATTAATTGCCATGAATTAATGACAGGATCTTCTGCACAAAATTTAGTTAGCTATGACGAATTACTCCACAAAAAAAAAAAATAATTAATTGCCATGAATTAATGACAGGATCTTCTGCACAAAATTTAGTTAGCTATGACGAATTACTCCACAAAAAAAAAATTAATTAATTGCCATGAATTAATGACAGGATCTTCTGCACAAAATTTAGTTAGCTATGACGAATTATTCCACAAAAAAAAAAAAATAAATTAATTAATTGCAAAAGGATCTTCCACGGGCACGATTTGATAGTTCAAATATATTGAAATCATGGACTTATCTTTTTGGGCTCCTGGAATTAGTCCTAGCACGTCCGGCGGCGATTACTCCTTTTGTACCCGCTTCATGAGATAAGGACATAAAAAGAAAAGATATCGCGAATTTTAAATCCAAACTAGTTAACTTTGAAATTTTGGGTGATTCTACTCGAAAGTTACACCCGTCGTTGTCAATTTTAATTTTTTTAGGAAATTAATTTTTCAGAAATGCAATAATTTTACGTACCGGTTGTGACACTTCGTGCGAATTTAACCATTTTGAATTTATTTATCACTTCTTTTATTTTTAACAAAAAAAATTACAAAATGATATTTAATCTTTTTACCTTCAGACCCTTTGTAGCAATTGTTTCCTTAATTGATCCATCCCGGTAATTCTTCCTAGTTGCTTCTTTTTATTTTTAAGTGTCCTTAATTCAGTTTCGGTTTTTTTGTTTATTTGTAACTTAAAAGTCCTGAAATTTTTGCACCTTTCACAAATAGCAACTTTATTTTCTTGAATTTATCACTACAACTTTTCCTTTTTTTTAACTTAAGTTTTTAGTCCACTTTTAGCCTTCTGTTTTTTTAAAAAAAAAAAATTAAATGTCCTTTTGTTCGTCTAAGAACTTAATTTTTTGTTTTCGTCCTGCACTTCAGTTTAACTTTATTTTTCAAAATTACTCCTTGGAAATTACTAGCACTTAATTAGATGTTTCAATAAAATTTTCTTTTGTTAAGAATCCCCACCGTTTACCGTCGTGCTGAAGAATCTTTCGTGGACTGATTTTTGGAACCAATTGAGCATTTATGGGGAGAAGTGAAAATAAAATTGAAAAATTTATATTCGTGGAGCAAGGAGAACTTAAAGAGAGCGATAGCCAAGATCTGGGAAGAAATTTCTCACTCATTCACCCAAAAACTGGTGGATTCTATGCCACGACGAATTTAATCTGTAACAGATGCAGCAAGTGGTCCTACCAATTATTGGAATCAAAGAATATATTTTTTTTAATTAAAATTTAATGAACTACTTAATTTTAATGAACTGTATGCTTAATTTTGTGACATGAATTTTGCTTTAATTTACGTTTTTATGAATTCTTTTTGTGTTATGTATAAAAAATATTAAAATTTATGTTCGTTGTTAGTTTGTCAGATTGGTATCAATCCACATGCATTAAAATTATTTAGTAAACATTTTTAATTTCTTTAAAAATTGCCAATATTTCTTTCAAATCAACGTGTATACTCAATTTTGTGAGTAACTGTATATATAGATTTATCCGAGCTGTTCTGTAATCCACGTATTTTCAATCACTTTTCATTTCGAAATCTTTTTGATGAAGTTTCAATTTCGTAAAGAAGTTGCAGCGTTTATAACGCAAATACACGACGTTTTACTTTTCACAGTATAATTACATATTAGGTTTGTTCCTGCCAGAAAAAATAGGTAAATATTTATAAAGTTTTACTAAAAAAAACGTTCCTGCCAGAAAAAATGTGGTGTTTGAGAGAGAAAAATTGAGAGTAAGAAACAGCTGATCACTTCCCCTCCCAAAAATAAGTTTTAATTTTCACCCAGATAAATTCCTTTTGGCTAAAACTTGAAGACTGTCAAAATAGTAGGCAACGAGACCGGAGCCTCACTTTTTACAAGCGAGCGAAATGAAATTTCCTGTCTGAATTATACCTGTCCAATACTTTCCTTATAAAATAATTTTCAGCGTTGATTTTTTTTTTTTTGACTTCTTATAAGGTTGTGTTAAGAATTTATTTAATTAAATAGCTGAGCGATTTTTTATTGAAAATCAATCGTAAAGTTGAATGTCACCCAAATGATTGTACGGTAGTAAGCCAGATAATTATTTCTAAAATATTGTTTTTCGAAGTGCGCAGTTTTAACATAAGGAATTGGAAGTGTCGTTAAATCAAAGTGGCTCCATTTTTTTTTTGTTTGTTTTTACAATTTCATCGAACAAGCTACTCTTATCTCCTGTACTTTTTTTGCGTTTTGCTTCATCTCAAACTAAAAAATTTTTAATAATATGCAATTTAATGTACATTTCAGAATTTAAGTAAAATGTTTTTACGTTTTTCAAATATGTAGCACTTTAATAATTGCACTCTTCATACTCACATAAAATAAATTAAATAATCAAATGTGGAACACAAAATTTAAACTTAATTACTTTTCGGCAAAAATTCCCGCTTGTACAACTTTGTTTTTTTTTATGCTTTGTTTATAAACACTTACATTTTTTTTTCTGCTATTAGTAGAGTTCATTAGAAATAACATAACAAAACTGTTTAAATCAAAATGTAAAATAATTTTGGCTAAAATTTACTTTACGCCAAACCTCTTATTTTTATACTAAGCATTGTTTTAAAATGCACTGTATGCATTTAAAATAAATCAAAGTTAACGATAATTTAGGAAGCTATAAAAATCAGGTAGAAAACTTTAAAATCGGTCATTTACTTTTTGAGTTATTTCAATAATATTCTGGAAAATGCTTCACTCGCCTTGCATTCAGGTGCTAACCAAATGGTTATGCAACTACGACGCTAGCTTTAGCTCCTGAACTCTGCCATTGCTTGTTTACTAAAATACGCTCAACTTTTTGACAGTTTTCAATTTTTACCTATTTTTCTGTTCCTGCCAGAATTTTGGTGATTCGAGTAGTCAGATAAATTTCAGCTTTTACTCTCTCAGAAATCGCGATTTGACACTTTTCAATTTTTACCACATAATCTGGTAGGAACAAACCTATTTTTTGACTTCAGTCAGCTGTCAATTAATAAAACACACAAGTAAACAAATTTTGTTTGTCAAAAATATATGTTAGCCAAGATGCCCAGTTAGGGATTTTATCTTATTTGAATGAATTTCAGAGAGATTTTTTTTTTATACTCTAAGAATTTTATAGGGTTCATTGGGTATGCTATGATGTTTACACTTATGAGATAATTAGGTGGCATCAATTACAATTTCGTTTTCAAACAATTCTTAAAGTGGAGTTACAGACCTCGCGTTGTCGCTTTATCGCACTTCGGCTTTCTACGCGTTTTGTTTTTGGAGGTTTCTTTGCGTCAAAGTTTTTTATGAG
The DNA here is from genome assembly GCA_949775025.1 of Tricholauxania praeusta. Taxonomy (NCBI): domain Eukaryota; kingdom Metazoa; phylum Arthropoda; class Insecta; order Diptera; family Lauxaniidae; genus Tricholauxania; species Tricholauxania praeusta. The sequence goes on from OX459028.1 coordinate 105,143,272, forward strand.
AACAGTTTACAGTTGACAAATTTGTAAACAGTAAAAAATGTTTCATAAATTGAAAAAATTGTTTAACAAATGAAAAAAGCTGATAAAGCGAGAAGCGTAGAAAAAGTTGAAAGTTGCACAACTTTTGGCGTCACACGTTTTTTGACTTTCTACGCGTTGTGCTTTGTAACTTAAACCATACAAATGCAGGGTTTGAACTTTTTCTAAGAAAAGCGTGTGCCGCTGCACAGCTACAACGCCTGGTCTATAACTCCACTTTTACTCACATCATGATACATTTGTCCATAAATACATAGTTTCCATAAGAATTCACTGAATATTTTTTTTTATTTTTCGGTCAAAAAGAGGGCAAATATTAAAAAAAAACTATTATACCATTTCAAAGGAAATAAATTAAGCTTTCTTAGCATGCTAAAAAAATTAAAGGTTATTAGCACATTTTTTGGAAAAAATAAAAGTTTTTTAAAAAAAAATTGGTCAAAATTTCAGAAAAATCGTAATATCTCCAAAATTATGGGTTAGATTTCAAAGATTTGCCTACCATTATAGTATGCCATTAAATTATCTATCTTATGACATCCATATTTTTGATATTCATGTAGGAGTTCCCAACTTATAAAAAAAAAAAGATTGGAGCATGGGAGCTTAAGTAAACCCGTTATACAACGAACAATACAAATTACTTAGTAAAATAAGAAAAAGCCTGGAGCTTATGTGTATTTTTTTTTAAATTTCATCAATAAAACAGACTCTTTACTTACTTGCTTGATTTAACCGATATTTATTGAAAATGGGTCGTGGAAAACATTGTTCTCAAGTTTAAAGAGATGCTTTTAAAAATTTGAAAAATCAGACCAAAAAACGCGAGATATGGCCAGTATAATGAAGTGCTTTAAGGACATTATTTGCAATGCTCTGAAATCAGTTGCAAAAAGAGAAAGCAGAGGAAGAAATCTAAGATTTCACCAACTTCGTCGAACGTTTTGGATCAATGTTGTGCATAAATTCCCATTGAAGAGGAATTTCTTTTTCTGCATAAGGCAACATTGCAGAACTAAGTATGTTTACGTTATCTGCAGCGTATATTTTGTCTTAAGGTTTGCGCACGATGAAACTCATTATTACTTGTTAATTGTTCAGATTCAAAAAATTCAAAAAAATTTTAATCAAATTGGCTTTGGTAAATATGTACAAATGTGCATGCTACTTTTTTTACTCTTTCGTTAATTTATGGCTTCACCACGAGCAGCGAAATAAAAGTGCGTGAAAAAATTTCCAAAATATTTAACGAAAATAAAAATTGGACTTTCGAAGTAATTGCTAGAAAAGCTAAGATTTCGCGGAATACCGTTTCGCATATTATTAACGCCTATATAGGAACGCCAGACCGTGAGTAGTAATCAAGGAAGTAGAAAAAATAAAGGTTTTGATAATCCTAATACTGCCAAGAAGGTGATAGCTTATTTTAAGAAAAATCCCAATATATCGGGAAGAAAAGTAGCTGAGAAAGTCCAATGCTATGAGGCTTTTGTCAGAAAAGTTAAAAAGGAGGAAGGGCTTAAGTCATTTAAAGTCCAGAAAGTTCCGGACAGATATTCCAAAAAGAACGGCAAGGCAAATAAGCGAGCCAAAATATTTTACCCCGAATACATTAAAAAATTTGACTGTTGCATTAAGGACGACGAGACTTACGTACTTGGTGACTTTTCGCAGCTTCCAGGTGTCGATTTTTATGTTGCAGATCATAGAAGAAATGTTCAAGAAGAGTTTAAGAGCCAAAAAAAGACGAAGTTTCTAAAGAAGTTTTTGGTATGGCAGGCAATCTGCAGCTGCGGTAGGCGAAGCAGTTCATTTGTTTCTTACTTACTTACTTGGGTGGCCATAACAACCCGTTACCGGGTTACGGCCGACCTCAAAAGCTCTCTCCAGGCGCCTCTGCTTTGCGCACGCCTTCTCCAATCATTCACACCAAGCGTGGATAGGGTTTCCTCGGCTTGGTCTTTCCATCGGAGGCATGGTCTTCCTCTTCGTCGTCGCCCAGCGGCTTCCGCATCAAACACCTTTTTCGCCGGAGCTTCTTCGTCCATACGCACAACATGTCCCAGCCAGCGCAGACGTTGGATAGTGATGCGCTTGACTATGTCAATGTCAGCGTAGAGCTCGTACAGTTCGTGGTTCATTCGAATACGGTAGTCGTCGCCGACGTGAACAGGACCGAAGATTTTGCGAAGAATTTTTCTCTCAAACACCCCAAGCGTGGCTGCATCAGTCTGCGACACAGCCCATGCTTCTGCGCCGTAAAGTAGCACGGGTAAGATGAGCGTCTTGTAGAGTGTCAGTTTTGTCGGGTGAGAGAGGTCTCTACTACTCAATTGCTTACTGAGACCATAGTAACACCTATTAGCAAGAGTAAGTCTTCGCTTTATCTCCAGGCTGACATCGTTTTGAGTGTTCACGGCGGTGCCAAGATATGTGAATTCCTTGACAACTTCGAAAGTATAGTTGTTCGCAGTAACAAAGGATCCAATACGCCGCGTCTTCCTGTTTGTGGACACCATATACTTTGTTTTGCCCTCGTTCACCGTCAAACCCACTTTCGCTGACTCTTTTTCGATAGCAGAGAACGCAGCAGTAACATCTCGCTTACAACGTCCAATGATATCAATATCATCGGCATATGCAAGGAGCTGGACACTTTTGTAGAAAATAGTGCCATTACGATGTACACTGGCTCTTCGCAACACCCCTTCCATCACAAAGTTGAAGAGGTTGCAGGATAGTGGATCGCCCTGTCTGAAACCTCGTTCGGTATCAAATGATTCGGAGAGGTCCCTTCCTACTCTGACGGAGCTGGCTGTGTTGCTCAACGTCATTCTGCAAAGCCGCACCAGCTTCTCAGGTATACCGAACTCAGACATGGTGGCATACAGGCAATCCCGTATCGGGCTATCGAAAGCAGCTTTAAAATCGATAAAGAGATGATGGGTATCGATCTGTTTTTCGTGGGTTTTTTCCAGGATTTGACGTAGTGTGAAGATCTGGTCTATGGTGGACTTACCAGGTCTAAAGCCGCACTGATAAGGCCCAATCAGTGTGTTGGCAAACGGCTTAAGTCTTTCATACAGTACAGTCGACAGGACCTTGTAAGAGATGGCAAGAAGACTGATTCCCCGGTAGTTAGCGCAGATTGTCGGGTCACCTTTCTTCAGTACAGGACATTTGTTTCAACTGGGACTATTAACACCGAAATATGCATCCAGGAGTGCATGAAAAAACGTCTTTTACCATTTATTAGACAGCATGAGGTCTCAACTTTTTTTGGCCAGATTTGGCTTCATGCCATTACAGCAAATCTGCAGTCGAATGGTATGAAAAGAAAAAAGTAGAATTTGTACCTAAATATGCAAATCCTCCTAACTGCCCGGAGCTCAGACCCATCGAAAGATATTGGGCTCAGGTAAAAAGGATTATGAAGAATATAAAACAGGTTGCTGATAACACCAAACATTTTTCAAGAAAATGGTTAGTATCCAGTAAAAAAATCTCTGAAGATACGATTAAAAGTTTAATGGGAGTTGTTTCAGAAAAACTCAATTTATTCATAAAGAACCAATAATGTTTAATATATTTGCAATAAAAGTAAACATGAATAAGATTTCTGTTAAAAAAGCGTATATTTCTTGTTTTAATGTCAACTTTCATCGTGCGCAAGCCTTATATCCAAAAAATTTGCCCAACTCTAGCCGCCGAAAAAGAACCCCCTTATCATTATACATTCACCACCGTTCTCAACAGTGTATCTCGAATCGAGTTCCGCGTTCTGGGCCGCCTAACGAAGATTTTTCCGTCAGAACCAAACAAATTAATTTTGGTTTCATTAGATCAAAGTACAAAATCTTCAAAGCCAAAACTAATTTGTTTGGTTCTGACGGAAAAATCTTCGTTAGGCGGCCCAGAAACGCGGAGTTCGATTTGAGATACACTGTTACGCACGGTGGCAAATCTATAGTGAAAAGATGGTTCTTTTTCGGCGGCTAGAGTTGGGCAAATTTTTTGGATAAAAGACAAAATATGCGCTGCTGATTAAGTAAACATACTTAGTTCTACAATGTTGCCTTATGCAGAAAAGGGAATGCCTCTTCAAAGGGCAAACTCAAAAATATATTTTGTCCTTATTATTTTTTCTAGCTAAAAAATGAATTGTGCCCATTCAAGACGCTCATATGCAAAATCTGTGCACTTTCATACTTGTTTGATTTTGCTAAATTAAGACCCGTTAGATAATGTAACTTTACAGTCAATTCCATTAAAAACAGATTGTAGCATAAAAAATTATGCTAAAATACATTTATTTGCTGCGCTTGTCCCTATTATTTTTTCCAACACTGTATATATTCATTTCTCTTTCAGCACATCTCCAAAGACCATGCTCATATGCAATCCTGTGCTGTGCGAATTTGTATTATGTAACTACGTGAAGAGGAATTGCATTAATTTGTAGTTGTGTTTTTTAAATAATATAAAATCAAATAAATAAAAAGGTCATCAGGAGCTTTTTTAAACGTCCTTAAAGCACTGGCGAGTTTGAACCAAAAGGAAAAACGTTCGAAACTGAAAGAAAAGCTTTAATTATTCAATAATGATGACATTTTTTTTTTTTTTTTTTGCTCACTAGTTTGGATATGACAGGCAGTAACACGCTGTGATTCTCTTCAAACGTCATTTTTCTCAACCCTACTTTGAGGTGAAAAAATTTGATTCAATCCTTGCCAAAATCCTGGTAATGACGCTGGTAATCAATTATGTTTTTTGTACATTAAGAAATACTAAAAATCATGTGGCATAACTCACGAAAATATTTTTTTTCGGGCGATAGTTTTTGTCAAAACAAACCCACAAAAAAAATCTGAAGAGAGTCTAAATAGTTCAGTGGAAATACAATCCGTATGCAACACATACTTCATATAAGAACTTTAGCTTTTTATTGTTTCGTCAAATCGAAAATCATATTAGTTTCCAAGAATTATAAAGTGTCTTATTTATGATTTTATGGTAAAAAATGAAATTTATGAAATCGAGAGATTATTTTTAGAAGCATAGTTTTACTCCGAACTACTGGATGAGCATGAGCATCTGCCAAAATATGTTCTGATTTTAAGCTTTTTGTCATATCGATTCTTCTTAACGTAAAAAAGAAAAAAGTTAAGTGCTGAAAAATATTTTGTCAAAATGAGTCTCCGGTCTCAGCTGTGAATTTTCAGTTTTACCCAGAAGAGTTTTTTCTGGGTGAAAAATCAAACTTTTTTGCAAGGGAAATGATCAGCTGTTTTTTACTTTCATTTTTCTCTCAATAATCACATTTATTTTGAAAGAAACGTACTTTGTGCTAAAATTTTATTTACCTGTTTTTTTTTTACAAAAAGAAACCCACTTATAAATAGGTTTTTGGCTTCGACAATAACCACTGCTTCTCTTACCTTAAGACATATAGAGGATCCGCCAAATTTTCATTTGAATAGGTGTAGTTATTCATCAAGTCATCAGATCCTGTGATAGCATTTATTGTTATTTTCCAAAAACTAATTGGCAAGACAGAATTTAATCTCATCCATATATTTTTGTAAAGTTCTTGAATAATACGTGGAATTCCTTGTATGAAAATATTTGACATGTTTATCACAATGAGGTTTGAGTATTGGCATAGCTCTTCAGGTGGAAGTTTTAGTAACGTTTTCAACACTTGTATAGTTTTCGCAGAGTTTATTTGTACATTCTTAATTGTATTCAAAATTATTTGTTTACTGATCTTCGGTTGTGAATTTTTATTCAGCCTTAAGGTGGAATAATTATGATTTTCTTCTAACCAATCTTCAACCATACTCAAATGAGGGTAGTTTGAAATTATCAATCGAAGAAGTGGGTGAAAAAGACCAACATAGCTATCATGATATTGCTGTGCTTCCTGCAATAAATATTTCATCGGTAACTCAGAAAGAAAACTGTTGCAATACTCCTTAAGCTTTCGGCCACCGGCTGCAATATTCACTATATTTGTCAGTCTTACATCCTCATACAAAACTAAATAATAAAGAATGAGCAGCTGAGAAGTTATACTACATTTAACTTCAGTATTCATGTGTTCATTATCTTCTGACTTGTATATTAATTCGCTTAATGTGGGAATTGAATGTGAAGCCTTAAAAATGTGCACAATTTCATTTTCTGTGAACGGACAATTCAAATGATCAATATTAGTTTTCCCTAATGTATTGGGGATGATAAGTGTGTTCACGTACACCTCAATCAAAGCCGGCATAACAGGATGCAAGGGCCTTACAGAATTGCATATTTGTTTGTAGATCCAATACTTTATAGGCACTTTATGTTTAAGAAAAGCTCTTGACTTTAACAATTGGTGTATGCAGTGCACTGGTAAATAGCCTGGCATGTTTGCGTTTAGGTTGACAGTAACTGGAACTCTTACTGCATGTGAAGCTACAACTTGTTCCGTAAAAAGATCTTGGGTAAAAACTTGTTTGATCTTGTTGGTACTGTTTGGTCTAATGGGAATTTTCATGGCTAATGTTGAGCACACGAGTTCTCCAATAGCAGATATTTGATTACTATGAAAGTGTATAGCTAGTAGCAACAACATTTCGTCTAATGAAGTTGTTGTGTCTGACTTTTTTCCAAAGAATGCATCTTCTTTGATAAGCCACTGGAGCCACTCCACAGACTTATTTTCTAAGACAGTGGTTGATAAGAGCGAAGGACACGCAATGAGAGTACATAACGCTAAAGACACAAAACGTAATCCAGATTGTGTTGGCAATGGTCGGCTGATTGCAAGTTGGGAAAGTAAATTTATTTCCTCATCATTGAACCTATAAATAAAAATTAAAACATATTTATTTTACAATGTATTTAAGTATATATCTGCTGATATTTTTCGAGGGGTCGCGTCTTGATTTTTTGTCAAAAAAAAATAACCTTTAACCTAGCTACGAGCACAAGAAAAACATTAGCCTGCATATTGTGTACAGTAATATATATTTAAAACAGCTATATGAAAAAAGTCTACGTTATGCATGAAAAATTTTAAGGTCAAAATAAAAGGCAATTTTAATTAAATGCAGAACTCTGCTTCTAAACAACTATCATTAGTCTCACTATTGCGACAAAGTAATCAACAGTATCGTAACAGACGCTTGAATTCTGACTACAATACGAGTATCAACAGAATATCTTAAAACATTGACATCAATCGCTGTTGAGATATGACCGGATTAAGACTTTCAGATTGCAGTGAACGAAGGAAGCATTTGAACCAGAGTGGACGGTTTCCTGGTCAGAGTTCCATCAAAAGATATCGCACCAGCGAACCTCAGATATCTTTATGGAATGACTTCAAGAAAGTGACAGCTTTGCAAAGGGAAAATATTGAAATACTGTTTCAAATAATACCATTCAGAGCTTGAAATAAACTTTTTATTTAGTTTTGAATTTTTGAAATAAAAGTTGACTTTTTAATTTTCCATTAGCGTATAAATTTTGTTTTGTGACTTACGTATAGTATATTCCAAAAACTTAAAAAAAAAATTTATTTATATAAAACTTTTTTTTTACTTCCAGTTTAAGTTTATTTTGTTACTTTTATTTTTAAGTCACAAATAAAAGTTTTGTTTGACTTTTATTTTAGCAATACAAACAAATAAAAGTTTTGTTTGACTTTTATTTTAGCAATACAAAAGTACATATTTTTGAGGATTCTCACCTTTCCACGGGTTAATCTGAGCTGGAAGAAAAAATGTACAAGAAAGTTTTTTTCTAATTAGGAAAAAAATATTCTATATAGAAATTAAAATTATTTGGTATGGCGTGTATTGGGAAAAGTTTAAATATAATTTTGGTAATGTTTACAGCTCCACAAGCACACATTAACATTTTTCCATGTGTCAAAGAATAATGTGTGGTCAACCAACATAAAAAAAATATAGTGAATTGAATTGAATTCTTTATTGAGTCTAATTTAGTACATTAGTTTCACAATTGTTTGACAGCAGTGTTCAAAATACGTATAGCGGCTGTGATTTTATTTTTATTAACATATTAATACAATATTTCGAGTGCCACTTGGCTACATATGATTATAAGACTATTTTGCTTTTGCTAACGGAACCATTTACAGTGGCTCACAGCAAAAGTCGGGCAAGTGTTCGCAAAAAGTTACATTGCGATTTTAAGTATTACAAATAAATTTTTTTGCAAAAATTTTCTTGTTATGCATTCATTGGTTAATGCAGAAAAAAACTAAAATAAATTTACAAAATTTTGACATAACGGTAGAATCTAGCCATAATGTCAAAATTCCTTACAAAAGTGCTCACATTGAAAGTCAGACAGCGATTAAAGTAAGAGAGAGTCAATGCGCGCTACACTCTTGAGAGTTTGAGAATTCAACAAAAATCAACAACAACATTGAACACATTTGTTCAAGTGAGATGTAAGTAGGTTAAAATTAAAAATAACAAAAATTGTGTAACCTTTATAACGATTTTCAAAAAATTATATGTGCAATAAATCCTTTTAAAGGAGTTGTAAATACCCAACGAATCGTCGAGGAAAGATAAAACTATTGTTCACTTACACAAATGAAAATTTAATTTAATAAAAGTTAATAAAACGGAATTTAATTAAATGTGATTTTTGTTAAACTATATTTTAATGTTTTAAATTTAATTGAATAAAATAATTTATTTAATGATCAAAGTATACAATTTTAATTAAAAGCAAACAAAATTTTAAAAAAAAAATTAAAACTGTATCAATAACTTTGACCACCGAACAACTTACAAATTAAGTTCAATTTTGCGAGTTTTTGCGGATTTGAAAGTAGACCACTTCAAAAACATCGTTTAAAAATTTAATAAAGATCCAAGCTCTCTAAGTATACTTTTCTTAACTTTATTTGAGCACTCTCTCTGGCTCAATAAAAAATCAAATCTCACCAAGGGGAGGGGGGCCTCAAATTTTCAAAAAAATACCTCACGTTATTAATTATTGGACGGCCTCTCTACTACTGGGGGTTGTATGATAAATTCTGAAAAATAGAATATTTTTTAGGCTGGAAAACTAGGTTGACCCCTTAATGAATTGACAACTGTAGCTATGAAAGCTATGCCCCGATAATTAGGGAAGGTAGGGAAGGACTGAGTAACGAACCTACAGCTGGGAGGTCTTGGCTCGCCGGTGTCCAAAGGTTCGGCCACAAAAATTTATAATTTGCAGGACGTGGCTTTTCCATTAAGTAAATGATTATTTGTGTATATTAATTACGTTTATTTAATAAGAATACAAATATAACAACTACTACTCTAAATACGCGTCTGCATACTCCTGTCGCCGTGCATCGTATTTTCTACCGTCGTGTTTTCAGCTATCGTGCTTTTCAACCGTCGAGTTTTCCAGCCGTCGTAGTAGTCAGGTAAGTGGGAGAGGTGTGGTTGAGTTCTACGATTCTCATTCGCTTCGCTCTCAGTCCCAATGTAGCTGTCGAATATAGATAGCGACAGTACCATGGTAACCTCAAGTCTTGCGTGCCTGTATGGGTGTCGTCTTCAGATCACGAGTAACACGAATATGGATAGCGTGCACTCGTAAATCTAAATTCGACGCTCACCGTGGCCAAACTGTTAACCCTTCGCTACGCTCTCAGTCCCACCGTAACTGTCGAATATGGTAGCGACAGTACCGTGGAAGCCTCAAGTTTCACGCGCCTGTATTAGTATCATCTTTAGACCACGAGAAACACGAATATGGATAGCGTGCACTCGTAAATCTAAATCCGAAGCTCACCGTGGCAAAAACTCTACTTATTCTTCGCTGCGCTCTTAGTCCCACCGTAGCTGCCAAATATGGATAGCGACAGTACTGTGGAAACCTCAACTTTCGCGTGTCCGTATGGGTGTCGTCTTTAGACCACGAGTAACACAGATATGGATAGCGTGTACTCGTAAATCTAAATCCGACGCTCACCGTGGCTACAACTGCTACTCAACCAACCACTACCGTACACTGCACCTTACTATATAATATGTTACAACACATATACCTCATATCCTGGCGGTGTCATGCTACTGCTGCTGTCTCTTGCTTGTTGGTCTACTGCTGCTGCTGCTGGTGATTACTACCCGTTGGCTGAACACGACTGTCCCGATTTCTATGGACATGGGCTATTTATTATATTTTGAACACATTACATTAAATTTTGTATTCTTTCTTAACATACATTCGTATTTATCTAAGAGTTTCTAAATTAATATTTACATTTTGTAAAAATAACATTTTATTTTATTACATATTACTTAGCATTGTTTTTATTATATGTTTTTCCAAAAAGTTTAAAAAAGGAAAATTTCATTAGTTAATTTTATACTTAAAACTAAACAATATCTTACAACTACCTAAAAATAAATAACAGCAGGCAAAAACTCTTACTTTAAGTCGTCACATAGTACGTAAATCATTAATTTTATAGAAATTGACCAGTGTTGTACACTGTATTCCTGACGTCAAGTGTTTTGTACCTTCTATGGTAAAACAAGAGCTTTTTACCTGCGTACAGATTGTTATCATTTAATACGCTTAAATATATGGGTGACATATACTTTTCTATAATAAGGTATGCTATTTCGCTTTCCTTATTTAGGTAGCTATCTAATAAATCGTTATGAACGAAGGGCAAATTTCCTAAGTATGTCATGGCTAACCCTACCAGAAAGGAATCTATTATTTTTGTTTGGCTTTGGTCGTAAACTATTTTATTAGAAGTACTCTTGTAGGTTCCGTCCCAGTATCGCTTAGCTCTAATACCTAAGCAAACCCTGAGGATGTATCTTTCAAATGTCCAAAGTCTTTCCATTTGGCCTGATGAAATATCAAACCATATGGGGAACGCATAACCTATAACACTAGTTTACAAGAAAAAAGATCTGGTATCTCATAGACTTTTTTCGATGTATTTTGGGGCGTAGATTCCAAAAATGGCAACCATTTTTTTTTCTTAAGGATCGTTTTCGAGATATCCTCAAATAACCCCTTTTTCGGCACTTTTTTCATTTATTTGACTATATCTCCATATTTTTTGATTCAAAAACGATTTTCAGCATTCGAAAGATATTTGTATTCCCTTTCTAACGATATGCTCTTTGCTTGAATCGGATAAGGTTTGATGGAGTTACAAGCGCTCAAAGTCCAAAAAACTGACTTTTTTGGTCTTTTTTGAAAATCACTCAATTTCAATTGCTCCATTTGAATGAAACATTTTTTCTTTTTCACATTTTTAAAATTTTTAATGAAAGACTATTCTTTTGCAAATATTTTAAGTATAATTTTGCGAAAATCGGACAAAAAATGTAGAAGTTATTCGAAAAAACACCAAAAAACTTGCAATAAAATTAAACGAAAATACATACGTTTTTTATTTAAAAAGAAACGGAGAATAAAAGTAAAGAGCCACACACAAACGCAATCGTATGAACTGACTAGGAGAATTTCATCTATTAGGGTTAATATTTCTGAGTCTGGGTTAGGGATGTCTGCCAAAAGTATATTGTAGAGGATTGGCCCTAGGATTGAGCCCTGGGGTACTCCTGCAGTTACTGACTCACGAATGGAGTATTCGTTATTAAAGTGTACAAAAAAGGACCTATCTGTGAGGTAATCTAACACTATTTTACAAAGATGCTTGTCGAAATTGAATTTTCTATACATTTTGTACACTATTCCCTCTATCCTGGCTGTGTCAAAAGCTTTTTCAAAGTCAAGCGCAACTGCTATTGTTGCACGCCGCTTATTTAAGTTGGTTGTGACGAAGTCCGAGAGAAGAGTTAGTGCATGGTTAGTGGAGTGGGAAGGCCTGAAACCAAACTGAAAATCTTTGAGAATATTGTGTTCGGCAATATAATTTTTGATTTTGTCAAAAATAAAACCTTCATAAAGCTTATTAACATTGAACAATAATTGAAATTGAATTTTTTTTAAGAATTAGAATAACTTTTGCACATTTCCAGGAAGAGGGAAAGTAACCTATACTAAAGGTATGGTTGAAAAGGGTCGCTAAGAATTTCTAGAAAACATATTCTGTTTTCTTCTAAAGCAAATTAGAAATATTATCTTCTCCCGAGCTCCTTTTATTATTTTTTCTCTCAAGAGAGAAAGGCTTAATGAACTTCAAATAATTTCTAAGGTCTTCGTGATCTAACCTACTCACTAAAGACTTCCCATCTGCTTTTAGGTCGCTATTAAATCTTATGATAGGTTCAGGGTAATCTAAATCTGAAATCTCGCTCCTAACCAGCCTTGAAAAGCTTGGGCAACCTAAATTAGAATTTATGCTGTGGATTTCTTCGAATTTATCTGCTAACAAATTGATTTTATTAAAATTTTCTACCTGAACGTTGCCTTGAGCATCCGTTAAATCAGGCAGATCCCTTTTCCTACTAAGTCCGCACATTCCCTTGAGTCTTGTGGTTCACTTTAACGTTTCTACAGATATTTGCCTAGTGCTTTTCCTCATGAATTTAAATGAGGTCGATAATAATTTTGTCTATATTTTTAATTATTGCCTTAAGTGTATTTTTCCGTTGAGGATTTACACATCGGTATACTATCCTGCGTAACCTACTCTTTTCTTTAATAAAATCTAAATATACCTGTGTTGTTTATTTTATTCTTAAATTCTATTGTTTTTTATATTAATGCGGTTTGAGAAGTTATCATGGTATTGAATACTAACGAAAGGAGAAGTGAGGAACAGATCTATGTAGGAATTACAAGGCGAAATTTTTGTGGGAAACTTTGTGGGAACTATTTTTATGTTGGGAATTTTGTCCGTCCAATTTTTGAGGACCATCCCACTAGTGTTAGTGTTTTGGTTTCCTCAGTCAGGATGCTTAGCATTAAGATCTCCCCCAAGGATAAATTGATCTGTAGCAATGGAGCATAGCAATTTATTAAGGTCTTGCTCTGCTAGAGGGTCACGTGGTCTTGTATACATTGATACGAAGGTTATTTTAGTCCCATCTTTAAGCCCTATTTCTATTGCTGTATTTTCCAAGCTAATAGTTGAGATTACCAACCTTTTAAAACTAAACTCTTCACGCAGACTGTCCCGATTTCTGGTTGAGCAAGCCTTTTTATACACCATGGTTGCGTTTAATTTTTCTACCGCATGACTGTAACAGCTGATCGTTCGTATCAGAAGCTGCGTTTATTTTCACCACTGCTGTGACATCGCTGGCGCTTTGACATAAACAGAGTTGAATTGTCACCTGGGTATTCAATACAACTTAGCTCTGATCCTCACGCGGTCCCATGCGATCTTAACCTTAACTAAAATTCCTTAATTAAATACTTAATAATTAACAACTTTATCTTAAATAAATAATTCAAAATGTGTAGAAAATTACATAAATAAAAGTTATTTCAGCTTACGCTGCCGTAAAATGTGGGTAAAAACGAGTCCCACAGACTTTCGTCCTCACATTACGTCCTCTCTCCGGGGAACAGAACTCTAACGGATCCAGACGGAGCCATCGCGGTTCCCTAGGAAACGGAACCACCTTTCTCCAATATTACGGATGATGTCGAACGATGTTGGCAGCATCCAGCTGACTGTCTTCTAGGCGGGCCAATGGGTCATCAGGTTTAGTGCCTGTGAACCAGAGGGCTGGTCCTGGTTTTGGTACGGACCTTACAGCAGTAGAAGGACTCTGCGACTCTTTCGAGTGGCAGGCTGTGGCGGATTCTTTTGTTTTCATAGCTTGATGTCTCATCGCTACTGCTGCTGACGTCAGACATAATGTTGGCGACTTTGTCCATCGAATCGTGGTGGACAGCGTCAACTATTTCGCTCCTTAGAGTGTTGGTGTCGATTTGATCTTCCATCTCCGGTACATCGCACATCGCATTCTGATGGGCAGGTATCTGGCACACCACTTTTATATTCTTCTCGCACCTTCGGAACCCCTTTTTTCTATTCTCCCGCTGTGTTTCGGTGTAGTTCACCCATCCTGCGCGTCTTCGGCGACTGGGAAATCTTTGCCCACTGTCGTTCTCCGCTGACCGGACCGATGATACTGTCGACATCGCTGAGCCGGGGATGGTGGTGGCGAGGCGATGACGGTTACTGTTGAACGTGGCCAGCGTGGGGTTGGGGGCGGAGTGTTTTTGCTTACGCTGCTCTGCTTTGGCCTGAGCTTCCCTTTTCGGTGACCTCTTAGCGGGCCTCTTAGTTGGATGACCATGTCTGGACGTGCGTGGAGGGCTGTCGATTTTTCGTGTTGGTAAGCTATCGGTGGGCCTTTTGCATGTCCCGCACTTAGATCTTCGTGGAGGGCTGTCGACTTTTCGTATTGGAACCTCTCGGCGGGCCTTTTGTAATGCGGTCGGCGTTGTCTGAGGCTGGGCAGTGACGTCTATTCTTGGGTGTCGCCTGTGTTGACGTTGTGGGAACTGCTTTGGCATTTTTTTTGGGTTGGCTGACTGGAGCCGTTGTCGTGCATGAACCACATGGCTTCTCCGCTGGTCGCTCGGAACAAACATCACGACTGTATTCAGCCCTCAGTCTTTGTTACACCGAGCGTTTTCTCCCACCACGGCGTTCTGGACCCGGTACCAGTCCTTCTCGCTCCCGATCACTCTCATGTTATTGGCCTGTTCGTGGAGCCGCCAGAAGAGCTGTTCCTTCATCAATATTGTAGGCTGTTCTTGACGTACTATTCATGGTTTGTTGATTTCATGTGAAATTGAGAAATGAAGTAAAATATGGTTAACTTTACGCTTACTGTTGGTGGAAAGTTTTGAGCTCGCTCAAGTGCGCTGTCCGAGTTCTCTTGTCTCCGTCCTTTTTTTAATTGTACTATAAAAGGGGAGATATTGAGAATATGGGTTGGCATATTTTGGGGCCAGTTGCCCGCAAAACTTTCAATGGTCTTTGACTGAGAGTGTTCTCGGACCCATACTATCTGGCCACATGTGGGCTTCCAAGGACGTCGGCAGAGGTTATAATGGCGGGCCTGGTTTTGGGTAGCCTTTGCCAAATTTATCTTCACGATGTCGAATACCTCCTTCAGAAGTACTGCTCCCGACAGGAATGCGGATCTGTACCCGTTGGTTTCTGGTATTAAGCGTCAAGGATATCTCTGGCATAGGATATCTATCCCAGGTCTTATGATGGTTATTAGCCAGCTGTGCAATCATTATTTTGACTGTTCTGTTGAACCTCTCGGTGGGATTCTCCTGTGGCGTGTAGGGTGCGGTAAATCGTTGTTGGACTCCGATCTCTTCGAGGTAGGCCTTCAAAACTCGGCTGGTGAACTGGGTGCCACTGTCCGTGGTGAGCATTTTTGGTATCACATACCGTGCCAGTATTCTTTCCGCCTTTGCTACACCCTCCACGGTGACTTTTCGTAGTGGTATCAGTTCGATCCAATTCGAGAACCGGTCAAAGAAAACTTAAAGCATAGTGTTCCGTGGGTTGATCGTGGCAAGGGTCCTACGAAGTCTGCGCAGATTGTGGCCCGTGGATCTTCGGGGATAGTGATCAACATTTTTCTTTTACTGGAGCCTGTCGACTGGGCTTGTAACGTTGACACGACTCACAGCCCCTTAGGTACCGACTGATGTCCCGAAACATTCCGGGCCAGTAATACCTGTTTGCGATGCGTGCAATCGTCTTCCAGATTCCCAAATGTCCGGGGATGGAGCTGTCGTGGTTCTTCTCCAATACTCTCTTCCTTAGAGGGGTAGCCACACAGAGTTTCCACTAGGCACAGTGGAATGACCTGGTAGATGCCTGTATAGCTGGCCTCCATTCTCGGTGTAGTCGGGAAATTTCTTGGGTTGTTGGCGTACCTCATTCTTTTTTTTGTTCGTAACCAGAGACTATCACCCTCTGCAATATTGCTGACCGCGGCCACTCTTAGCGTCTCCTGGGGTTGCCGTGAAAGTGCATCAGCTACCACATTCTGCCTACCTTTCCGATATTGAATTGTGAATTGGTACTGCTGCAACTCCAGGGCCCAACGCTCTATGCGGCCTGTGGGGCTCTCAATAAAGTTGAGCCATTTCAGTGAAAGGTGGTTCGTGATTACCATGAACTGATACCCTTCCAGATAGGGGCGCATTTTGCGAATACCCCAAACGATAGCCAGACATTCTTTCTCGGTTGATGAGTAATTCGTCTATGCGCTGTTCAGGCTTCGGCTAGCATAAGCGATTACTCGCTCTTGCCCCTCGAGAGTCTGCGTTAGAGCCGCTCTAAGGCCCAAATCACTGGCGTCAGCTTGTAGACTATAAGACTGACTAAAGTCAGGGCAAGTCAATAAGGAGCCTCCGTCAATTTGTGTTTGAGGTCCTCAAACGCACCTTGCTGCTCCTGTCCCCACTTCCAGTGCTTGCCCTTCTTAAGCAAGGATGTCAAATGTAGGACAATCGCTGCGAAATCGGGAACAAACCGCCGATACCACGAGGCTATTCCGAGGAATCTTCGCACTCCGAGTATATTCTGCGGTGGTTAAAAATCGCGAACTGCCGCTACTTTGTTTGGGTATGTTTGAATTACTTCGCCACTCACATGGCCGAGATATTTGATCTGCGTTTTGAAAAATTCGCACTTGTCTGGATTGATTCGGAGATTTGCAGCCCTCAACCGTCGGATTACCTCCCTGTGACAACAATATCATCTTAGTAGGCGAAAGTGACTAGCTCCATTTTTGCGCCGATAATTCTATCAAGAGCCCGCTGAAAAGTTGCAGGGGCTGAATGGAGGCCAAAAGGCATGACCTTCTATTGGTAGAGTCCACGTCCTGGCACTGTAAATGCAGTGTACTGCTTGCTTGCTTTCGCCATCGGGAACTGCCAATACCCATCTATACTGCTAGCATATTTGGCGTTGCGTAGGTGATATAAAATGTGCGTAATACGGAGGAGCGGGTACGAATCTGCTATTCAGCTGGCGGTAGTCGATGCAGAGTCGCCACGCGCCTATCTTTTTTCGTACTAGCACAATGGGTGCACTATACGGGCTGTGAGATGGTTCGATACATCCCTTGATTAGCAGCTTATTTACTTCGTCATCGATAATCGCTTGCATAGCGGGATTTTGAGGAATGTATTGCTGCTTGACAGGCCAGTCGTCCATCATGATTATACGGTGTTCCGTGATCTGGGTAACTCCTTGCAGCCCTTCAAATTTTGGAAGTTCTTCGTTAAGGAAATTTTTAGTTACCTGTTGTGAATCCTCTTCAAGTGCTCCGCTCTGTGTCAGGAAGTCAAGCACTAGCACGAGATCCTCAATAGCGTGGGGCATAATAATAATCTTGAATTTTCCCTGTCCCTCTTTTTGTTTTACCTCCGTCTGCACTGCACCGTCCAATAGTATAATTGAGCCATATGCCAACACAACATCGCCATGATATGGTACCAAGAATGATATTCTAGGTACAATTGTACCTTTTTCGGTACGATTCTATCCCAAATGGTACTGAGGCACAATTTAACGGTTTAAGGTACAAGGTCTATGGTCGGGTGTTATCTGCCCCACAGCATGCTGGGTAAATTTTTTCTAACATTTATGCCTTAGACCACGTAAATTTATACATATAATTATTTTAATATCTATATGTCTATTTTTACATGGTGTGAGTGGGTATGTTGAGAAAGTGCGATAAAGCTAAGAAAAAATTATAAAATAAATAACAAATTAATGTGCATGATAATTTTTTCTATTCCATTTTTTATTGAATAAGCTTTTTACTTGGTATAAAGCTTCAATGCTAAATAGCTAAGAAGGCTATAATAGCTGTAGTAGCTAAACTCTATTATTATTATTATTATTTTGTTAAGGGAATACTACTGGAGCGTCCGCCTCCCCTCGTTCTGGGCGGCCTCCGCGTTCGTTTCCCGCTGCACGGCAGCAGCTGATGGTCCTGATGCCAAGTCGTCCACAAACCCAACAAAATAGTTTCTGTGGTGCTCGGCAGTCCCATTCAAAATATCCATCCTTCCCACAGCGTCGGTAGGCGGACGTCGATCCGATTCAAGTTTTTTGGCACCATCATCCGATGTCATTCGACTCGATTATTGGCTACAGTTGGTCTCCCTGGTTCTCGTTGCCGAATACATTCCAGGTTGTCTGCTAAAGATCTTAGATCGGCTAGTGAAGTGAAATCCTTTGTCTTTATGTACCACTGGTACTCCGCCGAGCAATTCCGAAAAATAAGCTCGATTTGGCGTTCTTCTGTGAAATGAGCGTGCCGAATCATCGTCTGTAAAGTCAACACGAATTACCTGAAAGTTTCGCGGGGCCTTTGGAGTCGTTTTCTTATTGCGTCTTCCAAGTTTTCAAGATATCTTGGAGGTAAAAAGAATTTTAGGAAACTTATTTTGAAATCGTACTATGTTGCCCACTGTTGGTAGTTATTCCAATACCAGGCCAACGCTTTCTCATACAAAAGTTCTGGCATCGTCCTAAGGACATAATCAATATTGATTCCGTATGCTTCCGCCAATTCTTCAACTCGTTCCACGAACATTAATGGTTCTTTCACTTCGTCATACTTCAATTCCCATTTTCGCACCTGTTCCATAACTGTGGTACCGAGTGCCGCGGGGGCCGAGTTGCCGCTTGAAGGCTGTATTACAAGCTGGGGTAACGTCTTGTAGGGCATAGCCGCACCTTGTTCTTGTGCGAGCGGGTCACCTATGTCGTGCGTTTCCTGCTTATCTCCGGTAAGTGAAACTTTTAGTTGGCTCACACCTGGGTTTGGCGATGTTGCGCGTTTGTGCAGCGTCTGCAGATCTTTAAACCGCTGCAATTGAGCTGCCGAATGAATTTCGTCTGATAAAAAAGCCTCGAAACGCTTCCACATATCGTCCATGGAGCCTTGGGTATCAACGCCAAACTCTTCACAGTAATTTGTGAGTTCCTTTTTCTTCAACACGTGGATCCACGATACGTTCACCATTTTCACTACAGAAGCCATTTTTTTTTTATTATTCGTATTATTCTGTGCTGTTTTTTTCTCTAAAAGTTTATTTTTACTTTCACTGATTTATATATATTTTCTTTTAATATATTTTTTTTTTCAACGGGCACTGTATCTCTTTCTGTTCTCCAAGCGATTTTTCACTGTTCAAGTTTCGCGTGCCTGTATGGATGTCGTCTTCAGATCACGAGTAACACGAATATGGATAGCGTGCACTCGTAAATCTAAATTCGACGCTCACCGTGGCCAAACTGCTAACCCTTCGCTACGCTTTCAGTCCTACCGTATCTGGCAAATATGGATAGCGACAGTACCGTGGAAGCCTCAAGTTTCGCGCGCCTGTATGGGTATCATCTTTAGACCACGAGAAACACGAATATGAATAGCGTGCACTCGTAAATCTAAATCCGACGCTCACCGTGGCAAAAACTCTAATTCTTCGCTGCCCTCTCAGTCCCACCGTAGCTGCCGAATATGGATAGCGACAGTACTGTGGAAACCTGAAGTTTCGCGTGTCCGTATTATTTTTTGACGCACGTATAAGATAGTTATCTCAGTGGCAAAAAAAAAACGGCTTTCGCCGCTTAATTTTTTCGTAAGTCAAATTTGGCAGCACTGCCGTAGAGCAACTGTCAAACAAAAACTGACAACTGAATTAAATCAATTTTCTTTAGACCGAGCAGGGCAACAACGCGTATCTGTACAATAAATAGAAATTTAATTAGAGTAAAACAAAATTTTAAATAAACTACCTTTTTAAACGGTAAAATTAGATAACAAACAAATATTTCATATTTAGTCTGTGTTTTTTCAAATTATTGTTCAAAGACAAATATTTACTTTTTCCTATTTGACGTCTAGAGATGAAATATTTTCGATTAAAAATTGGAAACTTTGTGAAACTGTGCTGCCAAATAGCATATTGACCAGCCCAATTGTGAATACTGCAACGCTTACTTGCACGACTAATATTTAAGCAGCAATTATATCGCCGACTAATTTCTCATACAAAAAATTTTTTAGCGGGTAACCGCATTAAAAAAAACACGGCTAATATGTACCTCGTATCCTGGCGGTGTGATGCTACTGCTGCTGTCGCTTGCTTGTTGGTCTACTGCTGCTGCTGGTGATTACTACCCGGTGGCTCAACACGACTGTCCCGATTTCTGGTTGAGCAAACCTTTTTATGCACCGTGGCTGCGTTTAATTTTTCTACCGCATGACTACAACATCTGATCGTTCGTATCAGAAGCTGCGTTTATTTTCACCACTGCTGTGACATCGCTGGTATTTGACATTGCTGGCGCTATGACATAAACAGAGTTGGGTTGCCACCAGGGTATTTAGCTCTGACCCTCACGCGGTCCCATGCGGTCTTAACCTTAATAGCTTTACTTATAGTGCAAGATCCGACGATACATCGACCTTCACCCATCTGCTTACCGAATGAAACTTATTTTTTATGAAATTTCGATTATAGACGAACACATTCAGAAACGCTTGCCTATTGAAATATGGTCATGGCTATTTTTAATTAAAATTATTTTAATCAACATTTTTTCGGATTCTTCACTGATCTGCTTACCAATCGATATATATATCAAAATAAAGATAATTTAATTACAAATGCGATGGTATAGTCTTGCCTGCAATAAACCGATCATGAAATGGTCTTGCCAGACTTTAAAGCTGAAAAATCGGAGTGAGCAAAGTTTTGTGAGATGAAAAGTTCAGCGTCTGACTTAGTGTTGCCAGATATTTTTTTACAACAAAATTTTTAATTTCTCTTCTGAGTGCAGCACAAAAGTTCTGATGAACAAAGAAAAGAATAAAAAAGTTTAATTAAAGATGGAACGAAACATTTTTGGGCGATTACTAGCAATTAGTATTGAAAAAAAAATAAATTTAACCTTTCCACTGGCACCAATGCCACCTGCATTTTTTTTTTTCATGTGATGGTGGAATGTGTAAAACAGATAAGTCGACTTTTTGAAGTCGTACATTCAAACAGCTGAGCCAACACGTATCGATGTGGAAATAATAGATGGTTTTTACTATTTGTACCTGATCAATGCCTCAAACTTTTGGAAAAATTGCCGAGACTATATTTATAAAACTTTGCTCAACAAGGGCTGCAGAAATACATTTGGTTTTTGATCACTATTTGACACCATCAATAAAAAATTCTGAACGCCAAAGTCGTCAAGTGTTTGATATTCCATTTATTATTTCTGAACCTCAACAAACAGGGCAACAGATTTTTTACGAAGTCTGAAAAATTATAGATTCAAAGAGGCATTGGTTCAGTTTTTATCTAATTACTGGGAAAATGACAATTCGGTAACAATAATTCAAAACAAAAAGATTTGCTTAACTGTTGAGGAGTACTGCTACTCATATCAAGCAATAGAAAATCGAATCATAAGAACTGCGGAAGCTGAATACACATGTCATCACAAAGAGGCGGATACTAGAATAATTTTTCACGCTTCTAAAGTGACACCAGTATCAAAGATTCTAATTGAATCTTCTGACACTGATGTACTGATTGTTCTGCTTGGAAACATGAATAAGACTAATCAATCAGAAATTTGGCTAGCCAGCTCAGTAAATAAACAAAAAAATAATCAAGACCTCAATTACATTAATTGCACAGATTTATCACAAAAATTGGAAACTACGCTATGCCGAAGTCTACCTGCTTTCCATGCATTTACCGGTTGCGACTATACGGCAGCTTTTTATCAGAAGGCTAAAGTTAGGCCGTTAAAACTATTTTCCAGAACTGAGATGTACCAAAGTATTTTTGCGTCATTACTTGATGAAACCGACATTCTCATTAACGAAAAAATTGAAGTTATACAGGAGTTTACAGCTAATATGTATGGTATCAAGCACTGCAACAGCGTGAATGATGCAAGGTATCAAATTTTCCTGAAAACGTATTCGGCAAAACAAGACATTGAACAGTTTTTAAAAAAAGTAAAATCTTTCGACTCAAATGTTATACCACCGTGCTGGTCTTCTTTAAGTCAAAAAATTTTGCGTACTATTTATGTCAATTCTATGTGGCTACATGCGACAGAACCAGACTGTGTAAAGTTGCGTCCTGAAAACTGTGGTTGGTTTTTAGATAATAATGATTTAAAACCAATCGGATTTGTTGGAGACCAAACACCTTTGAAGATAGAGGACATTTTGCAAATGACTCAAAATCAAAATGATGATAGTTTTTAGTATGTCATTTCTTTTATAATAAAGTCACAAAAGTGTTAAATATAATTTTTCCTATTTTATTTTCTTGACTTATACTTAGGTTTCCTTCAATATATATCTCATAAGCATATTGCTTTAAAGGATATTTTTGTTTTTAGGTATCATACATGTCAAACACGGCCAATCGCATGTACAAAAACCGTGCTCACTCACTAAATCAGACGCTCAATTTTTTCTCTCACGAAACTTTGCTCACTCCGATTTTTCAGCTTTAAAGTCTGGCAAGACCATTTCATGACCGGTTTATTGCAGGCAAGACTATACCATCGCATTTGTAATTAAATTATCTTTATTTTGATATATATATCGATTGGTAAGCAGATCAGTGAAGAATCCGAAAAAATGTTGATTAAAATAATTTTAATTAAAAATAGCCATGACCATATTTCAATAGGCAAGTGTTTCTGGATGTGTTCGTCTATATTCGAAATTTCATAAAAAATAAGTTTCATTCGGTAAGCAGATGGGTGAAGGTCGATGTATTGTGGGATCTTAGACTATTAGTTAAATACTTAATAATTAACAACTTCATTTCAATTGAGGTGCCTTCATGGCTTTAATATAATTTAAAATAAATAAATAATTCAAAATGTGTAGAAAAATAGTACGCTGCAGTAAGATGTGGGCGAAAACGAGTCCCACCGACTTTCGTCTTCACAACTGAATGCTGATTTAAAGCTGCGGTTACCAAGGATTTTATTTCAAGAGTGCAACAGCAATCACAACTAAAAACCAACAACAACAAATCGTTGGATAGGGTACAATAAGGAATTAACATAAAAAACACATAAAAGCAACAACGCGCATGCCGGTAGCGCTCACGGCAGCGCACCAGTTCATGTGTACACTGCTACGTATTTACCAACAACGACTAGCAAAGTAACAACACGCACGGGCAGAATTGTTTCGGTGCACCTGCGCCTTTCAACGATTCGGCGAATTACAACAATATGAAGTTGTTGTAAAAGAGTGGAAATAGGCGCTGACGATCGCTGATTTAAAGAATACAATATTTACAGCTCAACCAAAAGCACAAACACAAGAAAAAATAACAATTTATACAATAGACAACAGAATAACACCAATATGAACAACTACAACAATTCTTATATGAGACAGTAAGAGAAACAAGAGCAACTCTTATAACACACGCATAAGTTTAAACTTTTATAATTCTGCATTTGACCACTAGGAAGCATGACAGTGTTTGACAGAGCTTCTGTTGTAAAATCAGAGCCAGCTTTATGGCCGCCAAACTCGTATGGATAAATGGGACCTAGCGCAGTAAGGAGCTTCGCTCGTCATTACATAATTTTTTTTTCCAAATATTACTATCAACGTATTAGTTACTTTTTTATAAAGGAATCTGTATATTTTCTTTATTGAAGAAAATTGTATTATCAGAAATTTTCTTCTGTTCACAAAAATTATTCAATTCAATCAAATTGTTTCTTTTTGTCTTAACCCTGTAACCGGCAGCTGTACCTACAGGGAGGGTTAAAGTTAATAGATAAAGCACCTGTGCAAGAAGAACTTTTTACAAAAATGTTTTTTCCCGCCTTTTTTCAAATGTTTGTTCTACGGACGCTGTCAGTTTGATAGCAGTATGCAACAGCAGTCGACAGCCACAGCCATTCTAATTGGAAATTGAATGAAAATTAACGAAAAAATTATTTTTTAATTTCCAGCTGTTTCACACACAGTGATAGTAATGCGAATAAATTACACTTTCCATTTTAATATGAATTTAACATATAAGATTAAAAAAGGCTTGTTATAGCGACCGAAAAAATAAAAATGACAAAATTGTTTAAAAACTTTTTTTATAGTTTTAAAAAATAATTTTCTTTTTTATTTGCCGACGTTTCGCAGTTTTTTTGACTGCTTTATCAGGGCGTCTTCCTTAAAACTAACATTTAATTTTCATAAATAGTATGTTGACACCAATATACAAAATTTCTTTAAACAATACTAATAGACATTAAATATAAGAGATAAATACTAACAAACATTAAACACAGGAGATAAAATACCATAACAAACATGTAAACATTGAAAACTGAGAAACACAACAAAAACTATGTTAACAAAATGTTATAAATAGAGCTTATGTTGTCGACATCTTCCTTCTTGTTCATCGTTCTCTTTATGTTTTTTTGTATGTGTAAGCTCTCTAAAGTTATTCTAATGTTTTGGTTGTCCTCTCTGTCTATGATTTTGGCGCTTTGAAAATCAGTTGTGTGACCAGTGTATTTGATGTGCTGTGCCAGCGCTGTTGTCTCTTTTTTTGTTTTTACATCGGATTCGTGTTCTTTGGTTCGTGTTCCTAATGACCTTTTTGTTGTTCCTATGTATATTTTATTGCATGGGTTGTCATTTCCTTTGCAACTAATTTGATAGACAATGTTTGATTGTTGTTCTTTATTAATTGGTGTTTTTGTTTTTGTAAAAATTGTGTTCAATGTGGAGACTGATCTATGCGCAAATATTATTTGGTCATTGGAAATTATTTCTTTTATGTGTTTGTTTTCTGTGAGGTTCTTTATGTATGATATTCTCATATATCTTCGTAGATTTGTTTCTTTGTTTTGGTTAATGTTTTTATTTTGATTTTCAACTGTACTGTCTTTGATTTTGTGTTTCGCATTTTTTATTAATTTATTTATTAGTTTTATTGGATAGTTGTTATTTGTTAGTATATCCCGTATTTTTTTGAAATTGCTTTCTAAGAAAGTTTTATCACTTATCGTTATTATTTTATGGATTAAATTTTTGGCTGTATTGATTTTATGATGGTTGGGCTGATCCGAGAAATAATTCAGTATTCTTCCTGATGAAGTGGGCTTTGTGTACCAGTCAAAATTCAGCTTATTGTTTTTCCTTATTATCTTCATATCAAGATAAGTCAGAGTGTTGTTTATTTCTTCTTCTACAGTGAACTGTAATTTTTGGTGGTACGAATTTAGTTCAGTTAATATAGTGTTGCAGTCATTTTTATTTACAACTGCTAAAATGTCATCCACATACTTAAATATTTTGGTTATGGTTATGTTTTTTTGTTTTAAAGTGTGTATTGTTTCGTCTAGTAGATCGTCCAAGACTATGTCTGCTATGCACGGGGAGAGTGGGTTTCCCATGGGCATTCCAAATACTTGGTTGTACACTGTTTTGTCTAAGATGAAGTAGTTGTTGTCCTTCAAACAAAAGTTTAATAGTTTGAGAAAATTGTTTTTCTTAATGTCGGTATGTTGACTTATTGCTGACCATTTTTTCATAATAATTTTTATGGCTTGATAAATAGGTATATTACTAAACAATGATACCGCGTCGAATGAGAATAACATCTCGTCCTCTTTTATCTTCAAAATTTTAAGCTCTTCTTTAACTTGGGTTGCATTTTTAACATTGTATTCCTCTGATATTATATTCTTCAAAATTTCTCCTATATGCTTTGATAGCTTGTAGCACGGAACGTGAATTGATGATGAAATTGGCCTAAGTGGGGTGTTCTTCTTGTGGATTTTTGGGAGTCCGTAAAGCCTAGGTGCTGCTGCGGAATTGCAATTTAATTTTAGTTTAAGTTTTTGGCATATTTGATTATCATTGTATAATTCGTTCGTTATTTTATTGTTCTCTCTTTGTAGTTTATTCGTGGGATCCTTTCTAATTGTCTTGTAGGTGCTTTTATCCCCTATAATTTCTTGCATTTTTGAGATGTATTCAGTCTTGTATATAATCACTGTTTTATTTCCCTTGTCCGCGTTGGTGATTACGATATCGTTTTTGTATCCGTACAGCAACTTTTGTGGAAGCACAAAAAACGAAAGAGCTGCCTACATACTGAAAGTTTACACTGATACACAAAAATTACTGTACGGATACGGAAAAAATTGCGTTTACTGGAAATAAGGGTAAAAAACATAGAAAGTAGAGTCGCAGTAGCACAAAGCGCTAGTGGTTTATGTTTCATGGCTGACCGAAATAATGAAAAGGCTAGTGGCAGATTGTTAATATTCAAATTAGACTCTGGTGCAAGCGATCATCATGATCATGAAATAGAAAAACTGAAGAATCCAGTTGAAATTCATGTTTCTAAGGATAACCAATTGTTACGTGCCTATTATGCTGGGAAGGTCAGCACACTAACAAAAGTATTCATATTAACATGAAAGATGTACTCTACATTCCGCAATTAAGAATTGTCTGTCTCTGTCAGTTCGAAAATTGACGAATGCTGGAGCTGAAGTCAAATTTTGCCGAGAGAAGGCAGTGATATGTAAGAAGAATGAATTTTTAGCGACTGCATATTTATGTGGCAACTTTTACGAGGTTGAAATAAAGGTTAGCAAGCTAGAGGCAAATTTGTGTGAAGTAAACGGTGTTGAAATGTGGCACAAGAGGCTTGGGCAAATTGGTCAACAAGGCGCGGAAATGTTAATTAAAAGTGTATTAATTGATGACGTGAATCTAAAGAAATCAAAAATTGGATTTTGTGACGTGTGCATTGAAGGCAAGCAAAGTCGTGATTCTTTTAATAGTACTCGCATAAGAGCAAAGCGACCATTGGAAAGAATCCATTCTGACGTGTGTGGACCATTAGATCGACAAGCTTGGGATGGATCAAAATATTTTGTACCGTTCATTGACAATTATAGCCACTTTGCAGTGATATTTGCAATTAAAAAGAAAAATCAAGTTTTTGAAGTCTTCAAGGAATATGAGGCTACTGCTACTGCTATATTTGGTACCGCTATTTCGAAAATGACCATGGATCAGGGGCGCGAGTACATTTCAAAATAACAAGAGAGCTGGTATAAACGCAAAGGTATTCAAGTTGAGCCCACTATTGCATAGTCGCCCCAACAGAATGGTGTCGCGGAGAGATTCAACCGAACACTATGTGAAAAAGTAAGGTCCATGCTAATTGAAGCTGGTATGCCGAAAAGAATGTGGAGAGAATCTGCGTTAACTGCAATGTTCATAATAAATCGTATTCCAACAAAGGCACTGGACGATTTGAAGACACCAGCAGAACTTTGGTATGGCAATAAGCCAGAGTTTAAGAAACTTCGAGTTTTCGGTTGCAAAGCGTACGCCTGGATACCGAATCAATGCAGAAAGAAACTAGATCCGAAGAGTAAATAGGCAGTAATGCTGGGTTATGTTCCAAATCGTTATAGACTTTGGGACATACAGAAAAAGAAAGCATTTATTTAATTTGTGTTTTTGGAACAAAATTTCAGAATAATAATATTTTTGTACAGAGCTTCTTGTTCAGTACTTATAGTGCAAAAAACAACAAAAAAATTACAAGCGCAAAATGCATTAAAATGGGCAACGAGCTGCTTATACTAGTTTCAATGGCCGCTACGTCATATCATCAGTAAGCTTTGTTAGCCGAAGTATAGTAGTTCTACAAGCCTACTATGTAATGTTTCTTGCGTTGATCTGTTAAGAATCACTGCAGTAAACAAAACAAAAACTTCTACATTTTAATGCAATTGACCTTGCAATCTCTTTGATATCACACATTTCTTGACGAGCGCTTCGTTGTCCGCTTTTTTGGCGATCCGAACGAAGTTGCAAGTGCGCTTGTAATTTTTTTGTTTATTTTTGCACTATAAGTACTGAACAAGAAGCTCTGTACAAAAATATTATTATTATGAAATTTTGTTCCAAAAACACAAATTAAAAAAATTACCCTCGGTGAGCTCGCCGATATTAACATCTAGCACTTGCAACTTCGTTCGGATCGCCAAAAAAGCGGACAACGAAGCGCTCGTCAAGAAATGTGTGATATCAAAGAGATTGCAAGGTCAATTGCATTAAAATCTAGAAGTTTTTGTTTTGTTTACTGCTGTGATTCTTAACAGATCAACGCAAGAAACATTACATAGTAGGCTTGTAGAACTACTATACTTCGGCTAACAAAGCTTACTGATGATATGACGTAGCGGTCATTGAAACTAGTATAAGCAGCTCGTTGCCCATTTTAATGCATTTTGCGCTTGTAATTTTTTTGTTGTTTTTTGCACTATAAGTACTGAACAAGAAGCTCTGTACAAAAATATTAAAGCATTTACTGCTAGAGATGTGAAATTCGATGAGTCGTGTTTTCCATTTAAAACCAATAATGAAGATATCAAGCAATCCATAACTATGGTTACATTAACTCACGAGCAAGAGGGGGATGCTGACAGAATTGCTGTGGTTGAAACTGCTCACGTCGTTGAAACTGTTTCTGACGAGATTGAGTCAAGAGTGGATGCAGAAACCTTAAATGAAGGAGAACCTGTAGACGAGTTTGAAGATGCTGTATATCAAGAAAATATAGGCGATGCTTTACCTGAACTCTCATTGCAATTCAATAACAGTAATCTTCGACGCAGTGAAAGAGAGCGCCGATTACCAAGTAAGTTTATGGATTACTTTACTGGATATCGAGCAAATTCTGCTCGCTTTGCAATAGTGTTCCTCAATCCTACAACGATAAACTCGGAAGAAATGACTCAAACCAATAGAAAAGAGCAATACAAGAACTAAATTCAATGGCAGTGAATAAGGTTTGGAAGATCGTCGAAGTGAATCCAAATATAAAACTTTTGAGGTCAAAATGGATCTTTAAAATTAAAGAAGATGAAAATGGAAACCAAACAAAGAACAAGGCTAGACTCGTTGCCAAAGGGTTTTTGCAGAAGCATGAAGTGGAGTATAATGAAAAACATGCACCTGTGGCCAAGTTAACTACAATAAGAGCAGTTCTAGCAGTTGGTGTGCACAGAAAATACCATTTTCATCAATTGGATTTGAAGACGGCTTTTTTACATGGAGACTTAAAAGAAGATATATATATGTCTATACCAGAGGTTGTTGGCGTAAGAAATGGAATGGCATGTAAGCTAATCAAATCTTTGTATGGACTAAAGCAGTCTCCACGTTACTGGAATGAAAAATTTAATGAGTTCCTGCTATCTCTTGGATTCTTGAGATCGAAACACGACTATTGCTTATACACGAAGATCGATGATAAGAAGGAAAATGCTATGATACTAATCTTATATGTGGATGATTTATTAATTGTTGGTAGCATGTTATTATCAATTGAGAAACTTAAACAACAACTTTCTAATCGCTTTGAGATGTCTGATTGCGGAGCATTTAAGTTTTTCTTGGGAATGAAACTTGTCCATTCAAATGATAACCTTATGATTTCTCAAGAGCAAAGTATAGAAAAAATGATTGATAAATTTAATTTGTTGGAGTGTAATGCTGTACAAAGTCTAATGGAGAAGGGGTTGCAGCTAAAATCAAGCGAAAGTCTTGAGCTACTTGGGAGTCTTATGTACATAATGCTATGCTCAAGACCAGATATTTGCTACACTGTATCTTATATGGCCCGCTTCCAACATAATCCATCAAGTACTCACTGGCAACATCTTAAACGAATAGCGCGATATTTAAGAGGAACAACTAATTTAAAACTAAAATTCGAAGCAAAATCTAACGAGCCGATAATTGGTTTTGCTGATGTAGACTGGGCATCAGATCTTGTGGACCGTAAGTCAGTTAGCGGTTATATATTTAAAATTTACGGCTGCACGGTGACATGGTCAAGCAAGAAGCAACCTAACGTTGCATCTTCATCAAGTGAAGCTGAATATATTGTCTTGAGTTCAGCTACTGCAGAGGCAATATGGTTACATGGAATAATGCAAGACTTGAAAGAAATAAAGAACGAAGCTGTTAAAATTTATGAAGATAATCGAGGATGCATTGGATTGGCCACAAATTTGGAAAGTAAACGAGCCAAACATATAGATATCAAGCATCCTTTCATACGAGATGCCGTTGCAAATGGAATTGTTCAAATTGAAGCTATATGAACTAAAAACCAGCTGGCAGATATTTTTACTAAGTCATTCGACAAAACACGTTTCAAAGAGTTACGTTATAACATCGGATTACATGATTGATAGGAGGTGTTGAGTTACTTTTTTATAAAGGAATCTGTGTATTTTATTTATTGAAGAAAATTTTATTGTCAGAAATTTTCTTCTGTTCACAAAAATTATTCAATTCAATCAAATCGAAGCAGAAGCACAAGACTGACTGACGTCGTATTAAAAAGGAAAAAAGAGAGCAGAACCAAAGCAGCGATCAATGTCTGTTGTTTCATCACTATTTTTGTTTTCGTTATGTGTCTCTATTTTAATATTTGGGTCCATCACACACTGGATGCATAGGGCCTCGCGTGACCTAAAATAGGTAATGCAAATTCAAGCAAAGTTGCCATACATATTTGATTGTTTTAGGTATGTGTATACAGCTACTTGCAATGTGCGACTTCTATTTTCAAATTTAGCAAACACAAAAAAAATTCAACCGATTGAACTAGAAATTGAGCTGGTCCACGCAATTGTATTAAATTTTGATTTAACCAGAACGAATAAGACATGACTAATAATAGCACCAACAGCAGAAACAATAATTTCAGTAGAGAAAATTCTAATTCCAAAAGTACGAACTAAAATAAAAATAACAGAAGAAGAACTTTCAACAGAAACCAAAATAATGATAACAGAATGTATGTTGTAAAGGACATCATACAGAGAGCCAAAGATCGCTCGGAGGTATCAGCAGAAGATCATCTGAGATAGCAGAATTAAAGATTTATAATAGCTCGGATAACACGAATTACATTATTGCAAAATGCAAAAACTATAAGAAAATTTTGAAATTTTTAATCGATTCAGGAGCAGACTTTAACCTTAGGATCAATAAGATAAAAATTAAATTTTCAATGGGATATTATTAGACTTCCCATTTGCAGACGGCATTATAGAAATGGCCTTTTTATCTATCCAAAACGCAAGGGAATCACCGCTTTGATTGATGTATCCGAAGAAATTAGAGCAAATTTGGATTCAAACAAGGTTTCATTCTTGGTTTTATTGGCCCATTCCAAAGCCTTCAACACAGTAGACCACAAAACCTTGTGTGTTAAACTATTATGTAACTCTATTCAATTTTTCAACTACAGCAGGAAGCTACTGAGTTCTTACTTAAGTGGCCGATCTCAAGCAGTTTCATTTAATAATGTTTTCTCTGAATTTATTTCTGTCTGTAAGAGTGTACCTCAAGGTTCAATCCTGGGACCTTTACTTTTTTCAATTTACATAAATGATCTGCCTAGTGCTCTGACCGGCTGCAATATTGAAATGTACGCTGAAGACGTCCAAATTTACACTAGCTGTGATGTTAATCTTATACGCAGATGTATAAATGAACTAAAAGTAAGCCTTGCAAAAATAAATGAGTGGGCAACTCGCAATGAGTCAGATCACGCCAACTGGGCACCCAAAATTCCACTTTGTTTTTGAATTTGCCTCAAAGGATTAATCAAAATTTCAATTGTTACTATCTTTTTTTATGCAATGAAAATTTTCGGCAAGTTTAATTAAAAAATTAATTCCTCTTAAAGTTCTTAACATAAAATTATGAAACTTGGTACACATGTTAACAAATAATTGCACTTTCTATTCATAATAAAAACAAAATTTAATAATTATATTTCACAATTTTTTATAACTTTTAAACAAAAAATCAATTATAATTTTGCCTTCTCCTTACGAAAAATTAAAATTTGTGTTTTTGCTATAAGCCTTAAATATTTGAGATTGAATATATGTGTAAAAAAATTAAGGGTGACGTCACTCATTTCAATAAAAAAAAAAATTTATAATGAACGATCTACGACAAAATCCCACTTTTCGCTATGCATTTCAATAGAAATAATTTTTTAAAAATAATGTACAGTGAAAATGCGAGTATTTTGTATGTATACGATGCGTACTTAATGTTTAAAAATTATAATTTAATAATGATTTATGTTTTTTTTAGCTTTTTTATTTCGGAAAACTGCTGAAAATTATTTGCATTCAATGTTTTCATTATCTACCAGTCTATATTGATGAAACTGACGCGTATTCTTGGTTGGTTTTACTAGTTTATAACGTGATTTCAAACTTTCTTCATGTAAATCGTGCTCTTCTTGTGAATAAAACCCGAAATTAATGCTCTTAAAAAAGATTTTGCCCATTAAAATAAAGTTTATCAAGTCATTTTTTACATCACTTTGATTTACTGTCGCTCGAATGTCGCATACGTACAAATTTACAAAAAAAAAAAAAAAAAAAAAACATTAAACGCGTGTCTAATGCAATAAATAAAATCGTTTTTTACCGTTATTTCTTACGTATTCAACGGTTGCTAAGTTCAGATCATTTTTTTATTGATGTGCTCCACTGACTGGTTAGATGTAATCAAGCAAATAATTATTAATTTTTAATGATTTATAAACATTAAGTACGCATTGTATACGTACAAAATACTTGCATTTTCATTGTACATTATTTTTAAAAAATTATTTCTATTGAAATGCATAGCGAACAGTGGGATTTTGTCTTAGATCTTTCATTATAAAATTTTGTTTCTATTGAAATGAGTGACGTGAAGTGAGTGAAATGAGTTAATTTTTTTTACATATATTCAATATCCTCGTATTTTTTTTACATACATCACTCATTTCAATAGAAACAAAATTTTATAATGAACGATCTAAGACAAAATCCCACTTTTCGCTATGCATTTTAATAGAAATAATTTTTTAAAAATAATGTACAATGAAAATGAAAGTATTTTGTATGTATACAATGCGTACTTAATGTTTATAAATTATTAAAAATTAATAATTATTTGCTTGATTACATCTAACCAGTCAGTGAAGCACATTAATAAAAAAAATGATCTGAACTTAGCAACCGTTGAATACGTAAGAAATAACGGTAAAAAACGATTTTATTTATTGCATTAGACACGCGTTTAATGTATTTTTTTTTTTTGTGTAAATTCTTACATATGCGACATTCGAGCGATAGTAAGCCAGTGATGTAAAAAAGAACTTGATAAACTTTATTTGAATGGGCAAAATCTTTTTTAAGAGCATTAATTTCGGGTTTTGTTCACAAGAAAAGCACGATTTACATGAATATAGACTGGTAGATAATGAAAACATTGAATGCAAATAATTTTCAGCAGTTTTCCGAAATAAAAAAGCGAAAAAAACATAAATTATTAAATTATAATTTTTAAACATTAAGTACGCATTGTATACATATAAAATACTGGCATTTTCACTGTACATTATTTTTAAGAAATTATTTCTATTGAAATGCATAGCGAAAAGTGGGGTTTCGTCGTAGATCGTTCATTATAAAATTTTTTTTTTTTATAGAAATGAGTGACGGCACCCTTAATTTTTTTACACATATTTTCAATATTAAATACTTAAGTCTTATAGCAAAAATACAAATTTTAATTTTTCGTAAGGAGAAGGCAAAATTATAATTGATTTTTTGTTTAAAAGTAATAAAAAATTGTGAAAATATAATTATTAAATTTTGTTTTTATTATGAATAGAAAGTGCAATTATTTGTTAACATGTGTACCAAGTTTCACAATTTTATGTTAACAACTTTAAGAGGAATTAATTTTTTAATTAAACTTGCCGAAAATTTTCATTGCATAAAAAAAAGCTAGTAAGAATTAAAATTTTGATTAATCCTTTGAGGCAAATTATTCTATTGGTAAATACTTTAGATTGATATATAAAACTTTTAATTCCAAAAGAAAGTGGAATTTTGGGTGCCCAGTTGGCGTGATCTGACTCAATGGTCTGTGTCTTAACCCAAACATAACCAAACTCCGTCCCATCTGACGTTACGCTAGTTCTCAATAATTCTCTAATTGAAATACATAGTACAAAAAGTTAAGAAGCTAGGAATTTGTTTTTGATCAATCCTTAGCCTGGTGCAATCATATAAACATGTCCATAGGAAAAGTTTATGGAATGCTTCGGAACTTGTAAGTAGTAGCGGAATCACCTTTGAGCTTATCATTTTTTTTTTTGTCAAAATTTGTGCTTTTTTTGGTGAAAACCTAACATGGTCATCGGGCCACTGACCAGTCGTTTTTAACTGTGCTCCAACCGCACTAAATGGGTTATATAGAACACGGAATCACCTTTAAGACGACATATCACTTTAGTGCCGCTTTTGAATTTGAGCATATAAATTTCTATGTCAAAATTTGTGACTTTTTTGGAGAAAACCAAACATGGTCATCAGGTCAGGTTTGGAAAGATTGGACAATTTTAAATTGACCCTATCTGAATCTCCTTCAGCGTCAAGTTAACATTTCTCTGTTAGAGCTCTGTTAAAGCTCTGTTAAGTCAAATGGTTTATGTCTTTGCTAGTTAAATTCCGAATTTAACTTCACTCTCTTCTAGCATTGAATCAATTTTGCTCGCTACTGTACATATGTGAATTATTACTAGCACAGAAAAAGAATGCACCATTTTTTTGGTTTTTCATTTATTATTGAACACTTTCCTCCCGCTTTACACGAAAGAGAGGTTTCTCGTAAAATCGTTTATATTGAAGATTAGCATTCTTCTTTATTGAAAACTGTTTAAATCGAATCATAACTGGGCATCTTAATCATTCATTGAACATAAAATAATAGTAATATTCGATAAAACAAAAATAGCAGTTTAATCCAACAAAACAAAATTAGAAATTCAATTCATTTGCGAAAATATAACTACAGTCAAACCCGCTTAACTGAAACAGCAATTTGCCAAATTTTTTTTTTTCACTTAAGCGGTTATTTCGCTTATACGGAGTTTGATTAACTGAAAAAAAATTTCACTTAAGCGGAGTTCGGATAACTGAAAAAACGTTTCACTTAGACAGAGTTTGGATAGCTGAAAAATAATCCAACTGGAAAATTTAATATTTGCATGCTAATAAGTATTTGAATATGGGCATATCTCTCATGTTGAACGGAACGAAAGTACACTTTTAAAGTGGAATTAAAGTCAAAGTAAAACACTTTTATTTTCTTCTGCTACTTCAAAGAATAACCCTTTGGTAGCACTATATTTAGTGGTAAAGTTGACGACGTAGTACTGGTTCCAAGATAGAGGCAATAAAAGAGCTATTCGAATTGGAAATAGGTCAGCGAAACCTGGCAACATTTTTTAATGCTACTAAATTTAAAATGTTATGGAATAAATTACTTTTTATTAGATTTCGTTTGATTGCAAAATCTTATTTTTGTTTCTCTTACAAGGCATAATATCCATTCGAACGGGACATTTCGAACGCGACATATTTTTCCATTTTAGTTCACTTGGACAATTTTTCAAAACGACTTTAATACTTATATAAATAATAATACCTTGATATATGCAGTAATTAAAAAAACAAATTTAATGTTTATATGTACAGTCGCGACAATTTAAATAGCACAGGTAATCTAACTTTTATTGTTGTTGAAATTACTACTTCTACATTTCCAAAATCAAAATAACGAAGTCGCAAAAATTAAGCATAACTATTGCTTATCGCATTAAAGTAAAAAAAAGTTCAGTTCCATTGCTTATTGAAAAAATATGTTATAAGAATGAAAGTAATATTCTATTTTACAAGACAAATTAAATAGCACACTTCGCGTATTTTTAGTAATTTCCTTAGAAAAAAAAAAATAAAATACATATTAATACAAATGCAAATTAGTATTTTGTTGGAAATCCCTTGTTTCGTATGACAGCATTACAGCGGCGTTCCATTGATGATACCAAAGCCTGGCATCGCTCCTTCGGTATAGCTGACCAAGCACGCTGCACTTCGAGCCAAAGTTGATCCGAATTCTTGACCGTGAATCGATTAATGGTGCGACCAACGTCATTCCACAAGTTCTCAATGGGGTTGAGATCAGGAAACTGCGCTGGCCAGTCCAGGACATCTAAATTTTTGGTTGAAATCCACTGCTTCACGGACCTTGCGGTATGCTTAGGGTCATTGTCATACTGAAATTTCCATTTCAGTAGCATTTCCTCTTCCGCATAAAGCAGCATTACTCTGGAAAGGATTTCCTTGTACTTAGTTTGGTCCATAATGCCATCAATTCTTTATATTGGGCCAACACCATACCAGGAAAAGCAACCCCAAACCTTGATATTGCCTTCATCATGCTTAATGAACTTTATTGTGTATTTTGGACTGCATTCCTGATTAGGCCAGCGACGCACATATTTTTTGCCATCACTTCCAAAGCAGTTGAACTTTGACTCATCGCTCCATAAGATGTTTCTCCACCATTGTGGGTCTTTATCGCGATGTTGTCTTGCAAACTGCAATCTACGCTTTAGTTTCCGTTTTGAAACATAAGGTTTGCGTCTGGATAGGCGTCCATTATGGCATTATGGACCAAACTAAGTACAAGGGAATCCTTTCCAGAGTAATGCTGCTTTATGCGGAAGAGGAAATGCCACTGAAATGGAAATTTCAGCATGACAATGACCCTAAGCATACCGCAATGTCCGTGAAGCAGTGGATTTCAACCAAAAATTTAGATGTCCTGGATTGGCCAGCGCAGTCCCCTGATCTCAACCCGATTGAGAACTTGTGGAATGACGTTGGTCGCACCATTAATCGATTCACGGTCAAGAATTTGGATCAACTTTGGCTCGAAGTGCAGCGTGCTTGGTTAGCTATACCGAAGGAGCGATGCCAGGCTTTGGTATCATCAATTGAACGCCGCTGTAATGCTGTCATACGAAACAAGGGATTTCCAACAAAATACTAATTTGCATTTGTATTAATATGTATTTTATTTTTTTTTCTAAGGAAATTACTAAAAATACGCGAAGTGTGTTATTTAATTTGTCTTGTAAAATAGAATATTACTTTCATTCTTATAACATATTTTTTCAATAAGCAATGGAACTGAACTTTTTTTTACTTTAATGCGATAAGCAATAGTTATGCTTAATTTTTGCGACTTCGTTATTTTGATTTTGGAAATGTAGAAGTAGTAATTTCAACAACCATAAAAGTTAGATTACCTGTGCTATTTAAATTGTCGCCACTGTATATGTATATCAAATAAATTAGTGAGATAATTTTAACAAAGAAAAGAGGAAGGAGTTTGTATATATTTATTAAAAGAATTTATGCTGTTAAAAAGTTTTTCATGTAAGGGGCGTGACACCGCCCTACTAAAAACAAATTTTTCTTCGCAGGAATCAGTTTGTTCCCATACCAAATTTGATCAAAATTGGTATAGCGACTTAGTCGTGGCTACAATTTTTCGCATTAGAGGCGGTGCCACGCCCAATTTAAAGACTAACCTACTAACCTTTTTTATGGAACATTCTATCTCCTAACCAAATTTCATTAAAATCGGTTCATTAGTTTAGCCGTGGAAACATTTTTTCTCGTTAGGGTCGTGGCACAACCTACTATTAAAAAAAAAGTATACATGTTCCTCCTTCACTACACAACCATTCCAACAAAAAAAATTATGCGATTAAGTTGTGTTATGGCAGTTGATAAGTGGTTTTACCGTTTTGAACTGGTTTTAACCGGTTGGCCTTTTGGCGGAAATGCCCATATGTAGCTGCAGTTTTAAAACAATTTTCATACTTTATTAAAACAATCTAAAAAAACAAAACAAAACGTGCTTATAAGTAAAAAAACAAATGTTTAAAACTAATTCACAGGTAACTTCGAATGAAAAAAAATAAGAAAATAAAATATTTTGATACAAATTTACAGGTAACTTTCGTTGCATATGTAGCTATGTACATTAAGGTGGCCCCCGAGTGTATGGGATTTTTGATCGATCCCCCTTAAAGTGTGCCAATAGATGAAAAACGATAAAATGTGAAGTTTCAGATCAATCCAGAAGGTTTTGGAGCAAAATTTCGAAAAATATGATTTTTTTGCATTTTGTTCATTTACTCACTTCTGAATGTGTCAAACCATAAAAATAAATACTAATGCATATTATATAATTAATTACCTTTCTAACAAGCTAAAAATCATACAAATCGGTTGAAAAATAAAGAAGTTATGGCCATTTTTTATCATTATTATTATGGAACAGTGCCCGAGACGAGCTAGGTCCCGGTACAAAGTCCACTTTGCAAAGAATTTGGAATGCTTCTATCGTTGCGTATGCACATGCTCAAATGGAAGTTTCACGATCGATGCCAATAAGCGTGGAGGATAAATTTATAATAGCTGGACGGTCAGACCTTTTTAAACGCGAATGTGCTGAAGCGTTGGCAAGTGGCGTAGCTAATGAATTGATGTGATTTTGCAGTTTTTGGAGGTATTTTCCTCTTTTCATCCTTAACCATAGGTATATGGAGATCTCTATGGATATGCTCATTTCTAGAACCAAGGTGCTCCTGTTATTGTCCTTAGTATCTTTGCTTGAACTCTTTGTAGAATTTCTATATTTGATAAACTAGCGAATCCATATATGTAACTGTATGCCATAGGTCCAGATAGGCTTGATGACACTATTGTATAGTAGAACTTTATACTCAAATTTTAGAGGAGAGTGTCTGTTAATTAACCAGTGTAAGCTAGCATCTTTGAGTTTGATTTCCGTCTTTTTGGCTTCGATATGTTAACGCCAAGTTAAGCGTTTATCTAAGTGAATGCCAAGATAAGTTTCATCATTTGCTTCTGGAACTCGAATACCATTTAATGTTAAGGTTGAAGTTGAAGTTGGATTTCATTTATGACAGTGGCTACCTCATTTAGAGTAATATGCATATTTATATTTTGGGTGTTACTTATTTACGAAGGAAGATCAATAATGATTTTTTAGATGAAGACCCTTCTAAGTGGAACGTCAATGAAGCTTATAAAAAAGGAAATAATATAATTCATAATATAAATATGGTAAATGATGCAGCAGAACGTGGAGTAAAATTAATTGAAGAATACAATAAAATTTTAAACAAGAAAGAACAAGAAAAGCAATATTTATTGCAAATGGTTACTGACTATCGGAAAGACTTCAAATCACATACTAAATCAGCCTTGACTTAAATATTAGTTTTGTATTATTTTTCCTGTTGAATTTTCTTATTGTTAAAAAAAAATTTTCAAAATAAAAAAATATTGATAGCTATTATCTTTTTATGTATAGAAATCAAAATGTTTGATTTTCAAATAATATAAATGGCCATAACTCCTTTATTTGTCAACCGATTGTTATGACTTTTAGCTGGTTGGAAAGGTAATCGATTACATAATATGTATAAATATTTACTTCTCTTTTCAAGATTGGTTTAATAAACCTCACGGGTGGGTAAAAGGAAAAAATAGAAAAAAAAACATTTTTCGACATTTTGACCGGCTTCGGATTAATCTAAAACTTCACATTTTATCGGTTTTCATCTATTCGCACATTTTTAGGGGGATCGATTTAAAAAAACGACACTTTTGAAAATAAGGGCCACCTTAATGTACATATTTAAAATCGCGAGTTATATGTAAAAGTCTCCTATCTTCGTTTGTTTATTATAAGTATGCATATTACGGAGAGATATTTTGTCTTCCAAGTTCATCTATAGCTACATCGACTTCCGAAATCCTTATAAAAAAAATTCCTTTACAGTTCGAATAGCATTCAAAGCCTTATTCACAGGCAACTCTATCAACTCTTCGGTATCAGAATCGACTTCATTTTGATTATTGTCAGATTCATGCATCACTTCATTTATGATTTCTTAATCTTTCATTTCTCCAAAACATCGAAATCTACAAGCATTTCAATTTCCTGCTTGAGTGTGTTCGAAAAGTAAGATTCTTCTTCATCATTATTTTCCGAAATAATTTCGTCAATGCTTGCAGCAAAACCAGTCTTCCGAAAGTAATTTTTAATATTTTCTAAGCTTACCGTGCACCAGGCTCTTCTTACCATTTTCAATGCTGCAAGTACCTAAGTCTACCTTTTTGGAAAAATCTATAAAAAAAACGTCCGTTATCTAGATGGAGAACTTGTCGTGAAATAAGTATGCAATATAAGCACAAACCAATTAATATTATACTGTCAAATCTAACATAGCAGCGAGGAAAAAAAAAGAGCACTTTTTTGTAGACGTGTTCATTTAAAGCTTATTTTCAGTTATGCGGAGCTGTTAAAGTGAAAAACTTTAATTTTTGCCAAAACTTTTTTTCAGCTAAGCGGGGTTTTCAGTTAAGCGGGTTTCAGTTACGCAGAGTAATTTATAAGAAAATTGTCAAAAAATGCTCCGTGCAAAATTTGGCGTTTCAGTTAAACGGTTTTTTCAGTTAGGCGGAGTTCAGTTAAGCGGGTTCGACTGTATATACGACAGCAACTGCTACGACGAATAAAGTTATAGGTGACAGTCGACTACGACAGCAACAGCTACGACTTCTATAGCAATAGCCGACAGCAAACAGCGATAGCACGTCGTGAACTATTGCTACGACTATTTTATTTTACGCAGTAGAGTGCAATAAATGACTGCCAACTTCAATAGCTCGTCGTGAACTATTGCAGCGACTATTTTATTTTACGCAGCAGACAGCAATACACGACTGCCAAATACGACAGCTGAGTATACGCTACTGCTCGAACTATTTATTGCGTTTGCTATTATTGCGCAGTCACAACACAATTTTTGGTGCTATTACTAATTTTTGCACAGCAATTTAAACACTTAATACAACCAACTACATCAACGGTAACAATTTGAATTTAAAAATGCGGCTACTTAGTTTCTTATGAACGGTTTTGTAAGTCACTGCATAGAAGAGCCCCCTTCCCTGCCGGACAAATTGTGCAAAAGAATTTGACCATATATGTATTAGAAAAGTATATTTTCAACCTTTCTTCAGTCATTAGCCCTTAGGGGTACTCCTTGCTAATTTTCGAATTTACATCATTCATTGGCTTAATCAAAATATCTTTCCAAAAAAGGGTATTCAATTTACCCTTTCTATGCCCTGAGAGGTAGCTTCTACCATTCCCAAAAATTATTTGCCTTATTCCATACATTGCCTAGTAAATAAAAATTAAAAATTTCAAAAATGTGCCTGGAAACGGTTCTTAATATCCCATGGACATTTTAAATTTTTTTCACTGACTTTCCCCTATCGGATATCATTTGCACTTGTTTCTTTGTGAATAACCTGAAAGTGTACATCACTGATTTTACTCTAACATAATGTCATTCCCATATTATATTGTACAAAAAATTACTTTAATCCAGCGATCCCTCGGAGAGCACAATACAAACGTAAAATTACAACACCCTGGACAGTGTAATCATCTTTAGAATCAGTAGATTTCGACATTTTAATAAGCGTTTTCAATTGATGTAAAAGCTCCTCTCGAACCAAATTCAGCACGTCTCCTTTACGTTTTTGACTCGTTCGAATAAAAACAGCAAACCATGAGCGTATGACCTGATCATTTCCTAGCAGCATTCCAGATATAAAAGCAATCTAAATCAAAAAGAAAAAATTAAAGGTAAAATAATTCGGAGGTATTCTAATTTGAATATACCAAATCTTGCGGATACTTCAAGCTTAACTTTAGCATTAAAGATGGAACTTTAAGTATTTCCAGACAAATTGCACGAGTATTTAATGCTTGGGATGGATTCATATCACTGAGAGCCATTAAAAGAGATAATTTATATTTTCCATCTGCACTTTCTTCATCGCAGTTTAATATAACATGAGTGACAACGTCTTTGTAACAGTCAGGGAAATTTGCCACCAAAGAACATATTATTCTTTGCCCGTTCGGTACGTTTAGCAAAATATCGGTAAGATCCAGTATATTTAGTAATGAAGGCAACTCAGCTAAAGATATGCAGAGTATATCAATGACTTCTTCCAGATAGATGCCGTCGTCGAAGATCTCAGATTGTATAAAACTTCTATTTTCCATTTTTACTTCCGAAATTTGCCACTGAATATTAAATATTTCTGACAACACAACACGAACCTTTCGAGTAACATCGGCTCTTTCAAAACCCAAGGCAATACCAGTTTGCAATCCGAATTCTACTGATTGATAATCAGAATACAATGATTTCTGTCGCACTTGCAATTCTTTTTTCAACTCAATTTCCAGCTCATGGTAATTTACTTGAAGATATGAAACAATGCTATTGACTACCTCAATGCCTATTAGTAGGGTCAATATTAGCTTGCGCGATTCCATAGAAGATTGGGTATTATCTAGAGGCGATAACAAACTCATTCGTACCAGGGAAGGAAGAACCGCACGAATTTCGTCTTCTGGATACGTTGAAAGAGCCATAATATCTAGGTTTTGGATAGCACAAAAAACCCTGTCCGAAACTTTACACATGTTCAAAATTTATTAAAAATCTTAAATCAATTTCAATAGAAAAATTTTAAGCTAATTCGAATGAAAAAATTAAAACCAATTTCAAAAACAGAATACAAAGTAAAGTAGAGATTATCTGTTATCTCAAATTCTATATGCCAGGGCTTCCAGATGAGAACTGCAAAAATTACCCAACAAAAATTCTTTCTCCAAAATGTGGCAATTTTTAAAAATTTTGCTCAAAAAACTTTTCATTGAGGGTATTCTTGAAAACGCGAAAAAGCCTCGAAAACTACGTTAGCTGTGAAAACTGAGCATAATTTCGAGCATCGAAAATAATGAGGGTATTCCTGAAAACGCGAAAAAACCTCGAAAACTGCGTAAGCTGTGAAAACTGAGCACAATTTCAAGCCTCGAAAATAATTTGTATGAAGACAAGTTTGCTCAACCCTTCGAAAACTTTCGAGGCAAATTAGTTGAGCAAGTAGCCTCGAAAAGTCGAGAAGTGAATCAGTGCTGCCGTTTGTCGAAACAGCATAAGTAAATCACGTATAGTATTTTCTTCAATATATTGAATCAATTTATTTTTTTCACTATTTTGAGGCATTTTAAGGACTCTATTTTATTTGAAAAAATATTTAATAAAAAATTTGATTATTTTTCAACAAAATCAGCCATAATTGAAATAGTGGACTCTTTGATTAAAACACTACTGCACGGCAGCACTCATCGAACTGTCAAATTGCCATTGCTCAATCATTTACGTATTTGCATTGATAGGGGTGTTCCCGAAGCAATCTCGAAAATTTCGAGTTTCCACGCTCTTCGAGTTTTCGCGTTTAGAGGAAAAAAATTATGTTTTCTTATTTATAATGATGTTTCGTATAATATCGTCAAGCATTTTTTTATATGCTATCTTTCAATCAATGATAAGAATTAAACTGCTTTCAAATCGAAGATTCCGACAACTATGAATGACACTTGAACGGTGACGTGTGTACATGTATATGACTGCATGATTTAACTATATAGGTTGGAGCACGTTGTCAAAATATGAAAATACAACCCTGGGACACCTCTTCGCAAATTGTCAACAGCATAATCAAAACAAAGGAAAAAAGAAGATAAAATATCAAACTTACAAAGTTAAAGTTAGTGGCTGTACTTTGGAGAAACTGGATTGTGTAACCTTCAGGATGTAATTAATCCTGCCTTTAAGACTTGGGAGCTTCAAGATTATTTGAACGTGCTATAAACCACATAGAGCCTGCCCCATTCGATATCTTTTTGTGAAATTTAATGAAATTTTGACATTTCT
The DNA here is from genome assembly GCA_949775025.1 of Tricholauxania praeusta. Classification (NCBI taxonomy): domain Eukaryota; kingdom Metazoa; phylum Arthropoda; class Insecta; order Diptera; family Lauxaniidae; genus Tricholauxania; species Tricholauxania praeusta. The sequence continues at coordinate 105,187,168 of OX459028.1, forward strand.
CTGAGGTGAATATGAAATGTCAAAATTTGCACTATCGTCCTACGGATTTCCTAAAATTCCATTCTGTTCCTTGTAAAAATCACTACACCAGAATTTAATTTCATTGGTATAGACTTATTATAATTTTTTTTATTTTTACATAACAAGGTTTTGATTACCCAAAAAAAATGTACATATCATTCTTTTTTTTGAATTTAGATAACTTTAAGCGGCCCTCACACGATCAATAAGTATAGTATATATATATAAAGTATAATTACTGACAGTATTTACATTACTGTCATTGTACCACTCACACGGTCAGTATTGTTTATTGTCAGTAATCAGTTTTTTTGACATTCGACTGGTGAAGGTGCGAACTATGCTCCGGCTACGTGACCGACAGCCGAAAATGGCATGCCACTTTTTGGGGCAGATTCCATCCAAACTTGCACCACGCCTCCAGTTAGGCATCGGACGACCATACCCTTGGACGCAATGTTCCATGCCACTGAATGAGGAACTTTTCCAAGTTTCTTTCAAGTTTCGCTGCCTCATCGTCTATCTGCCACTAAATGGGGCATGCCACGCCCCCTCCCAGAATTTTGCTGTCCCGTGCCTACTTGCACCCTCTGACCAACTTTCAGCTGGATCTGCCCCAAAAAAAAAAAGTGGCATGCCACTTTTTGGCCACTTTTCTGTGCAAATAATACTGATGAACTGTCAGCATTCATCTCACATCATCAGCATTACTGTCAGTATTTAAAAACTTCGTCAGTAATATCCGATTTTTTCATCAGTCATCAGTATAGTTTTTCTATACTGACGGTACATCAGTACTCACCTCATACGATCAGTAATACTGTCAGTATGCAAAATACTGTCAGTAATACTGATCGTGTGAGGGCCGCTTTAGAAAGTATAAATATTGGTATAACATACTAGGTAAAAAAATTATATATAGTTAATTACTAAGTAATTCTAGATACTTCTATTTCATATTTAGATTTCCTTTTTTTTTTATATACATATATTCTATTTTAACCAGATTCTACATTTTCCTACTGGGTACGTGGCGCCAAGTTCCCGCAGGGGTTCTGAGATACAGAATCTCATAGGTTGTTGTTAAATTTAAATAAAAATAAATCTTTACATTACTATTATCATAAATCCTCAATTTTGATTTAAAAATCTCTTGATTTATTTGTTTTTTTTTGAATCTTACTAAGTTTTAAGTAAAAATTAAAAATTTACCCTTTTTATTTATCTTTTCAATTTAAAAATAATTCTTTTCTCTTTTTTTTTTTCTTTTTAATATAGGTAGTTAAATTACACATACTTGCGGTTGGTCGCATCGTTTATTTTCATATTTTATAGTAGGTGTAGCTGCTATTGATGTATGCGTTGCTGGTCAATATTGCTGGTGTTTTTGCTGCAGCTACTGCTGCAGTTATATCAGTGTTGTTGTTACTGCGTTGATGATATTGGTGATAATGATGATGCTGCTATTGTTGGTGCTACTGAAGATGTTACTGCAGCCGTGGTTACGGTCGCAGGTGCTGATGTTGCTACTGTTGATGCATTGTGGTTATACCGCTGGTCAAAACGAAAAAATTGTTATTATAGCTGCTTCTAAAAATGACGCGGATGGTGATGATGCTGGTTACTATGGCTGATGTTCTGGTTGCAGCTACTATTGTTGCAGTCTTGTCACTGATAATATTGTTGTTATTGAGTACTGGTGCGCCGTTATAGTTGGCATTATTATAGTGTAAAGCTGAGGAGAATTGTGGTGTTGATGTTGCTCAGATGACGTTGATGATGCAGAGAATTTAGTCAAAGTATTGAATTATGCGAATTTTGATTTGGTTTGGTTGTTTTTAGGTTGGGATTGAATTCGTTGGATCGTCTGCTGCTCGTCTTTTCCGGTGATAGTCGTTTAGTTGTCTGGTTAATCGCTCGCTTTATGTCGCCGTTGTGCTGACGTTGAAGTCATACTAGGAATGGGTTTCGGGAAAAGCAAATCCAATATAGACACTTTATTTTTATATATCCAATTCTATTTCTTTTGAGGCATTCTTGAAATTAAATTTCCCAACTTCTGACATAAGATACCAAACACATCGAATGATTGAAATTCACTTCCGTACTCCGAACAAAACGATTTATGAAAAAAACGCACTAAGGCCTGTTAGTGCTGCTTATGATGTGGCTGCTGATGAAGTTGCTGCAATCTTTAATGAGGACCTGCTCAAGTAGTTGGCGTTGTTGTTGTTGATACTGTTGATGTGATTTGTGTGTTCACTATGGAACAGGCAATGGAGACAATCGATGATGATAATTAACAAATTTTTTTTTTTTTTTGTTCATTGTTTATTTTTAAGGCATTTATTTCCGGGACGAGCCAGAAATCTTTTCTTTTAAAATTTCACAAATTTACGTATTTTAAATGGTACGGTTGGTTTTGCACGAGTTTCAAGTTAATTTTGTTCAATTAAAATTCTTAGTTGGCCAACAATTCAATGTTGTCAGCATGAAATTTTTCTGCTGCGTAACACACACAATTGAAAACACGAATTGTCAAAATTTTTGCCATCTGTCCACCTGGACAGATGTGCCATCACCTAGGTGCGAGTGGATCAACATGTTTTATCTTTTTTAAATAAAATGAATCCCTTAGCACATGCTCTTTTCGTTGGATCACAATTTAGTCCTATATGGTGTTGTCCTTTCTGACCTTACTTTGACAAACACGACATTTTAATTTTTGTCCGCTAGTCTTTTATTTTTATTCTTTTCTGTAACTTTTTATTTCTTTGAAATTTTCATCTTCTTCTGTCACTTTTGATTTCTTAAGTTTTCATTCCTCTTCTGTCACTATTTACTTCTCTGAATTTTTCATTCTTTTCTATCACTGTTTTACTTTTTCTCGATTTCTTTTTAAGCTGTCACTTTTTACTTCTTCTTCAGCTTTCTTTCTTATGTGTCACTTTTTGAAGTGAAAACTTCTTACCGCACGTTGTGCGGCTGAGGAAAAAAGTATAAACTCGCGACACCGACCGTCATCGGGATTCCCCGTCATGAATGCGATAGTAAAATTTGAATGTTCTTTGAAGACTTGGGAAACGAAATCGATTTCAGAAATTTGAAGACTTGGGAAACGAACTCGATTTCAAATTTGGAAGACTTGGGAAACGAACTTGATTTTGGAATTTTGAAGACTTGGGAAACGAACTCGATTTTAGAATTTTAAAGACTTGGAAAACGAACTCGATTTCAAAAAATTTAAAAAACGTTGCCTACTTTTAGGCGCTATTAACAATTTGCCCCTAAAAGTATGCATTACTTTCTGACAAATTTCAAAATAGCGCCTAAAAGAAGGCAACGTTTTTTGAAAAATTGGCCTATGAAAGTATGCAATTTTTTTGAAAAAATTTTTAAATTTGTAGCATACATATGTTGAATTCCGGTAAGCTGTTGCTCAGTCAGCAAATTTTTCTCTGCAAGCGCAGCCGAAAGCAGATCCAGCAGCCCAAAGCAGAGAAAAATCTGAAATACCAGACCACCATGAATCAGCAGCAAGCAAATTTGGTTTTTTGAAAAACTTTAAAACGTTATATCTCGGCTATTACTCAACCGATTTAGACACATGAGGCGTAATAGTTTTTTAAGAACAAGCAGATTTTTTTGAAGTCATTTGTGTTTTGATAAACTGTCACTAGATGGCGTTTTAAGCAGTTTGAATATTCTAACAGCCATAACTCGGCAACGAATAAGCCGATTTTGATAAATGTGGTGTCATAGTGTCTGTAGGAAGAAGCAGATTTTTAAATTAAGTTTTAGAAAAATTATGTTTAAGCTATTTAGTCACAGGTCCAGGTACTTTCTTTACCTGATTTTTTCTTATACTTACATAATTCGCAATGATGTTTCTTACTGCAATCAGAATAAATGTTTTGTTCTTAAACATTAGGAATACTTAGCTCAATTTTAATTATTCACAGTTGAGGCTACTGAGCCGAATATACTTCTTCCAGCAATTTTTGAAGTGAAAACTTCTTATTGCACGTTGTGCGGCTGAGGAAAAAAGTATAAACTCGCGACACCGACCGTCATCGGGATTACCCGTCAAGAATGCGATAGTAAAATTTGAATGTTCTATTGTTTCTTTTAAATAAATATTCCAAGTGGAAGACAAAAATCAAAGCAGACACACTAACTGACACATTCCATTCTCATTCAACGATTGTAATGCTTACATGTTTGTGCGAGAGTAAAATTTTAATACATATTCCGTTTTCGTCTTCCATTGCATTGCCATATAAAAAGAAAACGCACACATACCAACTAACACACTAACTTGCCATTAAACGATTTGTTTTCACTTCTGTCGGCACTCCCAGAGTGCAACCCGCCGTCTTTTTTTTTTTGTGTCAAATTTTCGTATGCTGGTACGGAGCGCTAGCGCTTTGCCCACCAAATTCTCCCGAACGCGTTGACGAGGCCGTGTCTTCTTAGGATAGATTTTTCTTCTTTTCTTTTGTCGTTGCGGAATAATTTTTCACAATTATTTGTTTTTGAACTTTTAAGTTTTTTTTTGCAAATTTTTATACCGGCAAAATTTATATATTTTTTTTTGTCTTATTCTTAACAATTTCACCGCACGATCCTTTTAAGACTTATTTCATGTAGGAAAAATCGTAAATACTTATTTTATACACAAGTAGCAGTTCATACTTTTTGTTCACGAGTTGTGTAAATTTTAAATTATATATTATTTTACGACAAACTTATCGAATAGAAAAACAAATATCCAGTTCTTAGATTTTACATTTTTTTTTTAATATTTTTCTCTTAAATTATTATCTTCTGTTTAGTTTACTAAGGTTTTCTTATAAATTTTAATTTTTATTTTTTTCATTCTATATTATTATTTTTAGGACGAAAAATTCCGACGACCGATCACAACCGAATTCAAAAACCAAATCCCCTTCTTTTCTTACCAATGCCAACCATTTCCCGTTCGGTACACCGACGCCATCATTTTCTTTTTCAAGTGTTTGTTCTTGAATGTTCTATCTAAAAAAAAGATGGCTGCCTAAGAACTCGACCTGCCAAATTTGAAAATTAGTCATAGTCAGGCATGAGAGGAAGAGGAACACCACTAGTTAGCTGACAACTGTCATGGCCTTATTAGGAAATTTCGTTCCTCATGTCTTTTTGTTCCTATTTCTAATCTATGCAAAAAAAAAATTATTCTTCCCTCTTTTCCCCCTTTGACATTTGTAAATTAGAATGATCAAATGAGGTGGGCCTTATTCAGGGTGGACGTCAAATTTTCTTTGCGGAAATATTATTCTATTTCGGAAGGTCACGCGCTACAAAACTCTAGCGTTTCGAAAAATCGTGATGAAACACTAGTGAGCGGTGACTAAGCTTAATCTTCTCCCTCCTCTCCCGCTACTTAATTTATACTTTTCTCTTTTCTTTGACTCCGTACAGGCGCCCATCGTAGGCCACGCCCACACCCTGAGGGTTCAAGTCTCATGCTCTACCGACAGAGCTAGCCGGGTACAAACAACCTCCGACAGCTTTTAATTTCGCCCGCCTCGTTATATAAAAAAAATAAATTTTATTTATGGTTCAATGTTGAGGTTCAGTGTTGTAGAACACGAGACTGAGCTAAATCAAACAAAAAAATAAAAAAAAACGTCGAGAGAAGAAGAAAAAGAAAAAATTTTTTTTTGTTCCTTTGTTTTGAGCGGGGAACCCTCCTTAATTGTTGCTTCCTTTTCACCGACCATTACGTCTAAAACAAGTCTCTTAATTTTCGATGGGCATCGGAGTAGTTCCGGACCTTATCAGTTTTTCTGCCTTTGATGTGGCGGTATTCGTAGAGTTACTTCCCATTACGGTTATGCTTCAACATCTACGTCAACACACTCATAGCGACAAAAAAAAAACAACTGACCTCATTCAAAACAAAACGTAAAGTATCGGACATTTAGCAGGATTATGAGAAAATCAGAGACTTTTTTCGCTCTATTTTTTTCCCCCAAGCATACAAAAAAAACAAATTTATCAAATTTTGGCACCTTTTGGTACGAGCTTAATTTTTGCTTCCTAGCGGTTTGGCGAGGCTGTCACGACGGAATGCGAATTATCATTCCTGATTCTCGCCCCGCCGCGACATCCACGCCAACACACGAGGAAGGACAAAAAGAAATATTTTCTGACGTAAGGTGCCGATCACGTTTTCTTGGACCTCTGCTCTTGACCACTAATTTCCCACCGTTAAGCAGGACTTCCATGGCCAAATTGTTCGCCGATACTCAATTTTATAGGAGGAGCAGCCGAACCGAAATTGCAGTTACGCTAGACTTACCGCTTCACACCCGGGCCAAGTCTCGCACCGTCACAGCAATGGTTTTGAACGGGTACAGTCGCTGTGACTGGTGCGAGGCTCCACCCGGTTGCGAAGCGCAATCCAAGCACAAGGGCAGCCCAAAAAAACAATGATTGGTGGTGGAAAACAGTCGCCCAATCTGGGAACAGACGCTGACCAAGGATTCGCTGGGGAACGCGGGGTCGCTAAGCCCGTCATCTCTTGTACAAGAGATGCCCCTGCTGTTAAAAAAAAAGTTCGTTAAGAACAACGTGGAAAAACAAGAAAATTATACAGTGGTCACCGTTAAAAATAAAAAAAATTTCCCCAAAAGAGTTTCCAGCTCGTAGATATTTCGACCTATTGGTCTAACGACTCGACATTTCGTAAATTTACGACAAAACTTTGCTTTGAGATTTTTGCTAAAATCGCTTAAGATAAAATTTCTTTTATAAATCTCCTGGCCCGGTTGAAAGGTAACATTTCGACTGTGCTTATTATATTGTCTTGTACTTCGCTTATATGCTTTGTGTATATTTTCTGCTATAGAGTCTCGGATGATTTTGATCTTATGATTTCGATCCAGCTCATCTATTTCAATATCATTCAGAGCCCCTAAGCGCCTAGCTAGTTTATAGTCTTCGCAACAAGTATACATGGTTTGCCCGAAAAGAGCGAAATAGGGTGCCAACCCAGTGGACGAGTGAACATCGGTTCTAATGGCACATTCTATATCAGGGAGATGTAAGTCCCAATCACGATGGTCCGTCTCTAGATAAGCTCGGATTGCAACCAACACGGTTTGGTTAACCCTTTCAGAAGCGTCTGCTTGAGGCGAATGGAAAGCAATTTTCATGTGTTGGATTTTAAACGTGTCCATCATTTTTTTGAATTCCTTTGAAACAAACTGTTTTCCATTATCCGAATGGATTAATTCAGAGGTACCAAAAGTGTTAAAAACACTGTTCTCTAGAAACTTCACCACGTTAGTTGCTGTGGCCTCTCTCATGGCTTTAAGAAAAATAAATTTGGAAAAATGACCCAAGACGATAAAAATAAGTGTGTTACCACTTTTTGAGCACGGGTATTTCCCCAAAAAATCAATATAAAGTTTTTCGAAGGGCCTGTGAGTAATGACTTCATTCCCCATACTTGGTCTTAATTCACGATTCGCAAATTATGCAATTTTGCACGTAATTACGTACATGTACGCACTGACGAATCTGATAGAGTGTTTTTGCTATTCCTCCATGTGATATTGCTGGAGGTTCATGTGCGTTCGCAATTACGGTAGTAAGTGCTTCAGTGCTAGTAAGTGCTTCAGGCACCCACATTTTTCAAGGGTTTTCATTAAGCTCGTCATGAGTGAACTTAGTCTTTTTATACACCACGCCATTTACAATTTTAAGGTCATGTAATTTTTCTGCATTTTCCTGCACCGTTTTTATTAATTGAAAGTGCTCTGGTGAAGTAAACTCTGTGGTTTCCAGTTCCAACAAACTGACTTCTTCCACATCTTGAATTTCGACCGACCGAGATAGCATATCCGCCACTACATTATCTGAACCTTTGCGGTGTTCAATTTCAAAATGATACGCTTGGAGTTCAAGCGACCACCTTGCCAAACGTCCACTGAGATCGCGTAAGCTCATGAGCCATTTGAGGCTGGCGTGGTCCGCAATAACTGTAAATGGCATGAGCTCCACGTATGGCCTAAATCTTTTTATTGCCAGTAGAGCCGCCAAGCACTCCTTTTCAGTGACGCTGTAATTTTTTTGTGCACCATTGAGCTTTTGTGAATAAAATGCGATTGGTCGGTCATTGGTTTCATCGTCGATTTGGAATAGGACCGCGCCTACACCGATATGAGATGCATCGCATTGAATGTAGAAACGGCGCTTGAAATCCGGGTGAATCAAGACAGGAGCGGTGGTCAGAGCTATTTTAAGTTGGCTAAAAGCTTCTATGGCTTCTGGAGTCATTTGGAATTTCGAACTTTTCTTTAAAGTATCACTCAATGGGGATGATATAGACGTAAAGTTTTTCACAAAACGTCTATACCAGCCAGCAGTTCCTATGAAACTACGAACTTCACGCGTGGTCTTTGGAACAGGGATGTTGGAGACGGCAGTTACCTTTTTAGGGTCCGTCTTCAACATCCTTCCTCCAATTATAAAGCCCAGGTACCGCAATTCTTTCATGCAGAATTTTGATTTTTTTAACCCTATCGTTATCCCATATTTTTGATATCAATTCACGGATTCCCAACTTATAAGGATTTTCACAAAAGCTGTATCCGAAACTTCTGATGGCTATATATCTGGAACCAGATCCGATCGACACTTTTTGATAACATATTTTTGCTAAGGATTAAAAGTCCCATAAGTTTGGTTCAATTAAAATTGGAGAATTGGCTCTAAATTAAACCTAAGCCGTTGATGCTACTGGGGTTGTTATTGTAATTGTTGCAATCACTGTGGCTGGATGTGCACTATTTGTGGTGTTGTTTCTAGTGGTGTCGTCGCTATTGATTATGATGATACGCTCCCACAGCACGATGAGGATAGTGAACGCTATATCTGTTCGATTGTCCACGAATCCTTTGGGATGGACAAAAAATCTGTCCGATGAGTTTTAGGTGAGTGGCATGACCACACTGAGCAGCCACCAATCCTTACAACCAACCAGCATTATTTTGGTGTTGTTGCTAAATCTGAAAATGAATTATTTATATGTAAATGAAATAACATGTTAAGTTAAATTTTTTACCTTTTTATTGCGAGTCCAAAAATTTTCCTTTAGTTGCAAAAAGCAAATTAGAATTCTGTTGTAAAATTCTACACGATTCACAGCAGCTCACCACGGCTGCATGACACCCTTCTACCCTCAGATACCCCTCTGTCATGTGCGATCCTCCCGGCCTGCACCCGCAATTTCCCCTTTGACGTGTGGGATCCTGCCCGTCTCCGCTTCACCTACCCTTGTCCACAAGAAGCAAACTTGCGCTAACCACACTATGCCACTTGTTCAAAAATTCTAAATATGGGATTTGCGTGTATATGGTAAAACGTAAATTAGTTTTTCTCATTTAAAAAAAAAATTGCTGTTGAAAAAAATCTTAAGGACATTATGTTTGTTGGAGATTTTCTTTTTTATTTCAAAATTCGCATACGCAAAACTCTGGCAACTCAGCTCTAAAGTGACAGTCATAAATTTGTTGTGCAACTTTAAAAGTTAAAATCTAGATAAATACTCATCGCCCCAACCTGAAAGCTACATCAATCGAAAGCACTCCCTAAGCTTTGTATTGAATCGTTCGAGTACATCTTATATACCCACCGTAATATTGTTTTACCAGGTGAGTGCTGCTCATAGTCAATTGGTATTGCTTAACATCAGGTGTCACAGATACGACGGCACAGTAAAAATCAGTACGCATACGCATACAAAAGAGCGGGAAAACAAACATATACCAGCTGTTCTTGACAGATCTAAAGTACACTACAATCCAAAAGTTTTGACTGATCAAAAGCTTGAACTTAAATATTTCTAGTAAAGGCACAAACCACTCAGCTTTAAGCTATTTAATAAAAATAAAATAAAGGTTGCCACCCAACTATAATTTTAATAAATTAAAGGAAAATACAAAAATGAACTGCCCAATCTGCAATGATAAAATAGAGCGTAGTGATACCTCCTTTACGCTCCTGCGTAAATTTAAAGCCAGACGATGTCGAATTCATGAAGTCAGATAACGTTGACTACCGTTGCGATATGTGCAGGGAGTCCCGGCGAAAAACTTTGCATCAGCCAGCTTTTCCTCTTGATTTAGAGAAAATTCCAGCCGCTGATAAGCAAATATCACGTGAGATCACCCGGCAGCAGCAAGTTGTTGCAATGAAATCGTCCTCCAGTATCTCGTCTAAGCCCAACAGTGATAAGCAAAAACTTTCTGTACCTTCTAATGTGAAACAGCACAAATCAAAAGCGCAGACTCTTAGTGAACAAGCTCTGGATGGTTCTTCTCCTAAAAATAGCAATAATACATCAAGTCCTATAACCAATCAAGTTCTTTATGCAGAAATTGTAAGCCTCAAAAAAATAAATAGTGACTGTCTTGCTGCCATGATAGCTTTGAAGAAGGAAAATGCAGCTTTAAATGAAAAAATAACAATCATAGAAACTAAATTACTAGGGCTTGAAGCGAGTGATAAGCAAAAGGAGACTGTAATATTTAACCTTGAAAAACAACTTTCGAAATATGAAAATCGAGCTGTGGCGTGCGATCTTCACTTAAATGGTATTCCTTTCACCCAAAACGAAAATTTGAATGAAATCTTCGTTAAAATCTGCCAGGAAATAGATGTTGTGCCTCCGAAAGTGGTAAATATATCTCGCCTAAGTCAGCGGTCAGCTATGCCCGACTCCACCGTTATCATCAAACTTGAGTCGCCTCACAGCAAAAACCTAGTCCTAAAATCCATAGCTAATTACAAAAAGGAAAAACAGGACCACCTTCGGCTTCGCCATGTTGGACTCGAGTCCAATGTGAGTATCTATATCAGTGAAAATTTGACAAAAGGCAATTTTCAGATACTTCAAGCAGCAGTCCGACTCAGAAAGCAGCACAAAATATTTGCTACCTTCACTTTGCATGGCTTGGTCTACGTCAGATTTCGTCAGAACGAACCTCCAACGTGCATTGATTCCTTTCGTGCATTGGAGCTGCAAGTCCAGCAACTACAACAGTTTTTTCGGAATGAGCCTACAGACAGAACTCTGCCATAATCCATTTCAGATTTATTACTTAAGTCCCATATTTTCTTTAAATATTCTTCTTATTTTCACTCTTGAACTTTTACTTCTAAGCTTGCTTTTTCACATTGATGTTACGTACAACATAAAACTTCCAATAGATATTTTCAACATATTCAATTTTTGCGATCATTGCCAGATTATTTGCAATAGCTACTATGACGAGCTCGATTTTTAGGGAAACTGGGGGTTCCAAAGACTTTACATCTGAGATGATTCACGTGCTAACTAGGCAAACAACTGGCCTTAAACTCTGTCATTTAAATGCACAAAGTTTAATAAAAAAGATTGACGAGCTAAGGCTTATTTTTGAAAACTCCGACGTAGATGTGATTTGTATATCGGAAACGTGGTTTTTGCCGAGCATGCCAAACACTCTATTCAACATAAAAGGGTATAAATTGTATAGAACTGATCGAACAGCTCATGCTGGAGGCGTCGCTGTCTTTGTAAAAAATTGTCTGCCTAGTAAAATCATTCATCAATCCTCTGCTGAAAGTTCTTGTGAGCAACTCTTCGTACTTGTTACGTATGGCAGCCTAACCGAAATGTGGAAATAGGCACTTTAATGGAAAGTATCGAACACATATGCTTGCCATATAGAAACATTATGATTGCAGGTGATTTTAACTGTGATTAGCTTACGAAAAGCCATCTGCTTCAGAGTATGCAAACTCTTGGTCTATCTCCAGTAAATGCAACGGAGCCTACTCATTTTACCAAAAACAAAGCCACGCTATTAGATGCATTCTTTGTTAACGATAGGACGAAAATATTACTTTACGACCAAATTATTGCTCCCGCTTTCTCTAAGCATGATCTCATCTACGTCTCCCTTGACTTTCAAGCTACTCTCCCTCAACAAACCAATTCTTTTCGAGATTTCAGAAATATAAATTACGACCAACTAAATCACGAGGTGAATAACGTACACTGGAATTTATTTACAGCTTGTCTTGTGTAAATGATCAAGTACTATACTTACAATCTGCTGTAAATGAATTGTACAACAATTTCGTTTCATTAAAAACTAAAATTATTTCTCGAAAGGAGCCGCCATGGTTAAATAATGCTATAAAAACAATGATAGCTGTACGTAATAATGCTTATGCTCGCTGGAAAAGATTTAAAGTTCCAAGTTTTTTCAAAACATTCCAGGAACTTAGAAACAAGGTTAATGCGAAAATTAAATCAGCAAAATCAGAATTCTATGGAACTAAATTTAACAATGCGATCGGTAGTAAAAACAACTGGAAATTAATTAAAGAAATAGGTATAGACAAAAAAGAAAAAAGTCCTCACTCCCCTGACCCAGCTGAAGCCGACGAGCTCAATGAAAAGTTCGCCCACATGCCAATACCTCCGGCTGACTCCACCGCATACTGTAATCTTACTCCTGCTATAGATACCTCAATTTTTAGTTTTAATTGTGTGGATCAGTTGGAAGTCTTAAGCTGTTTCATATCAGTCAAGTCGAACGCGGTTGGTCTTGATGGCATACACCCAACTTTTTTGAAAGCCTTATTGCCGAAGTTATTACCATATCTGACTCATATTTTTAACTGTGCTTTCACTTCTTCTATTTTTCCAGACTGCTGGAAGTCTTCCAAAATTATACCTCTACCAAAGAATAGAGTAGAGTATCGACCAATTACCATTCTGCCATTTGTCTCTAAAGTTTTTGAACGAATTCTGCATAACCAAATTAATAATTATATCTCCCGGTTTTCGCTGATCAGTGAAGAGCAATCTGGATTCAGATCAAAAAGAAGTTGTGTAACTGCTCTTATAAAAGTTTCTGAAGATATCCGTTTAGCCCTTGACAATAACGATGTTACGTTCCTAACACTGTTAGACCACTCCAAGGCCTTTGAAAGCGTTGATCATAACCTACTGTGTTGGAAGCTAAAACATCTATTTAATTTTTCTAATAGCGCCGTAAAACTGATAAGTTCTTGCTTATCGGATCGTAAGCAGGCAGTTTGCATCGGAGCAACTCTTTCAAGTCTCCTTCCGACTTTGAGAGGTGTTCCTCAAGGCTCTATTTTGGGACCCTTACTCTTCTCATTGTACATTAACGATTTAACTAAAATCCCGGTACAATGTAAATTGCATTTGTATGCGGATGATGTACAGGTATACATCAGTACAAAACCTACTGCCTTGTCTGAAGGCATTTCAAACCTTTGTGCAGATCTCACCCTCATTGATAATTGGGCCGCTAAAAATGGGCTCCGTCTTAATCCTGCCAAATCTAAATGTCTAGTTATACATAAGAAGAAACTTGACATTGGTTTGTTTCCACGTATTAATGTTAATGGTTCCGAAATTAATTATGTTGAGACTGCAAAAAACTTGGGCATCACTTTTAACAGGACTTTGTCGTGGAATAATCACATCAATGTCACGATTGGCAAAGTGTATAGTATGTTGCGAATTTTATGGGCAGTACATTCCTTCACGCCACTTAATACAAGATTGCTTTTAGCAAAAACGTATTTGATTCCCACACTACTAAGTATATGGCAGTGAAATTTTTGCCAATTGCGACAGTGTTTGCAAAAACAAACTTAACGTGCTGTATAACAACATCGCTAGATATATATTTGGACTCTGACGTTCCGACCATATTTCGCGATTTTCTCACCAAATATTTCATATGTCACTTAATGCGCTATTATGTTACAAAACTACTGTGCTTCTGTATAAAATCATAACCAGTAAAACACCAGTGAAACTGTACAACAGGCTTAATTTCTCACGCTCTGTTCGAAATAACCATATAATTCCAGTTCGACATTTAACCTTAACTTCAGAACGTCAATTTTTTTATTCATGTGATAAGGCTTTGGAACTCTCTCCCCACAGATCTCCAAATAATTAGCAATGCATCGCTTTTTAAAATCAAGCTTTCCGCTCATCTTAGTTGAATAATGTTTATTTTGTTTTATGTCAGGAAAACATGTTCAATGTGAAAAGTTTCCTCAAACATATCTGAATAAGCATAATGTGATTATTATCTATTTACTTTATATATTAACTTTATTTATTTCATTTATTTTTTATTTATTTTATTTTTATTTTTATTATATTATTTACATACATATTGGTAAACTTATTTCGTAAAGAGTTCAAGATTATATCTTTCTCAACTTAAATATACAATGGCTTAAATAATATGTATACGAGTTCACAAAATATTATTGGAGGGAAAAAATTTTTAAAAACCCTATACAAATTTATAATAAAACTTACATCTAATTCTACCTAACCTACTATTAACTTGAGACTAGCTCATTAATATGAGAATATTCAGAGACTTGGCATCTGATAATAAAGTTTTCGGAATATTGGTTTAATTTGGCGACAACTAAATCTATGTTTGCAAGTGCATGTAGTCGTTCAGTAGGATAGAACCTAGGCTTATTGTATATAAGTTTGAGTAGCTTATTTTGAGCAATTTGCAGTTTCTTCAAGTGACAATTGGCGCTTGTTGACCATACCGGGGAAGCGTAAAAAATTACAGCGTGAAATATTGACTTCAGTATTAGCAATTTATTATGTAAATTGAGACCTGAGTTCCGGTTAATAAACGGATATAGCAAACGAGTTAGAACGTTAACTTTGTTCTGGATGTAGGAAATGTGTTCTTTAAACTTCATTTTTGGATCAAGGATAATACCGAGGTATTTCACTTTCGATTCCCAATTTATTAAATTGTTATCGAAGCTTAAGCAATTTTGGGGAATGAAACATGATTTCCGTTTTCTAGTAAAATAAATTGCTTGTGTTTTATGGGAGTTAACAAGAATTTTCCATTTAAAGAAGTAGGATTGTATGACTGCCAAGGCCATCTGCAGATTTGAGGTTATTTCTGAAGCCATTAATGCGGTGCAAAGTACCGCTGTGTCGTCAGCGAAAATTGATGTAGTGCAGTTATCTATTATCGGAAAATCGGCCGTGAATAGATTGTATAAAATATTTCATTTATTATGATTTTAATTTTAGTTTAATTATGCTTCAATAAATTACTTACCTTCTGTCAGTAGTACATTAGCAATAAGAATTACGATCTTTTTGTACTATTTTAACAAATAAATAAATACAAATACAAATACAAACTCTATTATAAAAGTTTGATTTTCATTTTGTTTACAAAAACAATAAAGTATTATCTTGAAACAAGTTGAATCGAATAATCTTAATCTAAACTAGTTCCAAAGCAGATATAATTGTAAGTAAAATAACATTTTTGAAATATCACACTGAATTATAGCGTTCACAATTTATGAAAAAAAAGTTTCGATTGTTTTTTCCACTTTTTGTTGGCTAACTCCGAAAGTATGCTTTAATTCACAAAAGTATATTAAGTCTAAAATTGTAGAAGAGAATAAGTACATAACAATATCAGCATTATGACTGAGTAAAATTGCTTTAAAGATAATATCTTTAATAATTTCTCGGCTTATGATTCTTTATTATTCAAATCTTATTGAATTGAAGTTTGAAGATAGTTTGAACGATAGTTTGAAGATTTTCCTCAAGAAATTTAAGCGATAGTACAAAATTGCATTGAATCAATGAAATCTAATGTTTATGTTTTTAAGACATCTTTGCCATCAACTTTCAATAAAAATCATTTTAAAAAACGACCTACTTCTTAGGTTATTATAAAGTCGTTAGACAACTTAATTAGCAAGTTTTCATTACTTTAAAGTTGATTCAAAAACCATTTTCGAATTTCTGTGAATATTTGCATGATCTGTAAGAGCTATGCATGTCAAAAGTAACATTCAAAAATGCAAACAAAAACGTATGGTGCATAACTGTGGCAGCAAGCAACAAAATACACTGATAATTAAACCAATGGGTTACCACTTCATTACCACACTGAATTGTGTTAAATGCATTTATCGATTATGCATCGCGAACTTCCCTTAACTGGTTAAATGTTCATAAACATCCTCATACGCACCCATATTCTCGATGCTCAGGTTGATAGATGCTATTTTTGGACATCTCAAAAAATATTTTCACACTGACAAATATGATATGATCGACTTTGTACTAATATATATCTGATGTTTCAACTGATCTTAAGTTCTAAACAATAAAACCATAAACAAATACATTTGTTAAGTATACAAAAATTTCATTTTTATTCATTTAAACCATTTTATCATACATAAATTATATTTCCCTGAAAAAATTACGTCTACCAACAAAAAACACCCACAAATCAAGAGCAATTTCTTGCAAATTATTTTTCCAACATATGGTAGCACTCTCGTTTTCTTGTTTACAAAATTTTTGACAATCAATACGTGAGAAGAAGAACAAGAGCTTCGTGTCTAGTTAGTCTATGCTTTGCTTGATACTTCATGTCTCTTATATCTTAAGCCTTAATCACAATAACAACGTCACGACGGAGAGTTTTGACATATGTGGCTGTCTGACTATAACATATGTATATGGCTATCAAACATGCCAATTGTTTAGTCTAATTGTATGTTTAGCCTAAATACTATATATGTATTTCTAGCTTAGGCACATGAACCTAAACTAGTCTTATTTTGTGGAATTGTGTGGTGATAACTTCAAGCACTTGAATCTGAAGTTATCGTGTAAAGGAGAAGCAAATCAAAAGACGGTTTAATGAAGTTTAAGTTGCATCTGATGGAGGATGGAGCTGCTTGTAGAAGTCCACGTAAGTGGGAAGTTCCTGACCCCAGGATGGCCAGGGATGATTCTTTTGCATGCAGCTCACAAACTTCCGGCCTTTTTGTCCAAGTATCCTCTGGAGATCCCTTGGACACCCGTCCGCGGGTGAGCTAGTTGTGAGAAGGCGAGTCTCTCCTAGACTTAAAACTTGGAATGTGTGCGTAGGGTTTGGGTCCCACCACACATTATCATCATTTCCAATTAAAACCAAATCAGCCTCGGATAATAGCCCCCACTATGATGGCGACGATTGCAAACGAAAAACGGACAATGATTTACGGATATGCACCTGAAATGTCCGGACGCTCCATAGGGAAGGTGCAACTATCCAACTGGCGGAAGCCCTCGTAAAAATAAAGGCTGACATCACCGCCATCCAGGAGATGCGATGGAAAGGACAAGGCTGCTCTAAACGGACGAACTGTGATATCTACTACAGCGGCCATGCGGAGAGGCGCGAATTTGGTTGCGGATTCGTTGTAAGTCGAAAATTACGCCACCTAGTTTCCCGGTTCACGCCAATAAACGAAAGGTTGACTACGATCCGTATCAAGGCAAAATTCTTTAACATAAACCTAATTTGCGCACGCCCCGACGGAGGAAAAGGACGATGCCACCAAGGATGATTTCTACGCGAGCCTAGAAGACGTGTACGACCGTTGTCCGACCCACGACGTAAAAATAGTCCTCGGCGATTTTAACGTGAAGGTCGGAAGAGAAGGTATATTTAGCTCCACTGTCGGTCAGTTCAGCCTTCACGAGACCACCTCAAAAAACGGTCTACGGCTGATCGACTTAGCCGCGGCACGAAACATGGTAGTAAGTAGCACCAGATTTTAACACCTCGACATTCACAAGGCCACCTGGCTGTCCCCTGATCAGAAAACACGCAACGAAATCGATCATGTTGTGATCGACGGAAGGCATGCTCCAAGCGTGCTAGATGTTCGTACGTTCCAGGGAGTCAACACTGACTCCGACCACTATCTTGTTGCAGCTAAGATCCGCATGCAGCTATGCAATGCGAAGAATGTACGCACGTTGCCAAGCTGCAATCACAACGGACTGCCGAGGCGTACTCCGCTCAACTCTCGGTTAAGCTCAACCAACCAACCTCTGGATCCGACGACGCCGGTGGACTTTGGACACATATCTCCCACTCCATGCGCGCTGCTGCCGAGGAAGTTATTGGTTTTCGACTCCCACAACCTCGAAACCAATGGTATGACCAGGAGTGTCGCGATGCGACTGCTGAAAAAAACGCCGCATACAAGAAGACGCTGCAGTCAGCCGCAACGCGAGCCATGCGAGAAAACTACCGCGAAAAGAGGAAGGAAGAGAGGCGCATTTTCAGACGTAAAAAAAGGGAGCAGGAAAAGCATGAGCGTGAGGAACTTGAGGTGTACCAGGGCAAGAAGGATGCACGAAAATTCTATCAACAAGTTAAGCGTCTAACTCAAGGTTTCAAGCCCAGAGCATCCACTTGTAGAGACGAAAATGGAAATCTGGTTACAGATACACAGAGTGTACTGAGGTTATGGAGGCAGCATTTCTCCAACTTGCTTACGGGCGATGATTCCACCAATTCCGCCCAGAGAGAATGCAGTACGATACCACCAATCGATGATAACGCAGTGGAAGTACCATCACCTAGCCATGAAGAGGTTCGAGTTGCTATCCAGCGACTCAAAAACAACAAAGCAGCGAGTGCTGACGACCTACCAGCTGAGTTGTTTAAAGCTGGTGGCGATGAATTGATAAGGTGCATGCATCAACTCATCAGCAAAATCTGGCTAGCGGAAAGCATGCCCGACGATTGGAATCTCAGCGTGCTTTGTCCTGTAATAAAGAAAGGAGACCCGACAATCTGCGCCAACTACAGGGGTATCAGTCTTATTTCCATCTCATATAAGATCCTCTCGAGCGTATTGTGTGAAAGATTGAAGCTGTATACAGAAACGCTGATTGGATCCTATCAGTGTGGCCTTAGACCTGGTAAGTCCACCATAGACCAGAATTTTACACTACGCCAAATCCTGGAGTAAACCCATGAATATCAATTTGACACTCACCATCTCTTCGTCGATTATAAAGCTGCGTTCGATAGCCCAGTGCGGGATTGCTTATACGCAACAATGTCTGAGTTCGGTATACCTGCAAAGTTGATAAGGCTCTGCAGGATGACGTTAAGCAATACGTGTAGCTCCGTCAAGGTAGGGAATGACCTCTCCGGAACTTTTAATACCGAGCGAGGTTTCAGGCGACCCGCTCTCGTGCGATCTCTTCAATTTCATTATGGAGGGGATCGTACGAAAAGCCGGTGTGCATCATAATGGCACCATTTTCTTCAAAGGTGTTCAGCTCCTTGAGTACGCTGATGATATTGATATTATCGGTCGGAGTAAGAGAGATGTTACTGCTGCTTTCACTGCTATTGAAAAGGAATCAGCCAAAGTGGGTTTGACGATAAACGAGGGCAAGACGAAATACATGATGTCTACTAGCAACAACAAGAGAGCACGGGATCTAGACTCTCATGTTACAGCGGGCAACTGTAAATTAGAAGTTGTCAAGGAATTCATTTACCTTGGCACTGCCGTAACCAGCAACAATGATGTCAGTCTGTAGATTAAGCGGAGAATAACAATTGCTAATAGGTTGCAAAGCTCTCTCTCGATCGACAAGCTAACACTCTACAAGACGCTCATTCTACCTGTGCTTCTTTATGGCGCTGAGGCATGGGTGGTTTCGACAACAGACGCAGCCGCTCTTGGTGTGTTCGAGAGGAAAGTTCTCCGCAAAATCTTTGGTCCTGTTCGAGTTGGCGACGACTATCGCATTCGAATGAACCACGAGCTATATGAGCTCTACGCCGACATTGAGTTAAGCGTATAACAATACAGCGACTACGCTGGCTGGGTCATGTCCATCGTATGGATAAAGATGCTCCAGCGAAAAAGGTATTCGAAGGGAAGGTCCCCGGTCAACGACGAAGAGGGAAACCATGTCTCCGGTGGATAGACCAAGCTGAGGAAGCCCTAACCGCGCTTGGCATTAACGATTGGAGAAGGCGCGCGCAAAACAGAGGCGCCTGGCGAGAGCTAATGAGGTCGCCCGTAACCTAACAACGGGATGTTACGGCCATCTAAGTAAGTAGTAAGTAAGTTGCATCTGATATATTAATTAAAATATTCAAGTTTATATACAAATAAAATGCTTAACAATAATTATTATAAAACAACAACAAACATATGTAAAAATTGAGAATTACAATATCAAAACAAACAAACGAAACATTGCTTAGTAAGCAACCAGGAATTAAATAATTCTTAAACTATGTCAGTCGTTGCTCTACTAAGGTAGTAATTAAGTGCAACTCAGCACAAATATGAACAATTTGTTTTAAGCTATGTTTCACTCAACTGAAAATGTTAATACAATTGAATTTATTTTAATTTTAAAATATTCGCAAGAATTTGGTATCTTAATTTAATGTTGGAATAATTTGATTCCCAACATTCTCCCCCCCGTTGGGAGTGTGTTCGACCAACCTCTAAGCGATTACTGCGATTTTGTTGTTTTGCTGGCGAGGTAATGGTACTGGATGATTTGGTTGATCGGTTGCGTTGACTGTGATTCTATGATCGTTACTGGACATTTCAATGTTGCTGCATTTAGCTTCGGGAATTGGAATTTGTCGTTGGCATTTGATTTTTGATGCGCAAAATATTAGTAGTGCCAAGGAAACTGACATAGCAACATAACTAACAGTATGGTGGTGTATACTGTTTGATCGCAACTTTGTCGGAAGGTATACGAATTGTTCGTCCTTTAATTGGTGTTGAAGCGCAGTGAGTTGTTCCAATTGTGTTTCTATCTTAGTGTCAGTTGTATTAAATATTGTTTTTCTTTCATTCGAAGACGTTATAGACAGAATGTTGCCAAATCGTGGGAATGAAATTGGAACTGTGTTGGAAACTGCATAATGGCCGTGTAACATAATTTCTCCGTTTTTAATGGTACATGTTGGATTAAGTGCGAGTAGTCCTGATCCATATAATGTAAATTGACTAATTTCGGTACCACAAACTGCTGACATTTCATTATTTTAGAGTGATGCGTAGATCCATTTATTCGGATCCTTTAATTGTCGTAGGATGAGGTTTCCGTCAATTTGTGAAACATGGCAAGTTGGAGATGTTTTGTTGTTGAATAGTTGAACTTCGCAGGTATGCTGTGAAGATTCTTTGCTGAACTTAATTTGTTTCGTTGTACAGATGTATGTTTCTTCTCTGGTCACAAAACACTCCTGTAATTCACTGCTGGTAAATTGAATATATAAATACTGATCACGATGCATGTTTACAGCGAGAAATGTTATTTCTGTATGTGTAGCTATCATGATTTCATTTAATACAGTAGGAATAGGAATCAATTTAAGCAAGTTGAAGTGTTGTTGGTCAACTAAGGGTATTTCCACAAGGAATATAACATGATGACTGCTTATTGCTGCCTTGACGTTCATAATCTTATAAAGTTCGATAAGATTTTCTTCTGCAATCCGCAAGGATCGTGATGGTGGAAGATGAGTCCTGATATTGTTAACTTCACTTCTTAGTTGTTGAGGTGAGAGTAGCATTGGACTAATTTTTCCATGGTGTGTGTCTGTGAGTACATTTAGAATTTCACATTGTGTACGTTGAAGATTTGCTGTAATACGTGACAGTTCTGCTGCTAAAGATAACAAAAGTTGTGTCACTCGGATTTTTTCTGTATCCTTTGCAATTCCGTTTCTGAAATCATCAGTTTGTTGCTGAAAAAGTCTCATTCTAGATTGAGTCTGAAGTTCGTCCCGGTTGATGATATTTATTGTGGAGTCAATAATTGATGTTTGATTTTGAAGAAGGTTTATTGCGTAGTTGTCGTTGTCCTTCAGTTGACATTTCGTCAGTGTAATCTGAATCTAATACTCCAAATAATGTGCGCGCCACGTTTCCTATAACTTTAATTGCTGCTCGTTTGTGGCGTTTTGTGGACATTAAAATTTTATCCTGAAGCAATTCATAACTTGTATGCTCAAAATGCGAGATATGCGAATTGCAAGCTGATTGTTGCTGCCATTCTGTACACAATTGTTGAAGGGCTATGGTTCCATTATGAAGTGCATCCATTTCTGTCCAAAAAGGTTTTAAGTCGTAATAAACTATCATTTTTCATTCTGCTGTCGCAATTTTAGTGGATCCAATTGACTCAAAAAATATGCCAAAATTGTTACTAAATTGAGTTATATTTATTGGATTACATAGCGCGAGAGGTAATACCATCAGGGCCATGATAATCGTGAGTAAAGCCGGGCTTGCGGATGTTCGAACTCTTTTGTTTGGTGATGTGTTTGACCTGTCATCTGAATCCGAATGCGGTCGTCTTAGTGGTTGTTGCACGTCCTTTTCTTCGGTTGCTGGAAATAATGGAGCTAACCTAGTTATAGGGCACTTCATGATTCATGCTGATGTTTTAACATCCACTACACGCACTATTCCATCATCTCCTTTGTATACCTTTAGGATTCGTCCTAAGGACCATTGAAGCGGAGGTATGTTGTCCTCCTCGATGACGACCATATTACCTTCCTTGATGTCTGTGTAAATATCCTTCCATTTATTGCGGTGTTGAAGTTCAGTCAAATACTCACTATTCCAGCGTCTCCAAAACTCTTGCTTGATATGTTGTACTAATTCCCATCTGGTCAGCGTGCTCATCTTGATTTCCGTGAGTTTCGGATTTATTGAAGTTGTAAGTGGTTCCCTAATAAGAAAATGATCAGGTGTAAGAGCTGCAAGATCATTTGGATTGGATGACATAGGTGTTATCGGCCTTAAATTAAGTATTGCTTCCACTTCAACAATTACTGTTTCTAATTCTTCATAGGTCAAAGAAGCGGTTGATACGCTGCGGACTAATAGATGTTTAGCTGATTTGGCTGCTGCCTCCCAAAGTCCTCCAAAATGTGGTGCTCTAGGCGGAATGAAGTTGAAGGTCATACCTCTTTCGCTGCATTCCTTTGTAATATTGTCCTGTGCTGGTTTTGAGTGAATTATTTCTGATAATTCACTTAGTTTATTGCTTGCACCGACGAAATTTGTGGCATTATCATAGTATAAATTCTGGCAATGCCCTCGACGGCCAATAAATCGTTTAAGTGATCCAATGAATGCATTGGTTGTGAGATCGCTAACGATTTCTAGATGAACTGCCTTTGTAGCAAAACAGCAGTAAACTGCAATGTACGCCTTTTGAGGTCGTTTTCCTCGTACTTCATAATGTACCCATATTGGTCCACAAAAATCTACTCCTGCATTCAAGAATGGACGAGCAGGTTGAACTCGTGTGGCTGGAAGATTTCCAATAAGTTGTTGAAAAGTTCGAGGTTTATTTCTAGTGCATCTGACGCAATGTTGAACTATTGAACGTGCCATTATTTTACCTTTAATTCGCCAAAATTGTAATCTTACTTGTGCCAATAATGTCTGTGGTCCACAATGCATGTGTTTTATGTGTAAATATTGCATGACACACTTTGTAATTACGTCATTGTAGGGAAGCAGCATAGGATGTTTGGCGTTGTAAGCTAGACTTGATGAGTCTAATCGTCCTTCGACTCTTAGTAATCCGTTGTCGTCTATAAAGGACTCAAACTTATTAAAGTGCTGTTTTTGTTCACTGTTCCATTGCTAGTTATCTGTTGCATTTCTACCTTAAATTCGGTTTGTTGCACAGATTTTATAATAACATTCAGTGATGATTCTAGTTCGATTGTGCTTAGAACTAAAGATGAATGTTTATTGTTTGGATCCCTTGCGTGTTGGATGAATCAGAGTACATACCCAACAATTCGTTTTAATTTTGGGAACAAATTATCTGATTTGATATTGTTAATAATGTCTGCATTGTTAGGTATACTGGCTGCAACTGCGACAATTGAATTCTGTTGCCTCCGTTCCGTGTCACATTCAACTGGTAAATTGTGATCAAATGGTTTTGGCCATTGTACTTCGTTTCCGCTTAAAAATAATGGACAATAAAACCACATGGTTTTTCATGTATTTTCTCAGCAGTGAGTCCCCGTGATATGATATCAGCTGGATTTTCTTTTGTCCCTACATGCCGCCATTGTTTTGTCGTGGTGGTTTCCTGAATCTTAGCCACTCTGTTGACAACAAAAGTGTGAAACAGATTTGTTTTTGAATTAATCCAGGATAAGACGATTGATGAATCTGTCCAAAAAAATTATGGTTCATTTTCCAATTTCAAGTCTCTTCGTACTCTTGTTGCAAATTGTGCACCCAGAAGTGCTGCACACAACTCTAACCGAGGAAAAGTTTTTTTTTTTCAATGGAGCAACACGACATTTTGAACATAAAAACCTCACGATGACGGTGTTGTTCTTAGACACTGCTTTTATATAAACTGCCGCACCATATTCTTTTTCTGAAGCGTCGACAAACGTATGAAGTTGAATAGATTCTGGTTTTTCTTGGTTGAAAACGTGCCGCTCTATTTTCTTGTTGTTGAGAGTCTTCAGTCCTTCTTTGAATTTTAACCAAGTCGTGCTTAAGTCTCCTGAGAGTTCATTATCCCAGTTTAGTTGGAGTTGCCATAGTTGTTGAATGAAGATTTTTGCTGATGCAACAACTGGGCCTACCAGCCCGAGGGGATCAAAAACCTTTGCAAGATCTGATATAACCGTGCGTTTTGTGATTCTTGAATTTTCCAAATTGCCTGTTTTTATGCAAAAAACATCAGACTTTGGCATCCACGTGAGTCCAAGTGTTTTAGTTGATGTTTCTTCAAAATCCAAGTTGACTTCTTGGTCTTCTACTGGTATTCCTTGAAGTAACTGATGATGGTTGGCACACCATTTGCGCAATTTAAGCCCTGCACTCCCCAGGAGCCGTGTTAGCTGTTGCTGTATTTCTATGGCTGTACTTAGGTTGTCTGCACCACTAAGGCCATCGTCAACATAAAAATCGTCATGTAAGGCTTGTGCTCCCAATGGGTAGCTAGATCTACTCTTTTCTGCAAGTTGTTGTAAGCATTTGGTCGCTAAATATGGAGCAGCTGAAGTTCCATAAGTGACAGTTTTCAGTTTGTAAATTTTTATTGGATCATTCTGTGATGTTCTCCAAAAAATAAGTTGAAACTTTTGATCGGCCTCGTCGAGCATAATTTGCCTATACATCTTCTCCACGTCAGTCGTGAAAACATATTTGGGTAGTCGAAAACGAAGAAGTATTGTAAAAAGTTCACTCTGTACGGTGGGACCAGTGTGCAACAGGTCATTCAGCGACCGCCCAGATGATGATTTTGCTGATGCGTCAAACACAACGCGTAGTTTTGTAGTGCTGCTGTCAGGCTTTAGTACATAATGATGAGGAATGAAATATTGTGGATGCATAATTTTTTCCGGATTGATTTGAACCATGTGTCCTAGATCTTCATATTGTGTCATGAAGTCAATGTATTCTTGTTTGATGACTGGTACCCTTTCTAGACGTTTCTCTAATGAAAGAAACCTGCAAAGAGCTTGAGTTCTTGAGTCTCCTAATGCTGATGGGTTTTCTTGGAATGGCAGTTGAACCACAAATCGTACTTCATCATTTCTTTTTGTTGTATTGATGAAATTACCTTCACACTGTTTGTCATTTAGCGAAAGGTTTGGCTCAGAATTTTCAGGTTTATCTAATTTCCAAAAATTTTGTAGCAAGTTGTCTAGTCTTTCTCCATCTAGCACTGCACATACAAAATATAATTCTGCACCAAGTAAAACGTCTACTCGTCCTGGCTGGCCGAATGTTGGATCTGCCAACGAAATGTTTTCAGGAATGTGCCATTTTGTCGTGTTTACTTTGCATGCTGGTTGTGCTGGCACGATTTGTGGTAAAATATAAGCTTCCATTGTTGTTGTGTAAGAGCCTTTAGTTGATTCCAAGTTAAGTGTTATCCGTTGGGAACAATTTTGAAATCTTTTACCTATACCTTCAATGCATAATGACGTGCGAGTTGGTTTTACCATTAGTTTTCGTACTAATTGTTCTGTTACTAGATTTACTTGAGAACCTGAGTCTAAAATTGCTCTCACTTCGCAGCAAGTCCTGTTCTGTGCTGTCACTTTTATTTTGGCTGTGGCAAGCATTACATATTTTTGATGATTTGGTGTTTGCTTAACATTTGATGCTGTAAGTGCCACTGAATTTCCCATAGGATCCTTCTTTTTGTGCACCTTCCCTGGTTGTGTGGCCTCAGCATAACCTTCTTTTGGTGGTGTTGTAGACTGCTTCAGCTCTAAATGTAGCAAAGTGTTATGTCTTTTTTGGCATTTGAAACAGCTTCTTGAAGAACAATTTTTCGGAGAATGGCCAACCTTAAGGCAGTTAACGCATCTTTTTGACTGTTGTATCAAACTGAGTCGTTGGTTGGCAGTCATTTTCAGAAACATTTCGCAACTGAAAATTGGATGATTTTGCTTGCATGCAGGGCAATTTGCTGATTGGCTACTTGGTATACGTAGTCAGTGATTTTGCTGTCCCAAAATTTGGCTTAGCATGAGTTGATGATTGGTTGCTTCCCAAAGTTTCTAAAGTTTGAAACCGATTTTCCAGAAATTGCAGAAACATATGGATTGTTTGCATTTTTTTGGGTTTTTCTAGGGCCTGCTCATACAATATATGAGTGTGACGATCCAACTTTTTTACCAATATGTGAAGTAAAAGTGGATCCCAGGAATCTGTCCTGATGCCTAGATTGTTAATGGCCAATAAATTCTCCTGAATGCAGTCATGGAAGTTTTTAATGGCTTTAGCGTCAGAGGTTGTTGTTGGATGTTCAACTATTTTTTGAATAAGTACCGATGCAAGGACTCTTTTGTTGTTGAATCTCTCTTGCATCAGTCTCCATGCTGTTGAGTAATTGGCTTCGCTCAACGTGAGATGTCTTATTAATCTCTCTGCTTCTCCTGAAACAATCGTTTTCAGGTACCACATTTTTTGTATGTCTGGCAGCTCCTGTTCATGAATCATCTTCATAAATAAGTCTGAAAATTGCTGCCAAGTTGCATAATTACCGTCAAACTTTGGTATGGTCACTTTTGGCAGCTGAAGACTGAGGCTGTTATTTGTAGCCGCACCTTGCTGTCGCCTAGTGACGCTTTGTTCTGTGAAAGCAGCCCGCTGATCTTGAACTTGAAGTTCCAGTGTTATGTAAGCGTCGATATCATATTCATATTTCTGAAAATCATCGCACTGCTCGTAAATGGTTAGATGAAGATTTTCTATTTGAAGCCACAAATTGTTCAGTGACTCCAAATATCGATTTTGTTCGGTTATTGGCTTGGTGGGTATGTTGGACAAGAGACGTTGCAGTGACTCTTGTATCCCCTTTTGCCTTTTTATCATTGAAATGATTTTTCCATCAACATTCATTTGTGTATTTGATGAATTTGTTCTCATGGCCTCAAAATTGTCATCGTCGTTGTTTTGCTTAGCCGATGTGCCGGCATTATTTCGACTCTGCTGCGACGATGATGGCGCTTCTTTAATCGATTGTATAGCCTTGTCGAATATTTCTTCATACTGCTTACTCAACTCGACAATTTTTTCGTAATAACCGGTTGCAAAATATTCATGATGATTCGGGACTCCTTGCAGTGACCGAATCTGATCATCTGTAGCTTCAAATTGTTGGAAGGCAATCTGCAAACGCTGCTTTCGTTCTTCAAAATAATTAACATTTTTCTTCCTGTCAGCGGAATCTTTTTTGTAATTCGCGATGATTTTCTGTATCTCGTCTCCGATTGAAGTTTGCTCGGCGACTAACGCTTCCATTTTGTCTGAGTTGTTGACTGCCAACTTGACGAGTTATGTATGAATGACGTTGTTCACCAAACTCTTGAGGTGACTTTTGATAATTAAGTTGGCTGCTGTGTCCACCTTTTGATAATCCTAGCTGGAATGTCTCGATGAAGACTGTATCCTGGCTCGGACCGTAGGGATCACCTAAATGTTGAGGTGATCCGTTGATGTGCTCTGGCTCCTGCTCCAGAGATTTATTGTTGACTTCGTGTCGGATTCTGGCTCCTGCTCCAGAGGTTGATTGTTGACGTATTGTCGGGGTCACCAAAATGTTTAGTCAAATTGTATGTTTAGCCTAAATATGTGTATTTCTAGTTTAGGCACATGAACCTAAACTAGTGTTCTTTTGTGGAATTGTGTGGTGATAGCTTCAAGCACTTGAACCTGAAGTTATCGTGTAAAGGAGAAGCAAATCAAAAGACCGTTTAATGAAGTTTAAGTTGCATCTGATTTATTAATTAAAATATTCAAGTTTATATACAAATAATATGCTTAACAATAATTTTTATAAAACAACAACAAACATATGTAAAAATTGAGAATTACAATATCAAAACAAACAAACGAATTATTGCTAAGTATGCAACCAGGAATTAAATAATTCTTAAACTATGTCAGTCGTTGCTCTACTAAGGTAGTAATTAAGTGCAACTCAGCACAAATATGAACAATTTGTTTTAAGCTATGTGTTTATGCTAGATGGCAACACTAATTTCTTCATCTGAAAATATCTCGCCCCTCGCCTTCAGATGGCGTTTATCGTAATAGATTAAGTACTAAACATACTTCGTATTATTCTCGAAATTTTCTACCTAAGTTTTGCCAAGGTGATTTCTCGGTCACTTTGCTGATATTCTTCAAACCGCTAACACTTAAGCACTCTTTGCTGATGTTCCTCAAACCGCTAACACTTAAGCGCGTCAAATACTGTAATTTTGGTAAGATTGCTATTCTGCACAATAAAACTTAGAATTTCTTCTAATCCTAACCATTGTGTTTTATTTCCTCATATAAAATCTCAAACTTTTCCGAGCTTGAGATTTTATCCTCATTTCAGCTGGTTTTTCATACACTCTATTGTACTAGGCTTCTTCTAGCAACCGACACCTCATATCCCCAAGATTCCACAAATTCATTTTGGTCCATTTCGAACCGGAGCGCCAGGAGAAGATTTCAAGAAAAACCAGTTTTTAATTTGATGCAAACACAATCAAAGTTATAATTCAGCAATCAAAATCCATTTCAACACGCATCACCCTACATACATACTTATAATCAATTGCTCTCCAAATTGCACCGATCTCTTTACTAAGGTACGTTTGCATTTTTTATTTCGTATCAATTTAGTTCTTGAGAGACCAGTGCGTAGGTTACCCCCGCGTATTATAAAACGCCAAAACGAAAGTCGGTAGAAAAGTGTGAAAAACGGTGAGAAAAAAAAATTGACTAAAAAACTCCAAAAAACAAAATTCCATAACTTAAATTAAAAATATTCCAAAATTAGTTTAAAAGAAATTAGAATTCAGAATAAAAGATTAACTGAAAAATAAAAAAATCATAGAAAAAGTACGGCTTGTGAGATATTAAGAACTTAGTAATTTGTGCAAAAACTCGGCATATCAAAACTAAAAAGGAAAGAAGGTATTTTAGTGCAATCATAAGAATAAAATTAAAAAAGAAAGAATTCATTAGAAAAAACGTAGCGTTAAATAAAAAAGTCTTAAGCAAAGAATATTAAGATTAGTGAAATTAAAGAAACTTTGACTATATTCAAAAATTACGACAATCATATCAATTTTTATTTAAAAAAGTTAATAAAAAAGGTGTAATTTTTTATGTAAAAAAAGTTGTTAAGCTTTCTTCATAACGCAGCACTTTTTCGCGCCATATTTCTTATATATACATTTGTGCACATAGGTACATACATATTTTTTTCCATTTCTTGCATTTCATTATTTCAGCATATATACATACATGCATACGTACGTACAAGCATATGTGTACATACATTTGTTGTGAAAGATATTGCTAGCAACTTTTTGTCTAGCAGCAGTTCTTTATCAACATTTCTCTTTCATATTTTCACCACGTTATCGAATTCAACTCTTCATTTTTTTTTGAAAATTCATTTTGCAAAAAAAGGTCTCTCCTGTACTCTTTTTTTGCAACTTGTTTACTAAAGTTGATTGACAACTTTGTTGACAAGTCTCTTCTTTCGCTTTCAATTTGTTTTTCAGAAACATTTGGTTTTCCTATAAGCAATTTGTTTCAATATCATTTTGTTTCAATTCCTATGTACATTTTGATCTGAAATCTTTAAGTTCATTGAACTTTTTACATAAAGTATATTCACTTATGTACATGGGACACTTTTAATTTGTTTTGCATTTTCTTTGAATGCATAAAATTTTGTAAAAATCAAAAACCAATTTGAACACTTAGATATTTTAAATTGCAATTATATTTTTTTTAAGCTTTTCAGTAAGGAGCAAGTGATTAAAAAATAAAGTGAATTAACAAATAAAAATTAAAAGTTTTTTCAAAAAAATAAGTGTTAAAAGTTTGTTTCTGATTTTTGTTAAATAAAAAAAATTGCTTAATTTGTGAAAGTGAGAGCAAATATTTTTGGATGCTAAAGAATTAAAGCTTAAAATTTTGTGCACTGAGAAGAAAAAATAAATATAAAACAAATTCTGAATTCTAAATTGCATACATTAATTTTACACTGTGCAAAAAAAAAAAATGTTAAGCCAAAAAATATTTTGTTTTCTCTGAATAAGATATGTTTTCTTTCTTCCTCAATATTGTTTTTTAAAATAAAAAACAATATCTAAAAGTTTTTTATTTTTCGAATTCGTGGCTTATTCTAGCGATTTTAGCTTCCGATTCGTGAAATATTTTAGCGATTTTATTTCGGATTTGTGAAATATTCTTGCGATTCCTCAATTTCTCTTTTTAACAATTTTAGATATTTTGAAATTGTTTTGTATTTTAAAATCGGTT
Organism: Tricholauxania praeusta; assembly: GCA_949775025.1. Classification (NCBI taxonomy): domain Eukaryota; kingdom Metazoa; phylum Arthropoda; class Insecta; order Diptera; family Lauxaniidae; genus Tricholauxania; species Tricholauxania praeusta. The sequence goes on from OX459028.1 coordinate 105,217,978, forward strand.
TTTACCAATAAATAGATTTTATTTGGTAAAAAATTTCTTAATTTTTCGGTTCGCTTTTGTCGAAATTCATTTTTTCTAAGAATTTCGTACTCGAAATTATTTTGGGTTGTTTCTTTCTTTTTTCCTCGTCATTTTCGCTTCATTCACTTCTGAGCTAGGTTTATTTCCTCGAAATTTTCGGAAATTTATGGACATTGCCCTTGTTTTGAAAAATAGGACTATCCTGAATTTTTCAAAATTTTTACAAATTTGTTCCTAAATCGATAATTTTCTGCGGCTGTCACAATGTCCAAGTTAGAAACATTTATTCTAACGACTGATAGCTTGGTCGAATTCGAAAATGATTTTTCGGAAATGCCAGCTAAGGATTTTTCCACCCATATTTTGGAAGCTCATCGAGAAGAGCTGAAATCCATTTGGAGCAATGTCAAAGTTTCTTACAACTCGTGTCTGCGTGAAGTGCCCTTGCCTGGAGCAGGTGACGATGACGACGATACTAGCGCTGAGCTTGCTTCAATCAAGAATCGGTATCGCAAGTCATATCATGCATATGTGCGTTGCGTTGGGAAAATCGGTGAGCTTATCCAAGGGCTTGCCATGACAGCTTCAAGACCAACAGAAAACAGTTCTCCAGATAACCAAGGCAGCAATTTTCGACTACCACCATGTGATATGGAAGCTTTCAATGGAGACTATCTCTCGTGGCCTTCCTTTCGGGATATGTTTACGGCGATCTACAAAAATAATTCCAGATTAAGTCCAGTGGAAAAGCTATTCCACCTAAACCAGAAAACGCGAGGTGAAGCACGTGACATCGTTAAGAAATCTCCTTTGACCAACGATGGGTTTCTGTTAGCCTGGCAGAATTTGCAAGACAGATTCGAGAATAAAAAAATTCTTGTCAATAGCCAACTTAGGATTCTATTTAGTCTTAGTCCAGTGACAATCGAATCTGGAAGTGCCCTGAAGAAACTTCAACGCGATGTACAAGGTTGTATATCTGCGCTCCAGCTTTACAATGTTAAAATTGAAAACTGGGATCCCATATTTGTTTTTCTCTGCTCTAGTCGCTTACCAGATGCAACTCTTGCACTTTGGGAGCAGTCCCTTAAGAGTAAAACAGATCTTCCATCCTGGGACGCACTTGATGCCTTCCTGACTAGTCGATATCAAACCCTTGAGACGGTTTCAGACATCAAGTGCTCGATAAAGTCTAAATCTGAAACTCAAAAGCCAACTTCTTCAAAATATATTTCAAATTCTAGTAATCGTAATTCAATACGAAAAATTAATACATATCACAATAATATGTCAAATTTAAAGTGCAAGATATGCACAAAAGAACAACATACCATTCGCAATTGTCCCCAGTTTTTGCGAATGAATACAACTGAGCGATTGTCTTCTGTAAAAAAGCTTGGGCTTTGTATTAATTGCTTTGCGCATTCGCATTCGGCTAAAGAATGCAAAAGTAAGCACAATTGCTTTAAGTGTAACAAGAGGCACAATACTCTATTACACCATGAGACTTTTGCGGTCAACTCGACCCCCCTTAATCCTAACTCTCCACCTTTTTACAATAACTCTAGTAATCAAAGGTCTCATGCTCTACAACTACAGTCCACTCAAACCCCCAATCTTGAAGAAACTGTGCAAACATGTTTTGCATCCAGTTTCAAAAGTGTCCTCTTGGGAACAGCAATTGTTCAGATTTGCCACTTAGGCATAAAATACTCTGCACGTGCATTAATTGATCCAGGATCTGAAGCAAGTTTTATTTCTGAAAAACTTTTTAATCTCCTTAAGCTTCCATTTAGATCCGTACAAGCCCAAGTCTCTGGCCTAAATAATGCCGTCTCGGCAAGGGCACAAAAAATTTGCTCATTTGTATTGCGCTCTCCAGCTAATTCTGCAATTCAAATTGAAACTTCAGCTCTTGTCATTCCTCATTTGACTGGCAGTCTTCCAACGCATACGGTGGACCCCGCAATTATGAACAAAATTCCTAACATAAAACTCGCAGATATCGAGTTTTATAAGAGTTCACCCGTCGATATTTTGATCGGTGGTGACCTACTCCCCCTGGTACTGCTTGACGGCATCCAACGCAATTTTTGCGGTTCATTAATTGCACAAGAAACAATTTTCGGATGGATTTTAACCGGTCCGGTTACAAATTCCAAAGTATCCACTTTTACAACTTGCGTTTCATTTTTTAATGAAGTTGCGCTGGATAGAGCAATTTCTCGTTTTTGGGAGGTGGAGGATCTTCCTCAAAAACACGCATCTACTCCTTCCGAGCGTTTTTGCGAAGACTTGTTTGTGAAAACTACAAAAAGAGACAAAGATGGTCGATATATAGTTTCACTCCCATTCAAGGAAGGATATCCAGAAAATATTAAAATAGGTCATTCTCGTGCAATCGCTAATGCACAATTTCTCAGGAATGAATTTCGTCTCAGTAAAAACTTAGAGTTTAAAGATCAATATGATGATGTAATCCGAGAGTACATCGATTTAGGTCATATGAAAAATGTTTCCCCCCCAACTTATTCGCATTTTCCAAGCCATTACTACATGCCACATCATGCAGTAATAAAACCCGAGAGCACTACTACAAAAATACGTGTAGTGTTCAATGCTTCTAGTCCAGCATCCAATTGTGTAAGTTTAAACGATATTTTACACACAGGGCCAGTGTTGCAATCCGACTTAACACTGCTAATTCTAAAATGGCGATTCTATCGCTTTGTATTCAATAGCGATATCCAAAAGATATATCGGCAGATTCTTGTGGATACGAGTCATACTCCATTTCAACGAATTCTATTTCGTGACTCACCACAACATGAACTCCAAGACATCGAGCTTCTCACCGTCACTTTCGGTGTCAATTGCGCGCCATATTTGGCAATCCGTACATTGTTACAGTTAGCAAAGGATGTTCATGAATCCTTTCCTTTAGCCAGCAGCATTTTACGTAATTCAATGTACGTTGATGACGCGTTGGCAGGAGGCCATGATTTATCCACTTGTGTTCGCGCACGAGATGAGCTGATCGCTGCTCTTGCTTCAGCAGGATTTTCGTTGCGAAAATGGACATCCAATTCTCAAGATATTCTCGAAGGTCTTCCACGTGAACACCTGCTAAGCGAAGACTTTCTTCAATTAGACGATTGCAGCAATGCCAAAACACTTGGCGTGAAATGGAATGCTAAGTCCGATGAATTTTATTTCTCGACCAAGGCTCTTAACCACAAGGCAAACTTTACTAAAAGTGAAGTTTTGTCACAAATTTCTAAGCTTTTTGATCCAGCTGGTTGGCTGGCACCCTGCATTGTTTTGGCCAAAATTTTGATGCAACAAATTTGGCTATCAAAGATTGAGTGGGACCAGACCTTAACTGAAAACTGCCTACATATGTGGCACAAATTTCTTGATAGTTACCCACATATTAATCGCATTAAAATTCCTCGATGGGTTAATTTCTCTCCTGACTCTGATGTTCAATTCCACGCATTTTGTGACGCATCAGAAAAAGCGTATGCAGCCACTATTTATGTTCGTATCCGTACGAAATCTGGTTCCATAGTCTCTAATTTATTGGCGGCCAAAACAAAGGTGGCACCAGTAAAAACAATTTCTATTCCAAGGCTTGAGTTGTGCGGAGCGGCCTTACTAGCGGAAATGGTAGACGCTATAGTTCCTCTTCTAGAAGTTGAAAATTATAATATTTACTTCTGGACAGATTCCACCATAGTACTCGCTTGGCTGCAAAAACCGCCATGCCAATGGCAAACATTTGTTGCGAACCGAGTTTCCAAAATCGTTCAGCTGGTTGGCTCTGCAAACTGGTTTCATGTTAACTCTCAGGCTAATCCAGCTGACCTTGGAAGTCGAGGCCTTTTACCGCAAGAGCTTGAACACAACAAACTCTGGTGGCATGGGCCAAAATGGCTTAAACTTGAACCAACACATTGGCCAAGCTCTCACGATCAATCTCAGCATGAAACTGATATTGAAATAAAGGCAATTAAATCCAATTTTGCGTTCTTTCAAGAATTCGACGATATTTTAGATCGATTTTCTTCTTTTTCTAAGGCAATGAAAGTAATTGCATATGTAGTCCGATTTTTTCATCGCACTCATCCTGTGCATCGCAACAATTTTCATTATAGCTCTGACGAAGTTACAAGCACTGAAATCAGAAGCGTTAGAGACCGTTTAATAGTCCTTAGTCAAAAAGTTTCGTATCCATCGGAGTATAAGGCGTTATTAGCTAAGAAACAAATTTCATCATCGAGTAGTCTATTAAATTTGAATCCATTTCTAGATAAATCTGAAATTCTTCGAGTTTGCGGTCGACTAATTTCATCCCCTGTATTATCTTATGATGAGCGGCATCCCATTATTTTACCGTAAAATTGTTCACTTAGTCGATTACTTGTGCAATTCACGCATAAAATTTCTCTTCACGGAGGAAACCAATTGGTACTCAGACTAGTTCGTACACAGTTTTGGATTCCGAGGGTTAAAAATCTTATAAAAACAACGATAAATAATTGCAAGGCTTGCGTTATTTATAAGAAACGTGTACGAACTCAGTTAATGGGGACTTTGCCTCCCGAAAGGACAGCCCTATCACGCCCATTCGAACATACAGGCTTAGACTTTGCCGGGCCGTTCGAAATAAAAAATTACACTGGCAGAGCTTGTTTGCTTACCAAGGGCTATGTATGCGTCTTTGTGTGTTTTTCCACAAAAGCCATACACTTGGAAGCAACAAGCACACTTTCCACTCCTGCCTTCCTAGCTGCGTTCAGTAGATTTATTTCACGGCGTGGCTGCCCTTTGCATCTCAACTCCGACAATGGTAAAACCTTTATTGGAGCATCTAAGCAATTCGAACGAGATTTTTTCCAAGTTTCTCGATCGGCAATAGTTTCCAATTTTAGTCACTTTCATATAACGTGGCATTTTATTCCACCTGGTGCTCCACATATGGGTGGCCTATGGGAAGCTGGCGTTAAAAGCTTTAAGTCGCATTTCAAAAAGGTTGCAGGTTCTTTCAAATACACTTTTGAAGAGCTGTCAACTTTATTGTCTCGAATTGAAGCATGTCTTAATTCAAGGCCGATTTCTGCAATTTCCGAAAATCCAACGGACTCTGTGGCCCTAACTCCTGGCCATTTCCTTATTGGAGGTCCACTTTTAGCCCCAATAGAACCACATATTGAAGAGCAGCCTCTTTCAATTATAAAGAGGTGGCAGCGGCTCACTGCTCTTCACCAACATTTTTGTGCTCGTTGGAAAAATGAGTACTTAAAAGAAATGCACAAACGCAACAAATGGAAAAGACCCCAAGAAAACATACAAATTAATTCTATCGTAGTAGTTCGCGATGAAAATCTGCCCCCAAACGAATGGCGTTTAGGTCGCGTTTCAAAAGTTTACTACGGTCAAGACAATCTAGCCCGCGTTGCTGATATCATAACCGATCGCGGTTCAATAACTCGTCCGATAATTAAATTGGTACTTCTTCCCACGAATCAATAATATGTTCTGATATCTCACCATTACACTTTTTTATGTTCTTCAATTCCGTTTTCAGCTATATCATGCCGCGCATAGTAAAAAATAATGAAAACGTTAGCAACGTTCAAGCGCGTCTTTCCATCAGGCGCAATCCAAGCGCTGTAATCAAGCGCTATCAATGCCGCGTTTGCAGCGGTCATCATCCTCTACGCGCTTGTTCAAAGTTTTTAAAAATGAACACGGAGCAGCGAATGCGCACAGTACTCCTCCATAAGTACTGCTCAAATTGTCTAGCGCATCAACATTCCGAAGGTTCTTGCAGGAGCAAAGATGGTAGCCATTACTGCCAGCAAAAGCACCATACGTTGCTGCATATGCATGAGCGCCCGCGAAATTACGATTCAATGATGCCATCGAGCTCTATTTCTAGGAAGCTAGTGACAGTAGAGTCAATAATAGCGCAACATGTGACTTCATTGTTTCCAACAGCGCTCGTTCGAATCCAAGTTAATGGCCGACTGCACTATGCCAGATCGCTCCTAGATCCTTGCATAGCTGTAAGTCGCATTTCGAGCAACTTAGTCGATCATCTGCGCGTTCCGGTGACAAAAATTGGCGACGATCGCGTCTGCTCTTTAATTATTCGAGCTCTTTCCGATGCTCATGTAAAAATTGAAGCAACCTTCCACGTAACCAATCGAATTATAATAAAGACACCGTCTAAATCCTTAGACGCCAAGGTTAAAGAAAAATTCTCCAACATTGTCTTAGCCGATCCTGATTTCGATCGGTGTGCTCCAGTGTCATTGGTTTTGGGTGCTGATGCGTACCCAAAAACTATTTTATCCGGAGTCATTCCAAGTTCGAGTGGGCTTCCAGTTGCCCAAAACACAGTTTTTGGATGGGTCCTTTCCGGGTCCTGTTCTACCTAACAAAACACTCTTGTCTTTACACAAAAAAAAGAATTAAATGAACTCTCAAGAATTATAAATGAAATAAATGCAAACGTATTAGCTAGTAGATTAATTTATTTCCTAAAACTATATTGATCTTTTATATATACATTTATATTGAAAAAATTAAATTGAATTACTTATCCTAACACCATATTTCTTTATTCATAATCTTTCTTTTTGCAGCTATACTGCAAGGCGGGCGGCGATGTTTATGCTAGATGGCAACACTAATTTCTTCATCTGAAAATATCTCGCCCCTCGCCTTCAGATGGCGTTTATCGTAATAGAATAAGTACTAAACATACTTCGTATTATTCTCGAAATTTTCTACCTAAGTTTTGCCAAGGTGATTTCTCGGTCACTTTGCTGATATTCTTCAAACCGCTAACACTTAAGCACTCTTTGCTGATGTTCCTCAAACCGCTAACACTTAAGCGCGTCAAATACTGTAATTTTGGTAAGATTGCTATTCTGCACAATAAAACTTAGAATTTCTTCTAATCCTAACCATTGTGTTTTATTTCCTCATATAAAATCTCAAACTTTTCCGAGCTTGAGATTTTATCCTCATTTCAGCTGGTTTTTCATACACTCTATTGTACTAGGCTTCTTCTAGCAACCGACACCTCATATCCCCAAGATTCCACAAATTCACTATGTTTCACTCAACTGAAAATGTTAATACAATTGAATTTATTTTAATTTTAAAATATTAACAAGAATTTGGTATCTTAATTTAATGTTGGAATAATTTGATTCCCAACACCAACAATCCACAACAGCTGAATTTATTTTTATGAAACATATTCAACAAGATAAATTAAAAATAAAAAAGTAAAAGGAAAAGTTTCAATGTTTTTTTTGGCGCAATGATTAAATTTTATTTTCTGAAAAATTTTGATAAATAAAATTAAATTGACATAAAAATTTTGGCTTAAGTTTACTTTAGTACAAATACTCCAATTATTTTATAATTTTTGTTGAAAGTAGCGCTATAAGAATATAAAATGAATATGCAAAAAAAGAGGGTCGGACGGATCTAGTTTCGAAGATATAGCTATCGGAAGTTGCGGCTATAGCTTTTATAAATATCAGTATAAGTTCGAAAACCCTTTTAAAAATATCCAAAATATTGATACCATATGAAAGGTAAGTGAATAAGGCATAAGATTGATAACAACACATTTAAAATTTGTTGTATAGTTTTTGATATATAACGATTTTTGTAAAATTTTGACCCTTTTTTTCTAAAAAACGTTTATCTTTCCAAAAAAATGTATTATTAGCATGTAATTTTTTAGCACCATAAGAAAGCTCAATTTATTTGCTTTAAAATGATGTGTCAGTTGTACCAAATTTTTTTATATTATCCAATTCTTTACCGGAATGTAAAAAATTAAATAATTAAATTTTTTTATATATTATATTTATTGAAAATTAAGACTACAATGACATACACAATTACCACGATACAACAACAAGGATAATACAATAATTACAACAACAAAAACAACTGAGCAGCGGTTAAAGACTGCCTACTTACCCTTATTCTTATGTTAAAGTACTGTGAATAGTAAGCTATGTGTTGGATACATTATAGACTGATCCGTGGCCGAAGGTAGCCGCAAAGCTGGTGTTGGATTTTTGGGAGTTTTAAATCCTGAGCCGCGGCCAAAGGCCAGCCACTTACCCTTACTTTTATGTAAAACTACTGTGACTAGTAAACAGGTGACTGATGCGCGGCAGAAAGCCTGTTGCTGCTGTTGTAATATTTGTTATAATAATTGTTGTTGTTGGTGTTATTATCGTTGTTTGAGACGTTGTTGTTGTAACTGTTCATAAATAGTTTTCATAAGAAGTTTTCAAAAAACTTTTACTAATTGTTCGCAATAGGGAACCAGATTATCTTTTTGATTTTTTACGATTTCCTAGAAGTCAAAGAACAGAGCTACTCATATTACCACGGTATAAGTTTCTCACAACCTCTCGTCATTTTTTTCATTCAGGCGATACATCTATGGAACATGTTACCTATTCATTTGAAACAAGCAAGCAGTACAGACATCTTCAAACACAAGCTTTTCGAGCACTTTTCTCCACCATTTCTATAGCCCTCATATCCTATTTCTACAGTTACTAATTTATCTTATTTTTTTTTTGAAATTCAAGTACTTAGCTTAACAATATAATTGTATTTTAACAGTAAGTTTGTACTCGAAAAGTTCTTCTATTTTTTTGAAATTAATTTAACTAATCATTACTTAAGATGTAACCTAAAATTTAAAATTATTATTAGCTTTATTTGTACTACTTAAAAGAGCAATCTTATCTGTACAATGAATTACTATTATAGAACAAATCTGAATATCATCTGCATGTACTAACAGATGGGAGTTTTTAATAACATGTGTTACATGTGTTAATTGCTAAAATGAACAGGAGCGGCCCCAGGTGGCTTCCTTGTGGAACACCTGATGTCGCGCTAAATGGGGAGAAAAACACCCTCCGAAATCTTATTTCATACGAATGATCAGATAAATAAGATTCAATTCAGCTGACAAAATTTAGAAAAAATCCAAGCTTCTTTAATTTAAACAAAATCAAATTATGTGATAATTTATCAAATGCTTTACTGAAGTCAGTGTAGATGCAGTCAACTTGCCCACCAGATTTTAAAGAGCTTAACGCAAAAAAAGTGAAATCAAGGAGGTTAGAAACTGTAAATCTGCCATCAAAAAAACCATGCTGACAAGTTGTTATCACTACAGCACATCTTTACCTGATCATATATAATATGTTCAAAAATGTTCGGTATCCATGATAACTAAGCGACGAACCTGTACTTTGAAACACCATTTTTACACTCTTTCTTGAAAATGAGTTTTTTTTTGAGTTATGTTTTTTCTAAAGTTTAGGAAAATAGCTTTCTCTGATAAATTCATTAAATAATATATGAGAGGCTGACTCAGCACATAGCTGCAGTTAACTAAAACCATAGTTATACTAGTTTCATCCTCTGCTATGAAACAATAACCTCATTGAAATAACATATCTATATAAATCATGTTGTGTTCAAATAAAACCACAAAGAAATTATCTATCGGTGAGCCTGCCGAATTATTACACTATTTGCTCTTGCTACTTCGGTTTGACTCGCCATTTCAGCTTGCAACGAAGCGCCTGCAAGAAAATATGTAATATCAGAGGAGTTACAATAACAAAGATAAACAAAACGAAAAAAAGAGTCTTTTGCTTTCTTTGCTTAAATTTTTGCTTGGGTTCTCAACAGATCTATGCAAGAAAAAGAGCATAGTAGGCATGCATACTCTTACTAATTGGCTTAAAAGTTACTGATGAGTCCTCCTAGGAGAGGATGAAACAAGTATAACCAGCTTTAGCCCATTTTTCCTTTTTAATTATCTTTAATAAGTTGCAATTTCTTTGGTGTTGACACACAAACATATGGAACAGTAAGCTCAATAAAATAACATATGTATAAAACTATTATTATGTATTGCATTTTAGAGAACTGGTTTGAAAGAGTTATTTGTTAAATAAAATATTATTATAATAATTATTAATAAGAACTATAATTCTTATCAAGCGGATGCATAAACCGATCCTTGACCAATCAATATAGAACATGTTATACAACCCTTAGCTATCTTACCCAACGCGGCCTGCACCGGCTAACTTGCGGATTCAGGCGGTGCGGGCCGCGTTGGGTAAGATAGCTTAGGGTTGTATAACAATATGGCGCCCAATAAAAGCAAATTAAATATGAGGATAATAACATCGACTATCCCAAGGTTGCGCCATAACAATATGGCGCCCAATATTAAATATACAAAAAGGGTTTAAGAACACCTAATACCCATGAAAACTACATAGAAAGATACTACAAACTGCATCTCGTCGGCTCCTCGGTCATTACGGTGACTTAGCTAAACGCTTGGTTAGATGCTAACTGCATCTTCTGATGGAGGAGTGGACGACATGTCAGTTTGGCGAGATAAATGTGGTACGTTCGACTCAGCTTTGCATAGTGGCTTAATTACTCAGCAGATGGTTGATAAAAAAATTAATTGCATCATGGAGATGGGGGGTTGAGGCGTGCCAGTCAAACATTTCAATGATAGGTAAGGCCATTGTTTCATCAGTGTCATTTACGTCAGGTGGCTTAGCAGAATCAAAGTAGGATCAAGCTAACTGCACCGGATAGAAATGAGGCTGACAAATAATGCCCTGATATTTAAAGTAAATAACAACTCGATGAATTGGTTGTATTTTTTAATGTACACAACTAATCGCATCGAGCTGGCGTTCGCGAAGTAAGTCGGAAGTTTTGGATTTGGAACAAAAAACCCACACAGTAGCCATGCAATATCTTTTGAGTTTTGCAGTATGTTGTACTGCGGGGTGAAATTCGTGGCCTGGCAATGAAATACCAAGTTTTGCGTAAGGTGCCTAGTTGCACGAATTTCATGGATAAATGAGCATATTTAATTTAAAAGCTCAATAATTAAATCCAAAATTTCAATGACTTTACCCCAAATAGAATTTAGTTTACCCATGGGAAAAGCTCCAAAAAGGAGTGAGCAAGAAAAAAAAAATCGTCGTTTAACGAAAATACGTTTAAATAACTCAAAGTTTGTTAGACTATCCCGGTCAGAGAAAAGCAGTCCTCCCAGAACTACATTTTAAATACATTTTTTTTAAATACATTTTTTATTACGCAATCCATTTTGCTTTCAATGAGCAGTGGAAAGAAACTTAAAGAGAGTAGACTTTTGAAGAGATATTACGAGCACGATCTAAACAGGTCCCGTAGCACCGCTAGCCCATTTCACAAAGTGGCGCATTTAGAAAACCAGGCCACTGGTCTGAACAAAAATTGTTATATAGATTTGTCCGAAACGATCATGACAGGTAGAGGAGCAGAGGCAACAAATAATGTCCCTCATAAAGGAGCAATTAGCATAAATAGTCATGCTCCACCAGGCTCTGTGCCACAAATTCAAAATGTCAACCAGATAAGAGATCAGGTGATCAATGAAACCAATGCTGCACTAATAAATGACCTTGTAGTTAAGGCCATTGAAGGATACAGAGTTTCCTTAGAAATGGCCATTCAAAAACAAATTGGTGTAAGCATAAAAGCTTCAATGGACCAGATGATGAATTTACTATCACTCACTTCAAAATCCGACGGAAAAGGTTCAACGTCGACTGAGTCCGATCCTGGGAGAATGAGTGGCGCAAGTGCTGCGGTTTCACATGCCGACAGTCTACAATTGCCAGCAGCTTTAGCTCAGTCAACTAAAAACAATAATATTAATATCAATAGGTCCAAAATAAATCCACAAAATAAACCTTACTGGCATCAACATTATACCAGACAGTAAGCGCAACAGCATCAACAAGCGCAGCAGAAACAGCAAGCGCAACAGCAGCAGCTAGCGCAACAACAACAGGCTCAGCCGCATCAAATTGCGCAAGTGCAGTCAAATCCACAACAGCAGTATCAATTTTTGCAACAGGTTCAGCAGCATCAAGCTCCACAAGCGCAGACGCATCCACAACAGCATCAGCCAGCACATATCCAGCAATCATACACTTTGCCTATCCGCCAAAATGATGCAATAGACAACCATAGTCAAAGAATTCCGGTTTCCAGCTACATGCCGACGATGGTGAATGTTGACAAATGGGGCATCGTATTCAGTGGTGGTGCTGATGAGATGTCCGTTGAAGACTTTATCTTTCGCGTGGAGCACTTGAAGACACATTACGGTTGTCCTTGGTCCCAAGTGCTTCGCGATTTCCATTTGTTAGTGAAGGGCGTGGCCAGGGAATGGTACTGGTTGTTTTTGAAAAAAGGTAGCTCTCCTGACTGGCCCACGCTGCGGCAGGCGCTAGAACGACAATATAAAAGCAATAAATCAAATTTTGAAGTAATGAAAGATTTAGTGGAACGTAAGCAACGGTCGTCAGAAAGCATCGACACGTTTTTTCACATTATAAACAAAATGCGTTCCAATCTGAAGGCTCCAGTAAATGAACTGGATGTAATAAAAATAGTTAAAAAGAATCTGAGAGATAATCTTTCGCGTTTGATCTACCCGATGAACATCTACACACTGGATCAACTACGAGATGTTTGCGTGGAGGCCGAAGAACGTTTTTTGGGCCCTGAAATCCGTCAAACTTTTCCAAATTCCCAACGGTATCAGCCTCAGCATCGCAGCTATAACGTCAACAAAATTTGCAGCAGCCATGAAGATTATGATCAGCAATGGTGTAATGAAGTTGACGTTGAAGTGGAAGAGTTACAGCCAGTGCGTCGTTTTAGTCAGCAACAACAATATCAACAGCAAGGCGTGCAGACAGAGTCACAACAGCAACAGCCAAACGCATATTAATCTGCTGGAACTGCCGACAGCAAGGCCATACATTCATGGACTGTATGTCTCTTCAGCGCACGGTGTTTTGTTATAAGTGTGGATTACAGGACACTATAACTCCGAAGTGCCCGAACTGCAATCCGGGAAACAACAACAGGAACGTGATACCCATGGGAGTGTTACGCTCCAGTCAAGCTCCCGTAGAAAAGTAGATATTGATAGCACCAACGATAACGAACCTGTAAATGAAAATAAAAAAATCAACATATTACAAAGAACTCAAAATTTTAACAACAACAACAATAGTAATAACCAGCTTGTAGTAAAACCGCTCGAAGAAAGATATAAAGAATATTATGAGGCCAGAAATCGGATTTTTAATGATGGTCAACTGAGAGGCAGAAGAGAAGTAACCAGAAAGGTCAGAAAAGCGCGACAAAGTTTTTATAATCGAAAATTCATTCGAAAGCAGATTGCTGAAGCAGTAAAAGTAACACACAGTCAGGACCAGCGTGTTTATGCTGAGGTCGAAATTCGAGACACAATGCTAAAAGAATTGCTGGATACTGGAGCATCAGTCAGCTTACTGGGTAAAGGATGTAGAGAGTTTGTAAAAATTTGGAACATACCGATAGAGAGATACTATTCAATGGTGAGAACTGCGTCAGGTTAACGGCATGCGATCGTGGGTAAAGTTGAACTGCAAATAAAATATAACGGCGAACTACAAACCATCAAATTTTACCTTTGTCCTAATCTTGAACAGCAAGCATATTTCGGTATCGACTTTCGGCGGAAATTTCGGCTGGCGCCAGAAATAATAGGAGTAGCAGAACTCAGCGCAAAGAAAGCAAAAGAATATTTTGAAAATGATGGAGAAAACACAGAAGAGCCTGAGCAGCACGAACTTGATAAAGAACAGCAGAAGCAATTGAAAGAAGTTATAAATCGTTTCCAAACATACGAAGATAATGGATTAGGCAAAACGAATCTAGAGGTGCACACAATTAAGCTGAATGAAGAAGCGACGCCAGTAAAAGACCGTCATTACCCTATTTCACCAGCTATACAAGAACTCGTATATGCTACACTAGATAAAATGTTAGAACTTGGCGTAATTGAAATTAGCGAAAGCCCATGGAGCAACAGGGTCACAATTGTGCGAAAATCGTTTTTGCTTGGACGCTCGGAAATTGAACGAACGAACAGTGAAAGACGCTTATCCGTTGCAGAACATCGATGGAATTTTGAGTAGAATTGACTACACTTATTTTATAAGTAGCGTCGACCTGAAATTTGCATTCTGGCAGATAGCGCTTGACGAAGAGAGCAAATCATACACCGCATTTACAGTGCCTGGAAGGCCGCTTTACCAGTTCATGGTTATGCCTTTCGGCCTGTGTAATGCAGCTCAGCGCCTATGTCGCCTTATGGACAAGGTAATACCTCAGCGTCTGAAAAGTCATGTCTTCATTTACCTTGATGATTTGCTGATCATTGCACCAGATTTTGAAACCCATTTACAAGTGTTGAGTGAGTGGTTGAATGCTTACAAAAAGCGAAATTGACAATTGGATTAAAAAAATCTCAATTTTGTTTTAAGCAACTGCGATATTTAGGGTTTCTGGTAGGAGGCGGTATGCTTAAAACGGATCCTGAAAAAGTAAGTGCGATTCGGCGTATTCCGGTACCAAAAATTATGAGAGAGGTACGCAGTTTCCTGGGCACGGCTGGATGGTACCGTCGATTTATAAAAAATTTTGCTGCGTTGTCTGCTCCGCTTAGCGATACTTTAAAAAAGAGCAGCAAGTTTGTTCTGACGTCTGAAGCGATCCACGCTTTCAATCTTTTGAAAAGGGCTTTGACAACTGCCCCTGTTTTAAGGCATCCTGATTTTCCTAAAAGGTTCTGGGTACAGTGCGATGCGTCAGAAATTGGCGTAGGTGCGGTGCTGTACCAAAAGGACCATGAGGACAATGAGAATCCAATTGCCTATTTCTCTCAGAAGCTGAACAGTTGTCAGCGTAACTATACAGTAACTGAAAAGGAATGTTTGGCAGCGGTATTGGTCATAAAAAGATTTCGGCCATATATAGAAATGATGCCTTTCACAGTTATAACAGACCACGCAAGTCTAAAATGGCTGATGTCCCTTAAAGATTTGTCCGGTAGACTCGCCAGGTGGTCGTTACAACTGCAATCTTTTGATTTTCAGATCGAGCATCGGAAAGGGTCCGAAAACGTAGTGGCCGATACGCTATCACGAGTGGTGGGTGAAATAGAGCACAGCGAGGAAGATTGGTTTAACTTTGAAACCACAGAGTTCGAGTCAGAGCAATATATAAATTTGATAAAAACCATAGAAGAAAATCAAGAGAAGCTACCGGATCTGCGGATAGACAACAATATGATCTATAAAAGGATGAAGTTCGACAGAGAGGAAGAAGTGCACGAAATCAAATGGAAGCTGTGGATTCCTGAAGCCCTTACCTCTACGCTGATTGAAAAAGCCCACGAACCTGAAATAATTGCACATGGAGGCGTGGCTAAAACCTTGCACCGACTGCGACAGTGGTATTATTGGCCGAATATGACCTTGCAAGTTAGGAACTATATACGCAATTGCCAGACTTGCAAGGAGTCAAAATCCACTAACCAGGAGTTAAGGCCAAGCATGGGTCAGGAGGTAAAAACCGAAAGGCCATTCCAAACAATTTACATTGATTTTTTGGGAAAGTATCCCAGATCCAAGAGCGGTAACGCATATATATTTATTGTTGTTGACCATCTGACAAAATTTACTTTTTTGAAGGCGATGCGCGAAGCCACTGCAACGAATGTTATAAAATTTTTAGTGACTGAAGTATTTCAAAAATTTGGAGTACCAGAGACCATACACTCAGATAATGGTAAACAATTTACGTCAAAAGAATTTAACCATATGGTCGAAAAATATAAAATTTCGCACATGAAAACGGCATATTATTCTCCGCAATCAAACGCAGCGGAGAGGGTCAATCAGTCTGTGTGCTAAACGCCATCAGAGCATACATATATGGAAAATGACCACAGGGAATGGGATCTCTACTTATCGGAGATCGAATGCGCTCTAAGGAGTTCGGTGCATTCAGCAACAGGAGTTACGCCATTCTTTGCACTATTTGGTAACGAAATTTACACAAGCGGTGCAGACTACAAATTGGCCAGAAAACTGTGTTCGCTGAATGAGTCAACTTCTATGGTTTTAAACAACGCGGATAGAATATCGATAATCAGGGATAAAATTAAGAAAAATCTTGCATATGAAAAAAGCGCTGTACGCTATAATAAACGATCACGCCAAATTAAATTCTTGCCAGGGCAAGAAGTTTTTAAAAGAAACTTAAAACAAAGTGATTTCAAAAAGAACTTAAATGCAAAATTCTGCAAAAAATTTTCGAAGTGCCGAATCGTCAAACCGATTGGTAATAATTTATACGAGTTGGAAACTCTCAATGGCAAAGTCATGGGAGTTTTTCATGTCAAGGACATTAAAGTTTAACGCAGCAACAGTAACAAGTGCAACAACAAATTATTAGCTAATCTAAACAAGTTAGCAAATGGCAAAAACAAAGACATAAAAAAATGTGTGAGCGGATAATAATAATAAAAGAAAAGGTGCAATATTACCAGCTCCAAAAGAAATAATATTTATGGTGGGGTGAATCGTCCATGGTATAGGGAGCGCAAAAGTCCTGTAGTTGGCAAAAAAATTGTCTCCATTTAAAATTCGAAATCATTTGTTGATCTCTGCAAACCACTGAAAATAAATGTAATAGCAAACAAAGTAAATATTTTTAAAAATTAAAATAATTCAAAAACTTCCCGTCAAAATAAAGATACGCAATAAGATCGTCAAGCGTGATTTACCATATGCAAAGTAGTCATCATCACCAGGTTCCTGAAAAACATTGAGGATTTACTATTGAATAAACAAGCAGTACCACGAAAAACTATTTGCCCGGCTAACGCAGTTTTAGAGCATGAGACTTTCAATCTCAGGGTGTGGGCGAAAGCCTACGTTGGGCACCGTCGGATCAAAAGTTGTGGCTATTCCAAAATTTTGTTTCAAACGATTTAAAAATGTGCTGAGTTGCTAGCGGAGCTTAAGACCTGAACAAAAAGATATTCTCTATATATTTTTTTTTAATACTGACGATGAATGTGTATGTACACGAGTATTTGTTTTTTTTTGTGAAGCAAGTATATGATTTTTTTGGCTTAAGTTTACTTTAGCTGACATTCTCCAAATCAATTTCTTTTTTTAGGGGTGATAGAGGGTAAAAAATAAAAAAATATAAAAATTTCAAAAAAAGTCGCTCGGATCTAGTATCGGAGGTATAGACATCGGAAGTTGCGGATATAGCTTTTGGAAAAATGGTTATAAGTTGGGAACTCCTGAATGGATTTCAAAAAAATGGGTGTCATAACATAGATAATTTAATGGCCTACAATAATGGTGCGTGAAGTTTTGAAATTTGACCCATATTTTTGGAGATATTACGATTTTTGTGAAATTTCGACCAATTTTTTTTTGATAAAACATTTTTTTTTTCCAAAAAATGTGTTAATGACCTGAAACTTTTTTAGCATTTTAAGAAAGCTTATTTTATTACCTTTAAAATGGTATATAGCTTGTTTTAAATTTTTGCGTATTTACCCCCTTTTTTGCCGGAAAATAAAAAAAAATAAATAAATAAATGCAATAAATTCTTATGAAAAGTCTCTATTTATGGACAAAAACAATAAAAAACCAACAGCAACAACAACAACAATTATTGTAAGACCATTTTCATTTTAAAACTTAAAAATTTTTCGTCTGCGGCGCTCTTTTCCCTTCAACATAACCTCACATTTTAAAAAAATTTTTCATTTATATGATAACCATATTATTTTATTATGAGAATCGTTTAAATAATAATAGTTGTAGGTGTACTAATCGTTGTTGTTGTTGTTTTACACTGTTTTTGTCCACAAAAACATAGTTTTCATAAGAATTCATTGAATATTTTTTTTTGTTTTTCTTTAAAAAGGGGCTAAATTCGCAAAAATTTACAGCAAACTATATACCATTTGAATGGGAATAAAATAAGCTTTCTTAAAATGCTAAAAAAGTTTTAGGTCATTAACACATTTTTTGAAAAAAAAAAATGTTTTTTCAAAAAAAAATTGGTCGAAATTTCACAAAAATCGTAATATCTCCAAAAATATGGGTCGAATTTCAAAACTTTACTCACCATTATTGTAGGCCATTAAATTATCTATCTTATGACACCCATTTTTTTAAAATCCATTCAGGAGTTCCCAACTTATAACCATTTTTATAAAAGATATATCCGGAACTTCCGATGTCTATATCTCCGATACTAGATCCGAGCGACTTTTTTTGATAATTTTATATTTTTTTGTTTTTAACCCCCTTTTAGGAAAAAAAAAAGGAACAGGTTTACTTTAGCTGACATTGTCCAATTTTATTTATTTTTTTTTTCCTAAAAGGGGGTTAAAAACAAAAAAATATAAAATTATCAAAAAAAGTCGCTCGGCTCTAGTATCGGAGATATAGACATCGGAAGTTCCGGATATATCTTTTATAAAAATGGTTATAAGTTGGGAACCCCTGAATGGATTTCAAAAAAATGAGTGTCATAAGATAGATAATTTAATGGTCTACAATAATGGTGAGTAAAGTTTTGAAATTTGACCCATATTTTTGGAGATATTACGATTTTTGTGAAATTTCGACCAATTTTTTTTTGAAAAAACATTTTTTTTTTCAAAAAATGTGTTAATGACCTAAAACTTTTTTAGCATTTTAAGAAACCTTATTTTATTCCCTTTAAAATGGTATATATTTTCTTGTAAATTTTTGTGAATTTAGCCCCTTTTTAAAGAAAATCAAAAAAAAATATTCAATGAATTCTTATGAAAACTATGTTTTTGTGGGCAAAAACAGTGGAAAACAACAACAACAACGATTAGTACACCTACAACTATTATTATTTAAACGATTCTCATAATAAAATAATATGGTTATCATATAAATTAAAAATTTTTTAAAATGTGAGGTTATGTTGAAGGAAAAGAGCGCCGCAGGCGAAAAATTTTTATTAAAAATCGCGCGCGCGATTTTTAATAAAAATTTTTAAGTTTTAAAATGAAAATGGTCTTACAATAATTGTTGTTGTTGTTGTTGTTGGTTTTTTATTGTTTTTGTCCATAAATAGAGACTTTTCATAAGAATTTATTGCATATTTTTTTTTATTTTCCGGCAAAAAAGGGGGTAAATACGCAAAAATTTAAAACAAGCTATATACCATTTTAAAGGGAATAAAATAAGCTTTCTTAAAATGCTAAAAAAGTTTCAGGTCATTAACACATTTTTTGGAAAAAAAAATGTTTTTTCAAAAAAAAATTGGTCGAAATTTCACAAAAATCGTAATATCTCCAAAAATATGGGTCAAATTTCAAAACTTCACGCACCATTATTGTAGGCCATTAAATTATCTATCTTATGACACCCATTTTTTTTAAATCCATTCAGGGGTTCCCAACTTATAACCATTTTTCCAAAAGCTATATCCGCAACTTCCGATGTCTATATCTCCGATACTAGATCCGAGCGACTTTTTTTGAAATTTTTATATTTTTTTATTTTTCACCTTCTATCACCCCTAAAAAAAGAAATTGATTTGGAGAATGTCAGCTAAAGTAAACTTAAGCCAAAAAAAATAAATAAAATTGGACAATGTCAGCTAAAGTAAACCTGTTCCATTTTTTTTTACGTTAAGAGCGAGTCTGTACCATCTGAGTTCGAAAATAATTCAATGAAGCAAATGTCGCTTAAAACCCCAAGATTCTTGCCACGATAATAATTTTTTTTTTGTTTATAGACCACGCCATCTATCACACTTTGATGTCTACAGATGTCCCAGTGGACCAGGACACCTTTTCCACCGTAGTAGTTTGTTGCGGATGGGTGGGCTGAAAAGATAATCAAAAAACCAACTATCACCTTGGTGATTGCTACCCCTATTATAGGTGCATAAAAAAGGCTATAAAAAGGTTTATTTTACTTGGCTGAAAGAGGAAACGGTGGTGGTGTTAATTCACTCTGTGTGCTGCGTTGCGTTTCGTAAAGTTGAGGCAACGGCGATGAGGTGCTGGTGTGGCGCTGAGGGTCCCGGCTATAAATCTTCAATGTTGATTGTTGCTAATGTTGAGGATGACCCAAAGGAGGGTATGAATAAAAATAAAATGACGTTTGGCCAGCGCAATAAAATTAAAAATTAGTGGCTTCACATAAAAGCAACGGCCATCGTTGTTTGCCTTTCCAAAAATGAATCACAAAGATTTGACGTATATAATGTTGCCAGTAGTGAATTTTGTGTAAAGATAAATGAATTTAAGTCCAGGGTATTGCAATGCTTTGCAAACTGTGCGACTATTGTGCGATGACAAAGTTACAACAAAAGTCGCAAGTGGACAAAGAGAGGCGAGAATTTTTCCAACAAAACCGGATAGTAGTGTTAGTGGTCGAAATTTCCTATGTCTGTTCATGTTTTGTTATGCCCCTATGTTATTGTTTCACCTAAGATTAAGTTATATAAATAGTATTTATGTGTTTGCTTAAAACGGTTTCCTGTTGCTAGGAAAGAATTTTAGGCCAAAGTTTTTGGAAATAAATTTTCATAAGTTTAAGTGCAGTTGGTGTAGTAAGACTCACCTAAAAATTTCCAGCTTAATTTGTTTTTTTTTGTAACAAAGTTTTTTTTGTGTTGCATAAAAATGTAGTGGAAGTTAAAATAGATTAAAGTTTTATGTTAATTTGTGCGTAATATACATCGGTATAAGGTAAAAATTTACGATGATTAAATCCGCAAAAGATGTGTGATGCAAGTTTTTTTTAAGGACCTGCAGACCTCATCAGCAGTCAGCAAAGTTCGAATTCTGGAAGAAAGCAGGAAATTCAAATATAGCGAAATATTTGTAAAAATTTATGTAAGTTTTAGAAAGTGGAAAAACTAAGTTTTAGGCAAACGCATTTATACATATAAATATCTTCCCTTTTATATCTTAACGACAGAGTGGCCGACTCCAAAAGAAAACGTTGAATCCAAGAGATGCAAAGTTCTGGAATACAAGCCATTTTTAGCTAAGTTGGCCACTATTTTTTCTTATGTATTGTATATTTATTTGAATCAGCCTACCTAAATCAGTCCAAAAAAAAAAGATTGCGTGGTAGTAACGAAAAAGTGTTATTCGATTTGTTGGTGCAATTTGTATGCAGAAAAGCAAAAAAACCGAGCGCGTTAGCCCTGCAGGTTTGGGTTCGAACGAACAAGTTCATCGGCAGCAGAATTAAAAAAATTCATTTTTGATTTGCTCGTCAAACCGAGTCTTATGTTTGACGCACCGTGGGCCAGAATTGCAAAGGCGTATTCATAATATTTTGTGTAGTTTTTTTTTATTATTTAGAGCAAAAAGGCGAAAAGAAGAAAGAAAACCGAATGGAGTTTTAGGTCGGCATTCTTATTTTACTCGTTTTTGTACGGCTGCGTACTTCCGAAAGAGCTCCTAGGTCGTGCGAAATTTGGCTCCATTACGTGAACCCTCGTCTATTTTCGTGTACCAATTTCAAACGTTCGGAATTGTTTTTTTTTCTTTTTTCCTTCTACGAGCTTATAATTATACCGTTATTAATATTATATTTATGCTAAATTTTTTTTATATTTGAAATTGTATGTGCTAATCCATTTTTTTTATTTAACATATACATTTATATATATAATTTTTTTTAGAGTCCATGTAATTTCGATTTTTCAATCTGTACATTTTTGTCTGTTTCGAGTCACAAGAGTCTAATTTTCTGATACTTTGCTTCGAAGGAAGATAAGATGCTGTGTACGTATCTATGTATCGCCAGTTATTTAATATAAAATCCGATTTCCAAGTTAAGTCAAATTTCTTGAGTGTTAGCTAAAAAAAAATGAGGATAGAAAATTTATTAATTTTAAATATAAATATAATGTACTTAATTTTAAAAAAAAAAAAATGAAATTCTGGTAATTTTTTTTTGGTCTGGGAGTGACGTGCGGTTCTGACCGGTGAGATTTTTGAGTATGTAAGATGATGTTGGCGACGATTTATATCATATAGTGGGTGTCTTGCGCGATAGACGGCAACGACACAGGATGGGCGGGTGCTCACAGGAGTTAATACCTATCTCCTGCATTCCTATGGGTGAATTAAAAGATGAAGCGATTTAGTTTTTGGTACAGTTTTTTTCTTGTGCTGACATCTTTTGTTTTTGCATAGTGACAGGTTGAATTGATCTGATTTTTAGTTTTCTTATTTTTTTTATTTCACTTCCGGTGAAAGCCGGAAGTGAAATTATTGTTACCCCTTCGACCCAACGCGGCGGGTTAAGAACCACCTGAATCCGCAAGTTAGCCGGTGCGGGCCGCGTTGGGTAAGATAGCTAAGGGTTGTATAACAAACAACAACGACAGACCAATTTTTTTTTTTTAATACAGCTTGATTGCAATCTTTTAAAGTATTTGCATGCATGTATACATACATATATGTAAATATGTGACACCTAAATATTGAATTCAGCGAAAACGGTACATTCACGAACTTATTCGGAAATTTGCAAGAGTACTCAAAAACAAATAGAGAAGCCTTTGGTTTCAACGAATACTTAAAATAGGATTAAGAAAAGAGATTCAGGAAAGCTAGCTAGATTACGATCCATTTTTTTTTTGGCTTTTGAATCTTCGTTCGTGTGCATATGTATATTACACCAATCGGTGCGAAAAGGTCGAAATTAAGTTTCGGAAGGATTGATAGATAACGTCGAAATTGGAAACAAAAGATTATTTTGAGAGTTTTTACTTTCCTTAAATAGGGCCAAACACATTCCTGAAAAAATTTAGATTCGAGCTCTACGCATCAATTGGTACAATATTTTTATTTTTTTCATAAAATGAGGCCTAAACAGATATAAGAAAGTACCATTCGTACTTCAAAATCCATTTTCGGCCTTTTTGCAACGATTGATGCCAGAAATTTTTTGTCTTGAAACGAGGCCAAATCATTGCCGGGAATACCTTTTCCCATCTCTTACTAAAGTCCATTCTCACTTTTGACCTGAGAGCGATTGTTTATTATTTAATATGACTTCAAAGGCGAAAAATCAGTTACGACATTTGCCCTCCGAGATTTTATACTGAAAGCTGCAGTTAGGACATAACGCATACTGAGATCTTTGGAACGGGAAGAGGTAGCCAAATTTCGATAACACCAAACGAACGAGTGTATTTTTTTAGTAAGTCGGCATACTAAAAAAATTTTGTCAAAAAGTGCGATAGGACACTTATACTCTGAGGTGACGACATGTAGAGGGCAGTCTTGATTGAAAAGTGAAAACGAAAGCTTATCAAAGTGAAAGTGCTAACTAAATATGTCTAATAAACTTAAAAAAATTATTTGTCTTTGTAAACCAAAGAGAAAAAAAACTTCCAGAAATTAGAACACTTCGTATATTTGAATTACTCGAAAAAAAACGTTCTAATTTCCGAGTGTCTACTGTATAGTTATTTAGAATATCTAATCTACATTCAACTTCCGCAGGACTTAAGGAAATAGATTTCTTCAAAACCGATTTCTTTATATCCGTAATTCTTTGCCGTGCTAACTGTAAGAGCTCAAGTTGTTCATCATCATTTTTATCTTTTTTCGGAGCCATTTTGACTATGCGAATTTCAAAAGATAAGTGTACAATATGAAAATAGGTATTGACAAATTAGTCACCTGTAAAAATTTTCAAGAAAGTATAGGCAAAAATGTATAAACATTTATTATTCGATAAGGTGTATGAACAATTGGTCACTCAAAGAATTTTCACAAAATAAGTATTGGCATATTTTTGGTGGAAATATGCGTATGACCAAATATACGTACATATGAGGCGCCTGGTTTCAAAACCGGCCAAGTCCAAAAAAATAAAATTTTGAGATATTCTCATATATAAAAATCTAGACCATGCTTTATCTTTCTACAATGGTTTTAGATTAAAAAAAAAAAAAACTATGACTCAAATATTACACTTTTTAATTTATTATTGATTCATGGGTTTCAAAACCGGCCAAGTCCATGAACTTGCATTCAAAACCAATCCAACGCCTTGGAATCAAAACCGACCAAGTCTAGTACATTGGTATCAAAACCGGTCAAGTCCACTTTTTTTCCAACATTTGGTTTCCATTACATTCAAAGCATCTTTGAAATCGGTTTTACAAGGGTACTGATGCTACAATTTAATATCGGATTCAAGCTCAACCTAACTGCAATTTAAATCACTTTCATAAGTAAAAACAGCATCCACGATTTTGTCAACGCGCCCCATCGAGTGATAATCGGTATTAAACCTTCTAAGTGTAAAATGCTCAAACTTTACCCTGGACTTTTGATTTTAATTCTAAGATCGTATGATCCAAATAAGGATAGTATATTGCGGTTCTAAGACATTTGAGAAAGAAATTAAAAATAAAATAAGACTATTCGTGTTATCTTCGGCCAGGCCGAAACTACATACCCTACACTGCATTGAAAGTACATTTTAAGTAACTGTAAAAAAAAAACTCGTTGAAGAGCTTGAATGAGTCGAAAAAAAATGTAAAAAAGTTAAAATAGTTTGAAAAGTGTTGAAACAGTTCCAAAAAACTGAAAATGTATATGGACACCATTGAAAAAAATATGCAAAATGCTGAAAAGTTGAAAAAATCGAAATAAATGGAAAATGTTGAAAAACTCAAAAACAGTTGAAGAGGTTGAAGCAATTCAAAATCGATGAAAAAATCGAATAAATAAAGAAAATGACTAATTTAGTTGAAAGATGTTGAAAAAGACGAAAAAATACTTATGGGATATATTAGAAAAAGTTAAAAGATTGTTAAAGTCAAAATAATATGGAAAATGTTGAAAAAATCGAATAAAAATGAAAAAGTCAAAGCATGCCAAGCCCACCTCTTCAATTGTGCCTACTTTTGGTTATTAAATAAATTTTATTCGTAATAAAAAATATAAGAATCTCTGCAATACTTTTAATAATTACTAAATAGATAAGTCTAAGAATATTTGTTGGTCAAATCACGTCGGAACACGGAATTTGAAAAATAAATTTTTTTTGGATTAAAAAAAAAACGAGAAAACGAACGAACCGGTCTCAAAAATTTTTAAATTTATCAATTTTTTTTTTTAGAATTTTTAAACAAAAAACGGAGAGCATACATTTCGGAAATTAAGTTTTTTGAATTAAACTAAAAATAAAGGACGAAGTCCAAAATTTTTCATAAAGTCGTATGTTTTCCTTACGTATAGATGCTATATGCATATAGTCTCTGTGTAGAGTATAATTAGCATGTTACTTACCAAAAAAAAAAAAACGATTTTTTTGATGTTTTTGGTGACCACACGAGCGGGGAATTCAGTGTTTTATTCAATAGCGATTGTAGATGCTTCATTAAAAATATCATCAAATGACGTTAGATCTTTTCGCATTTGTGAAAATAGGTTGATAATTTGCTCGACATGAGTACAGGCTGAAGAAATTATTCGTGTCGGATCTTGTAGTTTTGCGACAATATAGAAGCATTAACAATTTTCAGAATATGCTATCGAAGCTGAAATTTGAACCGCTTTTGAAGAAATTTCGGTGTTCTTGCTTTGCTTAAAATTTTGTTTCAGAGATAAACAGCAACAATTCGCTGAAAGTATCAACGCTTTCATGCCATTCTACCAATCTAGTCGCACACAACGTTTTTAGACGATGTTTTTTTGTTTGTGGACTCCGTTCGGAAATGTTATCTTCAATAGTTGTACCCTTTTCGAGAACAAATTTGACACTGATGAAACTGTGCCTAGCATGTTTCAGAAATATCTCATGATTTGCCTCAGCACAAATTCAGAGAGTGAATGAAACAATAAGTGTAAAATGCTAAGGGTTGCACTTCAGATGTCAAAGCCTCAACTCCGTTGATTTTTCTAGCCATGTTCGATCTTCCATCATAGCCTTGACCACGCAAGTTTTTAACAGACAAATCCAATGATGTCAATTCACTTATCATTGTTCATTTAATAGTATATGCTTCAGTCGATTTAATGTGAATGAATCCCAAAAATTGTTCTAATAGGATGCATTCTTCTAAGTCCACGTAATAAATGCATACAGTTAGTATGTAATTCTTTTTCACTGGCATCAGTTGTCCCATCGCATCAAATTGTATAAAATTTGGCATTTTTTATTTTTGAAACAATCTTTGATCGTATTCGGCAACCAATAACATTATTTTGTATGGTTTTACTGATTAAAGCACAATTTTTGGACGCTGTGTCTGTATGAAATTTTAAGTCATGATCACCGGCATCTATACGAAATGCAAGTAATCGTCGCAATACTCCTCGATCTGAAAGAACTTGATACTGTTTTTCTTCCGAATTTCTGTGACCCGAATCCTGATACCACGTAGTGATAAATTATTGTGAGAACAAAAAGCATGGTTTTGTCAATTGGACCTAGTCGTTTCCGATTGTTCTTAATTATTTTTCCGAAACGTTCTTGAATCGAAATATTTTTTGGCGGCTCTCAGGGGGCTTCAGCCCCCAAAGCCCCCCCTTGTATCCGCCACTGAGTGTGACCCAACCAAAGCTGTGTAAACACTTTCAGTTCATGAGTTGGGAAATTCGCTGGAAGCACAGGTGTTGCAAGATCAGGGTTAATGTTGGTGTATGGATGTTGCTATCTTTTCCATTCATGTAATCTAAGTTCTTCAAGGTAGTTTTTAGCAAAGCGAAGTATATCCGACCTCTTATTGACTTCGAAGAGAAAAGTTGGAAATTTGCAAGTTTCTTTTGCCTCTGTATCAGCATTTTCATTTCCGGAGATACCACAGTGCCCCCTGGGCACATTATTTTAATTTTATTACAATTCTGAGATATTTTATTTCTGATTTTAGCAACAAGCGGTTCGTTGGTAACGCCGGTAACGGACGACATACTGTCGGAAGAGATTATGAATTTTCCTTTTTTAGATTAAGTAAACGTAGTGGCTGCGTCCATAGCGAAAAGTTCAGCTGTAAAAATAAAGCAGTGGGGGAATAAAAGTCCCTTTTTTATAAGATCTCCGCCGTCGGAAACGACAGCAAATGAAGTAAAATTTTAGTCTTTGGAGCCATCAGTGAAGATAAACTCCCATCCTTTCTTAACCCATTCACTTTTTTCTTCGAGGTATAGTTTTTGGTATATAGATGGATCTGTAGTATGCTTCGGATGGTGGAGCAAGCTGGTAATAAAAGATGTAGTGACAGATTTCCAAGAAGGGGATTGATAGATTTTGTAGAGCGTTGGACGTAGAGGGAAAGGTAATGTATCTACACCTTTCACTACTCTATGAATAGTTGACTAGCGTTTCATGTCTCTTTTCCGTGCTATAGCATTTTTTTTTCAAACTTCATATTTATTTATTGAACCATCTCGTTTGGAGACTAACAATAATTATACAAATCTTAAGAAACTAATATAAGGTCGGACTTTTCCAAGCCATTGCTTAGAAATGTTATTTTTTCAAATTTTGTCTTCAGTTGTGAGAGGAGTACCCATTATGCGTATACATAATAGCTACAGGAGTGGTAAGTCTTGTCTCTTCAATCGAAACGCATTCGATGTTAGGAGTAGGTTCCTAGCCAGTATGTTTGGATGTTGCTGTAGTTTTTGTTGATACTTTCGCTTTATGTTTTCCTGTATCTGCTTAACGAAGGGTATACCAAGATATTGGTATATGTTTATATTCTTGACATACCATGGTGCGCCGGAAATAGTTCGAAGTATTTTTGACTGAGACCTTTGCAATATTTCTTTATTCGATAAGCTTGCGTTGCCCCACAGCTGGATTCCGTATGACCATATAGGTATAATAATAGCTTTGTACAAAAGAACTTTATATTCAAGGCTGAGCTTTGAATGTTTATGCAAAAGCCAATTAATGCTTTCAACTTCATTTGAATTTTTTTCTTTTCAATGTGGCTTTTCCAAGTAAGGCGTCTGTCGAGGTGCATACCTAAGTATTTAACTTCAGTGCTCTGGGGTATTGCGGTGTTATTTAGGTGTACTGTGGGGCAAGTCTTTTTATTTAGTGTAAAAGTTACATGTTTACTTTTTTGCTTGTTTACATTTATTCGCCAGTTTAAAAGCCATGTTTCAACTAGACGCATATGTTCTTCGAGGGTATGTGACGCACTATGAGGGTCTATGTGACAAGACAAAATTGCAGTGTCATCAGCAAAAGTAGATGTAAGCACAGAGTTGTTTGTTGGCAAGTCAGAAGTGTAAATTAGGTAAAGAATTGGGCTAAGAACACTACCTTGTGGTACACCTCCAAAAATGTCAACGCTATCTGAAATGTAGTCGTTGCATTTTACCCTGATCTTTCGTCCTGTAAGGTAGGACCCTACTAAAGCATGGTGATTTTTAGGGAGTAATTTTTTTATCTTGTGTATAAGTCTATCGTGCCACACCTTATAATAAGCTTGAGCTATATCAAGAAACACTGCTGAGCAGTATTTTTTTTCTTCATATGTCTTTCTAATTTTTGCTATTATCCTGTGAACTTGCTCCATAGTTCCATGTTTTTTGCGAAAACCAAATTGGTGCTGAGGTATTATGTTGAGTTGGTTCATGTGGGGCAAAATTGTCGAGAGCAGCAGCTTTTCAAAAAGTTTTGATGTGGTTGGCAACAAGCTTATTGTGTGGGACTTTTCCCAGGCTTAGAAATCATTGTGATTTGAGACATCTTCCAGCTTTTTGGGTAGTGGCCCAATCGAGTAATAGCGTTAAAAAGTATGGTTAGGTGTCTGACTGGACAGTAAGGTAATTCAATAAGCATATCAGCAGTTATTAGGTGCTTTCTTCTTGTTCAATTGAACGCCTGAGGCGTCTTTTCTCTTTCACTAAACGTTCTATTTGTGAGGAGCTGAGGCGGTTGCATAGATTGGTTGCACAGGAGTGTCATGAAGAGCAGCTGATACAAGCATGCTGTTATATAGCTGTGTGGCTGATTCCAGCTCTTCCGAATCTTTAAGGCTAACATCATTACGAAGATGACTACTAATGTATTTTTTATATCTAAGCCAATTCGTTTTATTTGTTGTAAGCCCTTTGAGTGTCTACATCAGCTCTACATATTTATGCAGATGCAAAATGACAGGAGAATGGTCTGAGCTCAAGTCAATACATGATTCAGCAGAAATTCGCCTCCTGTTGACTTCTTTTGTAGTTGCAAAATCCATAAGATCCTTTTGGATTGATAAGTCATGAACCCCAGTGGCTATGCTTCGCATTATAGTCACCAGCAGCTACGAATTTCGATCCTAGTGAATTAAAAAAGTGGTCAAACTGGGCTGTTGTAATCTTATATCTTGGCGAACAATATACAGCTGAAAATGTTACTTTGTCATCCCTACATTGTAAGGAAATCGACGTAGCTTGAAGATAGTCTCTCTCATACTGTTCGAGTTCGTAGTGCTTTATACGATTTTTAATGAGTATTCCTGTACCTACTCGTGCTTTACCATCAGGGTGAAGGTTTTGTAGAATTATAACCTTCAATTTTACAATTGCGCGTGAGGGTAAGATGTGTTTCAGAAATTGGTAAAATATCAATTTTGCTGTTGCAAAGAAAGTTTCTAATTCGTGTTGGCTTACGCCGTTTGCATCCCAATGACAGATTTTGAGTGTGTTCATTTGCTTCCAATCAAAACTTTCATAAGTTGATTTTGATTGTTCATCATCTCATGCATCATTATCGTCATGAACTGGGTCATGCATTGCGTGAACGTCATAAGCATGGTCTCAAGATTTTGAGAGCTACTTATGATACTTCTTTGCAGGTTTATCCTGACTAGACTTAAGCACGTTAGCGTAGGTCTGACCCGATATGTTGGGCAAGTTGTTAGGTACTATGTTATTTGTAAAAGTCTGCATAACTTGGGTAGGTGGGTTTCGAACTATTTCCTTACGGAAGCGTATTTTGTCAGAGTATACGGGACAACCCCTGTAGTTAACTATGTGGTTACCTCCGCAGTTATTGCATTTTTTTGTAGTAGCGTCTTTTTTGTCGGTAGTGCATGCGGACGAAGGGTGAAAGTCGCCACAAGCAACACAAATAGTACGAAGAGTACAATATGTTTTGGTGTGGCCAAACTCCTGGCAGTTTGTGCATTGCACAGGACCCATGCGTTTATGGAGCTCCTCAACGGATATTCTGCGATTTATTAAGTAGCGCAGATTATAAATAGGATGGACATCGTTTTTTCCCAATTTTCGTGGGTCTGGTTCAAGTTCCACACGAAAAAGAGGCTATGGAATTTTATTTTTATTCATAATGTTGAAAATTGATTTAGGAATAAATCCGGCATGAATTAGAGCTTCTTTAATTTCATTTTGTTCTACGTCGGGTTCAATACCCGACCTTTACTGCTTTTAAGCTAGTAGCTTTTTTTATTTTTATCCAGGTAAGAGACATCGTTCTATAATTTTTTTCTGAATAAATTTGTATTTTGGTTTCGGAAACATTGCCTTTCGTAAGAGGAATTATATGAAAGGCATCTTTTCCAGAGAAACCAAATTACAAAGAAGTGCATTAGAGCTGCGTCCACGTAAGTAAATGGGGGGAGGCTTCAGCGTTTTATTGTTTGAGTTGTTCATGTTGTCGTTATTCAATTCAGGTGTGTCGGTATCAAGCAAAGCATATCGATTTTGGCTAAGTGGGTTGTTTGAAAACTTTTCGCTTTCGCTTACTTTATATATCTTTCTTGAGTTATTTGCGTTTGATGGGCTTAGCTTTCGCTTGATTTTAATATAGCGATCCAATTCAATCGGTGAAGCTACAATCTTGTTGGAGTTATTATCGGTGGTATTGGTCTTTCTTTCATTAGAAGTACTAGAAAAATTGAGCAATTTTATACTTGCGGTTTTTGCATCATTTTCCTGATGGGGTGTTGAATTTGGCATCGGTGACACATTTCCCTGCTGGGGGATCAAGGGAGAGCCACATTGTACACTCCATAGTGAGTTAGCAGAGAGATTAGATGCAGCTGGCTCTTGAGTAATTTCTAATATTTTTTGATGTGTGTGTGCTCGGTGTGTGTGGTTTTGCGCGGGATCGATCGGTTGAACAGTGATGTTGGTGTGCGACACTTTGGTGTTGGTACGCGCGCTTGCATGTATTTTAGCACTTTTGCTATCCGAATTCACAGGAGAACCACTTTTTGTATTTTTTTGCACTCACTATTTTTTTTTCGACTCGGCACTGACCGAGATCAATCTCATTTTCGGCCCATACACCAAAATCACGACGCATTGCATGGTCTCTTGGCTTTAATTCTTGCACAAGCTGGATCTTGTAAGGTCGCAAGCCAAGATCTTTGCGCAAAATCTTCCATAAAGTTGATGGACAAAGCTCTAATTGCTGTGCACGGTGGCGAATCGATTCATTCGGGTCCTCTTCAACATTTTGCTCTACAGCGGCAATTGTTTCTTCGGTGCGCACTGTTCGACGTCTCTGCGGATGCGTATTATCACATAGAGTAAACGTAGTGCAAAAACGACCCATGGTTAACCGAATTAATTGCTCTGATGGACGATTATGTCGACCATAAAATGGACGGAGCTTGCGGTAAACTTCGCGAACTGAACCATTATTTTCGAAATTAATTTGCACAATTTGCAAGCGTTGTTCTTTTGTCAACCTGTTCATGATGAAATGGCAAACCAAACTGAACATAAATGACATTAGAGTTGCCAGATTTGACCATAAAATGCCAGTTTTATCTCTATTCGAAAAACAAACCTCTAAAAAAACACCCGTTACTTTATCACCTTCTTCAAATGTGGCAGTGATGGCATTTAGTGGCACCGAATGGCTCGCTCTCAGTAGACGCACCCATAAGTGTTCTTCATTTAAGTTGTCACAATCTTTAGATGCTGATTTCAGAAAAAAAGCTTCAGACAAAAGTTTAATTATATCTTAGAACTTAAATTTTAAATTTTGGTAGGGTAGGTATGGGTCAAAATTTCAATGTCAAATCAAGGTGGGCTGTGGTTTTTTTTTTTTTTTGAAGACAAACCTATATTTTTTGTTGCAAATTTGTATTTTATTATAAGAAATAGATATGTTTTGCTTATGTTGTTTTTCTATTGCATTTTTAGTATTTCCGTTATTGATAAAAATAATTTTAGTCTAAATAGGTCTGTTTGTTAACTGAAAATTTGCACGAATTTGAACAAATTTGTAACAATTGTTACTGGATTGTGTTTGTTAACAAAAAATATCCAGTAACGAGAGAGGCAGTGAGAGAATAAAGTGACAATTTGTTGCGAGAGAGCCAGCTAGTTTTACTGGATAAAATTTTACCAGCAAACATTTTTCAAAAATAAAAAACATATGATTTTGACAATTGTCAATATTTTGTTTATAAATAAAAATGCAAATTGTTTTGAAAAACTTAAATATTTTTTTTCACTTGTCAGCTTGTACGAATTTTTACTGGATTGTGTTTGTTTACTTTTATGAAAATTTTTTTCTCTGTGAGCAAATACCTTCTTACTCTCTAAAATTTCTTTAGTGTATAATTGTTACTGGGAAAGTAAACAAACACACTTAATTTCACATTTTATCATTTTTCTCATGAACTATCAATTTTCAATACTAAGTAAAAAATTCTTAAAATTAGTGAAAGTATTAAAAAAGATATTTTTTTTTGCAATGTGACATTTTTAATAAGAAAATCTTAAACTAAAAATTGCTACAATAAAAAAAAATATTTTTACTCAATTTAAGGTTCAGACACAAATGAAGTGCATTTTGCAGGTTGATGCAATAATGTTTCATGCACATCATATGTATTTATTTATTATATAACATAAAATTTTTTTCTAATCCCGAAAATCCCGGGATTGTCTCTTTGTAATCCCGGGATTACTTTAGCCTATATTTAGAGCAAATCCCGGGATCCCGGGATTGCCACCCTAGTTGCAACCCAACAATATTAACCAACGGGCTTCAAATTCATGTCACCTGGCTGTAACTTTTTCTTTTTTGTGAACTTTTTCTTCATATCATAGACTTACTTTTTAAGCAACAACACCTTAAAAAAAAACAAAAAAAAATTGAATCTCTCTAATGTGCATGTGTTTATTAGACATGTTCAAATAAATGGCATGTTCTAGAATACTTCAAATCTTTCGATTTTCCTTATGTAAACATTAGGAAGTATCGAAAAAATCGAGTAGAGCTTTGGTGTTACTTGCGTCACAGCTCAAATCCTTTGTTGTTTTCACTGCATTCACCTTAATACAGTATAATTTGAAATGGTCAATGCCACTATATGAATTTCTACTAAAAAAATAAATGAGAAAAAAAAAATATTAAAAAATTAGGTACTCTAGGTACTTGAAAAAACTCGTCCAAGACTCTTTCCACATTGATATCGATATCGCGATGTACATATGTATATCTAGCGAGGCTAAGCCGTTCAGCCAATCTTCGGACAAAGCTAATCTGATACACATATCATATCATTAAAAAACAGTAATTATGACATTAAAAAAAAAGCTCCAAGGATTTCTTTTGAAGATAATAATATTTTTCGTATAAAGATTTTTTCACTTATTTTATTGATTTGTTATGTAAACATTTCACAGCATAACCAAAGAACTAATACTTAAAGAACGTTCCTTATCGGAAGTAATGGCAGATTTCTCAAACTGTAACTCATTCCACGTAACGAAATTTAATAAGGAAAATGCGATTTAAAAAAAAAAAAACTTGGTATGAAGACCACCCTAAATATTCACCCTAAATAAATAAAATGGTGTTGATTCCATGTGAATCGATGAAACGATATTCAAGAAAATGCGATTTTAAAAATACATGTATATGTATAAGGACCACCCTAAATTAAATTCATAGATTTCAATAATGGTCTCTGAGTATAAAGACCACGTGGTGTTGATTCCATGTGAATCGATCCTTAAGAAAATGCTATTTTAAAAATATTTTTGCATGAGTACCACCCTAACTAAATATTCACTCTAAATATAAAAAAAACATAACTTAAAAAGCGCCTAAATATTCACCCTAAATATTAAAAACATAGCTTAATAAGCGCCTCCAAATATAAGTCCTACGTGGTGTCCATTCCATGCGAATCGACAAAGCGATCTTCAAGAAGATGCGATTCTAAAATATATGTATGAAGACCACCTTAAATAATATTTATGGAACTTAATAATGGTGACTGAATATAAGGACCACATGGTGTTAATTTAATGTGAATCGAAGGGCGATCCTTATGAAAATGCGATTATAAACATATTTTTGTAATGAATCCTCAACAAAATACAACGAAAAAGCAATCAGCCAAATCGGTAGAGCCGTTCTCAAGTGATGCTCCGTCACACATAAATTCATGGCAATTAATTTTTATATAGACCAAATCCATCTCAAACCATGCACGCGGATTATTTCATGTTACGGAATTGGTTGCCGATTAAATATGTTGTTTTTCAATGGATACAAGGGGACCCATATTTCCCCGATTTCATTAAACATTTTTTTATGAAGTTATGGCCATTTTATGTTATACCCATTTTATGCTGAAAATTGTTTCAAAAAAGCGGCATTTCCATCCAAATCAAAATAATGAACTTTTGTCTTTTGATTCTTAAATAACTTCTTAATTTCTGTTAGAATCTTTTTCAAAATGGTTAAAAATTGGCAGAGCTATAGCGATTTTCATGAGAAAAAACAAAGCTAATTTTCTGAAAAATTCCACCTTTTTTTTCGCTTAAAATTTTATTTTGGGCTTGTAGGGGGAGGTGGGGCACATTGATACGATTTCTTTACAAACGAAAAAAAGAGGCATATTGACAGAAATAATTTAAAAAAAAGTGTCTGAATGTTTTCATTGTTTATCTTACTAACTTATTTCAAACAAATTTCAACTCAGATTTATTTGGAAAAAATGTTATGAAGTGTTTTTTATAAACAGAATTTCGTATCAAACTGCCCCACACACGGGGTACATTGATACACGCTTGTGGTACTTTAATTCATTGCTTAAAACATCCCTATATTAAACAAAATATCCTTCCTTAACGTCTTTTAACATAGGTGTATCAGTATCAACTGCTTTATTTTTAAATTGTACTTATAGACCGCATTTCTTATTCATACCTTGCATTTCAGTACATCAAAGATTGCAGAAGCCATAGCGCTATCATCGATGTTACCTCTATCAATTTCTCGTTTTTACGTTCGCACCATATTCCTTTCTGTTAAGAAACAAAACGAATAAGTCACAATCTATTTACCAGACGGGACAAATTCATACATATCAATGTGCCCCGTAGATGCTTGTATCTATGGGCCCCAAGCGCCTTTTTTGTTTTAAATAATAATTTTGTTTAAGTGTTAAGTAATTATAAAAATTACAGCTACATAAAAATTATCAAGGATATGTAATAACCGTATATCGAAATATGCAATTGTCAATACAAAACTTTCCAAATAAATGCACACCCGAATAGGGCGCAACTATTTTACTTATGAGCGTACAAAACAGGTTTATACTTATACGGTACCTGAACGCAGTTGAAACTCATACATATGATGTGTTCTGTCGACGCCTACTTATGTACGTTTAAATGATATCTGACCGTGTCAGGTTTTGATTTAACGGCCACCGTGTCTATGTGCCCCGTATATCAATGTACCCCTTCTCCCCCTACTAATATAAGAAAGAGATTATATGAGTTTAAAGTGCGCTTAGAGGCATTTGAGGTGAGGATAATTTTTTTCCAAAAAAAAAATATTTAAATTTTTGTTTCAACCTTGCTAGCCATCTGTGATATTACTACTTTCAGCTTATATTTAATAATAGCATCATTTAGTACCGTTCTTTCTTTTTAAAATGAGCTTTCAAGTGATAATCTGCAGCCATTTGAAAAAGACATGAATTTGATCACCTAC
Organism: Tricholauxania praeusta; assembly: GCA_949775025.1. Classification (NCBI taxonomy): domain Eukaryota; kingdom Metazoa; phylum Arthropoda; class Insecta; order Diptera; family Lauxaniidae; genus Tricholauxania; species Tricholauxania praeusta. The sequence goes on from OX459028.1 coordinate 105,253,998, forward strand.
GATCAAGATGGAATAAATTTGTAGCTGGTTGGTTAATATTGTTTGGTCGTAGGGGATCAAATTTATGTCTTTTTCAAATGGCCGTAACTTTGCGAGGAAATATCGCAGATTACCACTTGAAAGTTCATTTTAAAGAGAAAGAACGGTATTAAATGATGTTGTTATTAAAAATAAGCTGAATAAGTGTCAGAGATGGCTAGCAAGGTTGAAACAAAAATGTAAATATATTTTTTTGGAAAAAAAAAATTCTCCTCACCTCAAATGCCTCTAAGCGCGCTTTGAACTCATATCATCTCTTTCTTATATTAGTACAAGTCCAAAATAAAATTTAAGCGAACAAAAAGGTGGGATTATTCAGAAAATTAGCTTTGTTTCTTCTCATAAAAATGGCAATAACTCTGCCAGTTTTTTGCCATTTTGAAATTTTTTTAAAGATTTTAAAGACAAACGTTAATTATTTTGATTTGGATGGAAATGCCGCTTTTTTGAAACAATTTTCAGCCTAAAATGGGTATAACTTAAAATGGCTATAACTTCATAAAAACATTTTTTAATCAAAACGGGGAAATATGGGTCCCCTTATATCCCTTGAAAAACAACATATATAATCGGCAACGAATTCCGTAACATGAAATAATCCGAGTGCATGGTTTGAGACAGATTTGGTCTATACATATTTCATATATTCAAAAATAGGCTTCAAATGTGCCCAAATTACCGAAGCATCATGACGTAAGAAGTCGGATATCGTACAAAATGATTCAACTTGTTGTTTACCGTTAGCATTAATAAAGTAAAAAATTCCTGTGTGTAAGGAAATTTGACTCCTTGATGCTCCAAAATGTACATCCTGAACTTCTTCGCTGTATTTCCCACAGTAGTTCTGTGAAAAGTCCATAAAGCAGGAAACTTCAACCGGTTTTAATTGGCTTGACGGTCTTGTATGATCTTATGTTGATGAGCGATTGTGTACAAGTGAGTGCAATATTTTCCTAACATATCAGAAAAAACATCGACTATCTTGCTCAAATGACAGATAATGCGCTTCTCACTTGTAACCAGAACGTTATACGTCAGTCCTTTGGCACCCAATCGACTCACTTTTTCGCTGACCCAAGAATGATACCAGGTTAATTCATAAAGGGATGTATTTGAAATAACGCGGTTATTTTGACAAGTTTCACAAGCACCAAACATACACTTCTTATCGTCTATATTGCAGTGCATCGAATCAATATATTCGTTGGTATTTCGGGCTTTCAAGACTGAGTGTAACTTTAATCTTTCAAATAAAAATGCAAAATTTGAGTGTAATTTGCAAAGACAAATATTACGTGCTGAAAGCTTCTGCTTGACGACCCAAAATGGCTTCAACTTGTAAAAATGTGATTGAGAAATTTTGGTTGATGTTGTTTTGCAGAATTTCGCATGCATACTCTCAAACGTATCGTTCAAAAAACGTTTTCTCTGTTTCTGTTTTTTGAATGTTATAAAGTCTGACTTTCCAGGCGCATGACTAGAGTTTTCATCACTGAGATAATGTTGAATCATTTGTTTTCTTAATTCATCACGAGCAGAAGGTTTTAAACTTGGCTCCAAGCCTTTATTCTTGCTTGCTTTCTGCATGTAATTGTAATTATACAGACTAAGATTCTTTCTCGGAGCTCGCCGGTTGATATTTGAAAACATCGAATTGATTATTCGCTTATCTCTATTGTTTCTGACGGTGCCGATATTTTTTTATCTTGGCTATCAACTGCTCATGATATCGTAACTTGCGCGTGGCTGGCAATAATTTTCTCTTTAGTTGCAGAATTGTAAGGGCTTGTTTGTCAATTTTCATTTTCCACGATGTGGAGATCTTTTTTGAGCCAGTAATGCTTGATTGGTAACTCGAAATCGACGAGACATTGTCTTGGTACAGAAATTAGAAACCATTTTCTTCTTACGCTCTTTCGGGCGTAGCTCAGTTAATTGTAGATCAGGATGTATTTGCTCAGTCGATTCTAAGTCCATGGTCACACTGGTAAGACTCTGCGATAATCTTGGAAAGTCCAGTTCTGCATTTAATTTACTTGACTCAAAGTCCATTAGTTCATTTTCATCACTGAAATAAACAATCAAATATCGAGGTAATGGATTTCTTGCATCTAGAAAAGCAGCAATCTTGATCCGAATTATCTCTATGTTACGCGCGGCATGTAGGCGGAAAGAAAAAACTCGCGAGTCTTTCGTGCCAAGCACTCAGACTTCCCGGCTAGGGCCGCGGTTTCCCAAAGCCGCATCTAGGCGTACGCATAGAAAAAAAACTAAAAAAATTTACAAACGGGGAGCAGAAAAACCCCAGGTCCCTTCCCTTGAATCCCTCCTGTTAGCATCACTGTCCTACCACCCCGGCATCTCCCCTAAAATTACTGCCTAGCAGATCTTCATATTTAAAAAAAAATATTTAATTTTTCTTTAATTTCATTAACTTTAATTTTAAATTCATTTTCTTTTTTTGCTTTTCTTTTTTCTTTTGCTTCTATAATTTTAATTTAAACTATAGTAACTTTTCTTTAAATTTTATAATTTTTCTTTTTTTTGTGTAAAAAAAATAAACTTAAGATTTCATTTGTTAAAATTAAATATATAAAACAAAATGGTACCAAAAATGGTGTGTTATTTTCCTAAAAATAAATGAAAAAAAAAAATATAATACTTAAGTTACTGGGGTACCCCCTTCGTTGCTGCTGTGGTTGCTGGTGTGGATGCTGGCGTTGATGCTGGCTGCTGCCGCGGTGTTTGTAGCTTGTTCTACTTATAGGTTTTTTTTTGTTTTGTTTAATTACAATGTAATTTTATTACTAATTTTTATTTTCTGCGTTTTGTATCGTTTTTTTTTTTTATTTAGTTTGATAAATTTCAGTTTTATTTTATTGTTTTATGTTGTTTTATTTTGCAGTAGTTGTATGTATATTTTGATTCGTCACATTTTGTATTTGAGAATATAAATTCTGGTTTTTACTTCTCATTATTATTATTTTTTTTATAGAATATAATGCACTTACATTGAGGTATTTATTTTCTCTTCTTATTTTCTGCTCTTTTAGTGTATTATTTAAATTAATTTATATAGTTTTACATTAAACCTTAGGAAAACTGCTTTTCATTTTTCAGCACCGTTTCAAGGCAAACACAATTTCATTTAAATTGATTTTGTTCTTCCTACTGATTTTTTTTTGTTTTCATAAATTTTTGTATTTCACAATTTCTCCGTTATTGTTTGTTTCCAAAATGTGTGCATTTATCTTTTAGCAATTTAAAATTAAAAAAAAACTGGCAACTGGTAAACTTTTCGCTATTATTTTTTTATAATTTTGTAATTTTTTTTGTCTAGCTCTCCAAAGATTTGGCAGCGACACAACCAAATGCGACAATGCACACGAGCGACCGACGCGTATCAAAATTTTTCAGCAACTTTTATTTTTTTGCGACGTCCGCACACGCTGGGTATTTTTCGGCTACTGACGCTACGATGCGTTTTTGGCCACCTGTTGCCACTCAACGGTCGACTTGCTGCTGGTTGCCGTTCGTCCGTCACTCACGCCATATATTTACAGTTTTTTTGTTTCGCTTAGTATACTTACGTATATGCGTATATACATTTTTTTGTCTTGTAACAAACAAAATAGCTTAGCATAACAACAAAAAAAGAAAAGCGGTTGTGTGGCGTGCTTTTACCGCTTTGCAAGAACAGTAGAGCATATATTTTTTTAGCCATAGCAAACAGGGTGCTTTGATAAATTCGTTACAAACCTGCTTTGTTATATTTTTTCTTTCATTTCAAAAGGAAATAAAACAAAGAACAAACAGGAACCGAATTTATATTTTCACCATCACGAGCGAGATTGAATTCCAAACTGTACTCACATTTAACGTGGGGCTCGACTCACAACCCTAAGATTAAGAGTCTCATGCTTTACCATTAGCAAGCCGGGCAAGACAAAACTCAAAATTAAAGCATTATGGTTTAATTTTATCTGCATGGAATGTTCCAATGAAATTTCCATTTAAATCCTCCAATTCATACAACGCACTTCCAATTTTCTTTTTAATTCGACACTTCAAAAATTTCCGGTTGAATTTGGAATTAATGCCTTTCGCAAAATTGCTCTGGCTAATATTTTCTCTAAAAACCTCCTGGCCTACGCGATAATTGACAGGCTTGGATCGAGTATTGTAGGTTTTGGTAGCCTTTTCATGTGCGATTGCCAAGTTTTTGCAAATTTTCTCTCGCACTCGGTTGAGACGATCGGAATTATTTTCAATTTCAACATCGCCGGTTTTTAAGCAATTTAACTTTTGCAGCAAATCATAAGACGAAGCATGTTGACACATATTCTGTCCAAAAACAGCAAAGTATGGTGAGCATTTTATAGATGAATGGTAGTCACTGCGCAAGATTGAAAGAATTTGGGGAATATATCGATCCCAACTACAATGATCAGATTGGCTCTCAAGAAAAATCCTCAGTTTCGTAATAATTTCGCGGTTTACACGCTCGGAGGCGTTTGCCTGAGGCGAATAAAGGCCAGTTTTAATATGGCTTATGCCATAGTCAGATAAAAATTGCTGCATATCTTTTGATATGAACTGTCTGCCATTATCACTATGGATAAACTGAGGCACACCAAATGATGGAAAAACATCCGTTTGAAAAAAATCAATTACATTCGTAGTGGTTGCAGCACGCATTGGCTTCAGGAAAATATATTTTGTTAAATGGTCAAGTGCAATAAAAAGAGAAGTGTTTTTGGTGGTTTTATTCATGGGATAAGGACCCAAAAAATCACAATAAAGCCTTTGGAAAGGCCGCTCGGTCACAAAAGATTGGCCCATGGGTGGTCGTAAAATTTTATTTGTTGGTTTGGCACCTTTGCAAATGTCACAGTTTTCGACATAAGTTTTTACACCTTTCACCATGGAAGGCCAAAAGTATTTTTGACGAACCCTCGCAAGTGTTTTGACATATCCGCCGTGACAACTTAAAATTGAGTCGTGAGCAAATTTTATAGCCTCTGCGGCCAAAGTTTTTGGTAACCACAATCTCCACAAATCATTCTCTTCGTTTTCAATTCCTCGTCTGAACTTAACCCGCTTGTATACAAGTTTTCCATTTTCATCCATATACAAGTCAGGCAAAGAGGATTTATTTTCAGTGATGATTTTGCGTAGATTTTGGTACTCAGTGGAATCAAACTCTGGTGAAGAAAGGTCGATATCTGACGTAAGGTTTTGCGTCGAAATTTCGTCTACATCGAAACGAGACAAGGCGTCTGGGACTACATTTAAAGAACCTTTACGGTGTTCGATTTTAAAATCGAAGCACTGCAATGCTAAACTCCACCGCGCCAGTCGATTGTTTAAATCCTTCTGAGTCATAAGCCACTTAAGGCTCGAATGGTCTGTTATGACTCGAAAGGGTAATCCCTCGATGTAAGGACGGAATTTCTTAATGCACACCACTGCTGCCATGCATTCAAGCTCTGTAACTGTATAGTTACGTTGAGCTTTATTAAGCTTTTGAGAAACAAAAGCGATAGGGTGTTCCTTACCGTCATCATCCAATTGAAAAAGCAGACCGCCTACACCAATGCGAGATGCATCACATTGAATAGCAAATTCACGAGTAAAATCCGGTTGAGCCAGTACAGGGGCTGAAGAAAGTGCAATTTTAATTTTTTCAAAAGAGTCAATCGCCTCTTTAGTCAATTGGAAACGACCTGGTTTCTTTTTAAGACAATCTGTCAGTGGACCAGCCAAGTTAGAAAAGTTACTTATAAAGGATCGATATCAATTTGCCATGCCGATGAAGCGTCTTACTTGACGTGGGGATTTAGGCGCCGGGAACTCTCCGATGGCTTTGACCTTTTCAGGGTCCACCTTCAGGCAACCATGACCTATGCGGTATCCTAGGTACTTAATTTCCCTTTGGCAAAATTTGCTTTTGGCTACATTTATGATCAATTTGGCGTTCCTCAAACATTTTGCAACTTCACTCAACAATTTTATATGGGTGTCAAAATCTGCACTACAAACCAGCAAATCGTCTAAATAGACAAATACATTTTCGCGCAATATGGATGGAATGACCTTATCCATCAGACGGCTCATTGTCTGTGGACCATTACACAGCCCAAAAGGCATAACTTTATAATGGTATAAGGGTCTTCCAGGAATAACAAACGCGGTTTTTTCTTTAGAAGAATTGGACAATTTTATTTGAAGAAACGCATCTTTCAAATCGATTCCGCTTATAAAAAATGTGTCTTTTAGCCTACTTAGTAATCCATTGATATGGGGTAACGGATATGAATCCTTTTAAGTCAAATCATTGAGCTTGCGCGAGTCGATACAGAGCCTTACTTTTCCCGGTTTGCGCACTAAAACAGCCGGACTACACCATGGCGAATTCGATTCCTCGATTACTCCCATACTCAGTAGCCTATCAACTTCTTGATATGCTTCTTCTTGCCTTGGAGGTGACAGAGGAAAATGTCGCGATTTGACTGGCACAGCGTCTCCAGTGTCTATATGATGCTCGAGTAAATTCGTGCAACCAAGACCGAGTTTTTCAAAAGACGGGAACTGCAAAATAACTTTGTCAAGTTCAAGTTGTTCTTCTGGTGAAAGAATATGAAAATCAAGTGTTGCTGTTGGGTCTTCACTAATACTAAGTGAGTTTATTTGTGGAAAAATTTCTGGAGCTATAGCAAATGCTTGCCAAAAATCTACTCCAAAATACGCCTCTTGGCTGAGCGATGGTGCAATATAAAAACTGATGGTTCTTGTAACATTTTTATAGGTGACAGCAAGGTCACAATAACCAATAACATTTTGCTTTTTTCCATCAGCCGTAGATAAGAACGTTTTTAGAGGCTTTATAAAAATTTTGTGTTTTTCCACAAATGTTAGACAATTTTTCCCTAAGACCGAAACACTAGCTCCTGAGTCCAGCAAGCCAATTAAACATTCATCAAAAACTTTGACTTTGGCAAATGGACGGTCATCACCATTAATGGAAAGTTTGGTAGATTCAATTATTTTTCTGTAACTTTTGCGCTTTTTATGTCTCAATCTGCACTTTTTTAGTTTACTCAATTTTTTTACTGAGCAGACTTTATTATCAAAAATTCGATTTTTAGCTGCTTCGTAGCGAATCTCTCGGTTTCGAAAACTTGAAAAATCGGAATCGGTTTGACACGCAAAGTCACGGAAAACTGGTTTTAAAATTTGAAATTCGTTATGGTTTGGTGAAGATAAATTTACAAAATTTTGTAAATTATCTGAGTTTAATTTGAACTCGGGGTCGGGCGGGAAGAACGTGTGTCCCCGGTGGCCATCACGCTCTGTCGGTGGTTTCCCTGGTGGTTGTTAGGATATCTTGGAGTAAGTACTCCTTTTTGTCCACACTTAAAGCAAAAAATATTGGTTATTGCTTCAGAGCAATAAATATAAGAATGTCCGAGGTTCATACAATTCCAGCATTGTATTTTGGAATAGTCAGGTTTAGAAAAGCGACGAGAAACTTGCAACGCTTCCACCTGTGGGTCAAACTCAAAATTACTATCATCCTCGTTTGAGACAATATCAATTTCGTGTACCTGCCTTTGCGGGTTAAAAGTGGGTGTTTGATTTTTTGTTTCCAAGAGCAATTGTTCAGTTTTTCGGGCAACATCACGAAATCCCTCCAGACTTATTGACTCACTGTTAAAAAGCATATATTTGAGATTGGTGGTGAGATTTTTCTTCATGATCTCAGACAACACACTATCTGTCATTGGCTGGCTCATGCGAGAATTCATTGAAACCACATCATCATAGAAATTGTCAAAAGATTCTCTATGTTATTGCTTTCTCAATGATATTCTATGAACGATTTCATGATCGCTTTCAAATTTGCCAAATTGCTTTTTAATGGAGTAGCAAAGAAATGGGTAACTAGCGTTAGGATTTTGCCTAATAAATTGCCAAAACCACTCATCAGCTTTTCCTGTTAAAAGGACATGAAAATTGGTTGAGAGATGGTCCAGTGAGCATCTGGTTCGTTGACAAAGCGTTTCCGCTTTAAAAAGAAAATCTGCAACGTTACCAGATCCGTCATAGGAAATTTTCCAGTCCTGTAATTTTGGGAAATTTTCAACCCTTGGTCTATAATCTTGTGGTGGTTGCAGCTGAGGATTGCTTCCAGAAGGTTGTGGTACTTGACCAGACATCTTGCTGTTCAGGTTGTCAACTGTGGATCTTATATCCCGCATTTCCCCTTTTAGCTCCTCCTGACTGGTTACTATGGCCTGACGCAGAAGTGCAACCAGGTCATCCACTGAAGTGACACTTGCTCTTGCGCCTACCCCTTGATTGTCGTGATTGGGAGCATTTTCCGGAAAAACATCGGCCTCTGAATCAGCCATATTAAAATTTGGGTTTGGCTCAAAAGGCGTTTGATTTTGAACAGTATCAAAATTAGAAATATCGATTAAATTAAATTTTGACCCGTCAGGATCAGTATCAATTGGTTCTGATTGACCTGTAAAGGATTCTGGTTGACCTGTCAAGGATTCTGGTTGACCTGCCAAAGAAAATCCTACAATGGCAGGGTCCTGGAGCGCACGCTCAATACTGACAATGGAAGCTGCAGAAAATCTAGGGGGTGAGTGAACAACTCGAGATTTGGTTGCTCTAGCAAAGGACCGATTAAAACTTGAGGTACTTGCGTCGTTAGTAGTAGGTCTACCTCGACCTCTATTTGGAGTTCCTTTGCTGCTGGTTCCTCGACTAGATCGAGTATTCATAATATTTAAAAAAAAGGAAATATTGAGTATTGTGACGCAAAAAAAAAGACAATTAAAAAAAATTGTTGTAAAGGAGGCTGCAGGAAAGAAAATTTATCAATATATAATAATAAAAATATGCAAATATAAGTAAGTACAGTTCTGAAATAATACGAGAATATGAATAGCTAACTAGGGGAGATGCCAGTGCAGAGGTCCGTAATGCCAGACGACAAGGAAAACAATGAAAACCTGTTTATTCCTTTTTTTTTCTCTTCTGCCAACGTCTACCCTGCCAGAACCACTACAACCAGCCTCGAGCTCGAGTCGAGCCCCGCACAGCACACAGCGGCGGTTTTAAAGGTGTCCAGCTGCTGGGACTTGTGCGAGACGGTTGCAGGGAAACCGCAAACGGCAACCGCAGGAAAACAAAAAAAATCCGCTACTCCCGTTGTTTGGTGCATCGACCGTTATGGTGGGACCATCCATGCCAGACAAAATCCTCTCCAATCTGAGCCGAGCCTCGCACCGCACGCAGCACCGGTTTTAGAAAAACCTCCCAGTAGCTGGGACTTGTGCGAGACTCCACTCACATTGGAAGAGCGATCCGACATATCATCGCCCCAGCCGTAAGGGTCGGTGCTAAGTTCCAGCCGCCCACTGTGGGTACAGACGCTGACCAGGAAGCCACCCAATATGGGAACAGACGCTTCCTGGATTCGCTGGGATATGCGGGATCGCTAACCCCGTCATCCCCCCTTCAGAGGATGCCCCTGCGTTTCAAAAATTCAAAAAAAATTAAAAATTCGAAAAATTATTTAAAAAAAAATCGAAATACAAAATTTCTTCAAATTATGCATTAGGACTTCCGTTGGGCGCCATCTATGTTACGCGCGGCATGTAGGCGGAAAGAAAAAACTCGCGAGTCTTTCGTGCCAAGCACTCAGACTTCCCGGCTAGGGCCGCGGTTTCCCAAAGCCGCATCTAGGCGTACGCATAGAAAAAAAAACTAAAAAAATTTACAAACGGGGAGCAGAAAAACCCCAGGTCCCTTCCTTAAATCCCTCCTGTTAGCATCACTGTCCTACCACCCCGGCATCTCCCCTAAAATTACTGCCTAGCAGATCTTCATATTTAAAAAAAAATATTTAATTTTTCTTTAATTTCATTAACTTTAATTTTAAATTCATTTTCTTTTTTTGCTTTTCTTTTTCTTTTATAATTTTAATTTAAACTATAGTAACTTTTCTTTAAATTTTATAATTTTTCTTTTTTTGTGTAAAAAAAATAAACTTAAGATTTCATTTGTTAAAATTAAATATATAAAACAAAATGGTACCAAAAATGGTGTGTTATTTTCCTAAAAATAAATGAAAAAAAAAATATAATACTTAAGTTACTGGGGTACCCCCTTCGTTGCTGCTGTGGTTGCTGGTGTGGATGCTGGCGTTGATGCTGGCTTTGATGCTGGCTGCTGCCGCGGTGTTTGTAGCTTGTTCTACTTATAGGTTTTTTTTTGTTTTGTTTAATTACAATGTAATTTTATTACTAATTTTTATTTTCTGCGTTTCGTATCGTTTTTTTTTTTTATTTAGTTTGATAAATTTCAGTTTTATTTTATTGTTTTATGTTGTTTTATTTTGCAGTAGTTGTATGTATATTTTGATTCGTCACATTTTGTATTTGAGAATATAAATTCTGGTTTTTACTTCTCATTATTATTTTTTTTTTTATAGAATATAATGCACTTACATTGAGGTATTTATTTTCTCTTCTTATTTTCTGCTCTTTTAGTGTATTATTTAAATTAATTTATATAGTTTTACATTAAACCTTAGGAAAACTGCTTTTCATTTTTCAGCACCGTTTCAAGGCAAACACAATTTCATTTAAATTGATTTTGTTCTTGCTACTGATTTTTTTTTGTTTTCATAAATTTTTGTATTTCACAATTTCTCCGTTATTGTTTGTTTCCAAAATGTGTGCATTTATCTTTTAGCAATTTAAAATTAAAAAAAAACTGGCAACTGGTAAACTTTTCGCTATTATTTTTTTATAATTTTGTAATTTTTTTTGTCTAGCTCTCCAAAGATTTGGCAGCGACACAACCAAATGCGACAATGCACACGAGTGACCGACGCGTATCAAAATTTTTCAGCAACTTTTATTTTTTTGCGACGTCCGCACACGCTGGGTATTTTTCGGCTACTGACGCTACGATGCGTTTTTGGCCACCTGTTGCCACTCAACGGTCGACTTGCTGCTGGTTGCCGTTCGTCCGTCACTCACGCCATATATTTACAGTTTTTTTGTTTCGCTTAGTATACTTACGTATATGCGTATATACATTTTTTTGTCTTGTAACAAACAAAATAGCTTAGCATAACAACAAAAAAAGAAAAGCGGTTGTGTGGCGTGCTTTTACCGCTTTGCAAGAACAGTAGAGCATATATTTTTTTAGCCATAGCAAACAGGGTGCTTTGATAAATTCGTTACAAATAGTTTCATACCATGTGTGTGAATATTTATATTGAGAAAATAACGACAATTAAAAAAAAGTCCTTTCAGAACTTTGTAATTATAGCATACAAAGTTCAAATGACAATAACTTTGAAAAGTGTGGCTTTTCAGCAAAATAGAAAAATATGAGTCTCTTAAAATTGAGCATAGAATGATACCTGTAAGTCTTAAGCAAATTGATGACATTGATGTGATCCGCTTTAATCGATTTGAACAATAATGTGCATTTATAGGAAAAAATATTGCTTGCATTGATGTTAATAAAATACTCTAGTTATGACTTTGGTATTAACTTATGTATATTTAGAATTTTTGTAATAAAATTTTCTATAAGATAGGAGGGCTAAAGGGTTTGGTTAGCTCCTCAAATGCCTGAGGTATCTTCCTGAAGGTATTTCAGGCAGAAATGCCCCCAATCCAAGGTGGAACAGCATATGCTAAGGGATGAATGGCTAGTGGGTTATCTAGTCGATAATATGCGGACTCGGATAGTCTGGCAAACTTCCGTTTTAACCTAGCCTTATCCACACATGCAGGCTCTGTGAGGATGGACCTTCCTTTTTCCTTGCGAGGGCTGGATCAAAGTGTTATGCGACCCGTGCTGAGGATCGTTCAGGTTGGGAGCCCTGTTTTCATAAAAATTAACCCAATCGCTAACGGAGCATACCGGATACCTGGCGCCCTCCGGTATTAAGTAGCCTTACCCACGCACCTGGACCTCTGTGTGGGTGGACATATTCGTCCTGTACTCGTGGGACCAAATATGGAAAATATATTGAAAAATAAACAAAACAAACAAACAAACAAACAAACAAATGTAAAAACAAAGACTTCTGAGTCAGAGACTCAAAATGATTGCAATCGCGATATCGCAAGCACCTCAGGTGGGACTGGCGCTGGCCTTCGGGTGGCTGGACCTGTCTTGAAGGTGGGAGGGAAGGTAAGGGCGTTGGACTTCACGTCCAACCCTACCAACCCTTCAAAAAAGGGGGGGCTTTAATGCCCATTTCTGGACCAACCAGTTCGGCATCGACCACCGCCTCACGGCATGGTCAGTTAAAGTCGGCTGGGGAATCCAGACATGAGGGGGGATCTTCGCTGTCAAATCGAGGACAAACCAGTTCGGCATCGGCCACAGCCTCACGGCTAAGCCAGTTAAAGTCGGCTGGGGAGTCCAAGAAGGAACAGAATCCTTTAGGGGAGGGTTTTAAGGGTCTTAGACCCTCTAAAATGAAAATCGCGGACAAGCAGGCGGCGAATAGAATTCGTCGTCGTATGGAAGCTGCTGATCCCAGCTCTCTGTCCAAGGAGGACAAGGACTCCCTTCGATGGGCGAAGAGAGTCCTTGAACAAAAAGGCCATGAACAGGCCGTTTTAGAAAAACTACCTAAAAGGCAGAGATCCCAGGACGAGATGTTGGAGTCTAAACGTCAAAAGACTACTGGTAAATCTCTGTCTTTTAGTGACGTTGTAAAAGGTTGTAAGGGGAGAGTTTTGGCTGTGCTTGACAGGGCGGCGGAGGACGGGGCAATTCCTCGGGATAAATGGAAGTGGGTAGACGCTGCCTTGGCAAATACCCTCTTCCAGATATTAGAGGAGTTTCCTGGTCCTGTGCCATCATGTGAGGAGGCAGGCTGGCATCAGGGCCTTTTTAAACTCATCTCCTGTGATGATGAACGGTCTGCCAAATTGTACAAGGTAGCTGTGAGTAGGCTAGGTGAGGTGTATCCAGGCGCGAAACTGGAGGCTGTGGAGAAGGATGAAATTCCTACCAGGCCCCGGGCTCGCGTTTGGCTACCGAGCACACCGTCGGGTGAGGACGCAGTTCTGCGGATGCTCCGACTATGCAATCCCAATCTTCCAACTCAAAACTGGAAGATTGGGAAGCTAGAAGCACCAGTCGGACCATCCATGCAGGCCATGGTCCTGTTAAACAAGGAATCCGTGGAGTTACTGGCGGCAACTAAGGGGGTCGTCAAGTATGGTTTCAACAAGGTGACGCTCAAGGTTTACCGTAAGGACGAAGAGCTGGCCTCCAAAGGTGCTATCTCTCCCTCCCCGGAGACCATCGCCACTGCACCACCAGTGCCAGTGGAGATGGAGGTTGGGGATGAAGAGGTGGAGCCAGAGGGGGACAACTGCACTCCAAGCGGTCAACCTGAGGCGTCCCTTGAAGAAGCCGAATCCGTGGATTCCGATAGGTCGTTGGAGGTAGGGGGCCTCCTGGAAGAAGCTCTTCTTTTAGAAGAGGATGATGAAGACGAGGCGGACATAACAGTCGTAGAGAGGGGAGGTGATTTGGAATCCGATGAGGGTCCTCCAAATTAATCTCCACCACTCAAAAGCGGCGTCCGCCGGCTTACTGATCCGCTTAAGTAAAAGCGGAGATGATGTAGTCCTCATACAGGAACCCTGGGTTCATGCCGGGAGAGTCTGTGGTCTGAGGACGCCTGGCTATAAGCTACTGGTGGCAAATGTGGAAGGTAACCCCAGAGCGTGCATTTTGGCAAAGACTAATCTTAACTTGTTTTTGCATTCTAATTACAGTGACCTAGATACAGTCGTTGCTAGCCTGGAGATAAAAGCTGGAGGCTTTTGGTTAGCACCGTGTTACATGGCTCACGACATGGCGAGTGGTTTACCACCGACATATTTAAAGGCGGCTGTAGAGCAGGCCCGCTTTAACAAAACCGGGCTAATCATAGGCAGTGACGTAAATGCGCATCACACTGTCTGGGGTAGCACAGATGATAATGATCGAGGTGAGTCACTTCTAGAATACATTTTAAACACTAACTTACTTATCTGCAACAAAGGCTGTGAGCCAACCTTTATAGTAAGGAACAGGGAAGAAGTCTTGGATATAACATTGGTCTCGGACTTTGTTTTTGATTGTATCGTTGACTGGAGAGTCTCAAGCGAGCACTCTTTTTCAGATCATCGTTATATAGAATTTGTTCTCACTGTTAACCCCCCAGAACCGATTATTCACCGAAATGTAAAAAGGACAAACTGGGGAATATATAACAGGAAAATAGCAGAGTATCTGCCTATCTCAACCCCCGTAGAGCCGTCAACTATCCACGACATAGACAGGCTGGTTCAAAACTTAACGGGAGGGTTAAATAAATCCCTGGAGATTTCTTGTCCTGTAAGTAAACCTCGAGGAAAGAAGAAACCCCCATGGTGGTCAAATGAAATTCAGGTTCTTCGACGAAGAAGTAGGAATTTATTTAACAAAGCCAAAAAATCAGGTTTGGACAATGACTGGAATGATTATAAATCTATTCTCAAAATTTACAAGAGTTCGTTAAGAAAAGCTAAACGTAACTCGTGGAGGAACTTCTGTGGAAACATTGAAGAGATTTCAGAAGCATCTAGGCTAAGGAAGATTTTATCTACCTCGCCCACTACTCTAGGTCTTTTAAAAAAGCCTGACGGCTCCTGGACAACATCTAGCGAAGAGACCTTAGACCTCTTACTAGATACTCACTTCCCTGGTAACTCATTGCATGAACCAGAGGAATTGAATGTTCAACCTCAGATGTCCTCAATTATTCTCGGGGACATTGTTTCGGAAACCAAAATTCGATGGGCGATAAATAGCTTCAAACCCTATAAATCACCAGGACCTGATGGTGTGACACCAATTGAGCTGCAACAATCTGCTCGCTTAATTATACCTTGGTTGACAGCTATTTTCAAGGGCTGTCTTAACCTTTCCTATATTCCTCTAGCCTGGAGGATGACTAAAGTCATTTTCATTCCAAAGGCTGGGAAGAGCTCTTACATAAATCCAAGGGATTTTAGACCAATAAGTCTTTCCTCTTTTCTTTTAAAAACTTTGGAAAGACTCATAGAAATCTATGTTCGCAGCAGTATCAAACCTGAACTGCTGTCTACTTCTCAACATGCTTACACGAAAGGCAGATCTATAGAAACCGCACTTCACACACTAGTGAGCAGCATTGAAAAATCCTTTGCATGTAAGGAATTCGCCCTGGCGGCGTTCCTGGATATTGAAGGAGCTTTTAACAACGTTGACCCAGGTATTATTATTAATGAACTGCAGAAACTGGGTATCAACAGTTCCATAGTTGAGCTGATTAAAAATACTGACAAACAGAGCCATTACCTCAAATCTTGGCATTTCCGAAGCTAATAGGTTTGTCCGCAGAGGAACGCCGCAGGGTGGAGAGCTATCTCCTCTACTGTGGAATCTGGCAATAAATAAGATGCTCATGTCACTGAAAAGACTGGGCTGTAAAGCTATTGCCTATGCCGACGATGTAGCATTAATTTCATGTGGTAAATTCCCAAACACACTGTGTGAAATTCTTCAGAATGCTTTAAACAGACTCGTCTCATGGGCAGATGAGGCTGATTTAGGCGTAAATCCGAACAAAACTGAACTAGTACTCTTTACTAGGAGTCACAAACTTCCAATTATAGTACCACCTTCGCTAAAGGGCGTTAGACTTGTCTTAAAAAGTAGTGCAAGGTATCTTGGTCTGATATTGGATAGGAAATTAAGTTGGAAAATAAATGTTGTTGAGAGAGTTAGGAAAGCAACTGTAGCACTATACTCTTGTAAAAAAAGCTGTGGGGAGAAGATGGGGGCTATCACCTCGTATTATTCATTGGCTCTACACAGCGGTAATTCGACCGATTCTGTTATATGGCATTGTGTTGTGGTGGCCTGTCTTAGACAAGGTCACCTATTACAGACAATTGCAGAAGGTTCAAAGAGCTGCTTCCATGTGCATCAGTGGTGCACTGAGGACCACACCGACTGATGCCTTGGAGGTCCTCTTTCATCTCGTTCCCCTTGACCTGTTTGGTAAACGAATGGCAGCATGTACCGCCATTAGACTCAGGGAAATTGCTTGCTGGTCCGAGGGAAGTACAGGACACTCAACTATCCTTAATAGCTTGAATTCCGTACCCTCTAAATTGGACTACACTATTCCAGTAATCTCATTCAAGAGAGATTACGTAACCCATATCCCATCTAGGGATGACTGGAAGGGAGGAATCCCGGGGAGAAGGAACCATATTAATTTCTACACGGATGGCTCCAAGTTAAATAACCAAGTGGGTTATGGTATTTACTCTAAGGAACTGAAGATAAGTATTGCTGCGAGGTTACCAGACCATTGTAGTGTTTTTCAGGCAGAGGTTATAGCAATAGAAGAAGTAGCATCCTGGCTGAGAATAAATGTGGTATCCAAGAAGGGTATTAATATTTATTCAGACAGTCAAGCTGCTATTAAATCCTTAGAATCAGTCTTCCTAAACTCACTAGTGGCCCAACAATGCCGCTCGTCTCTAAATGAGATGGCTCAGCATTTTAACATTCACCTCATCTGGGTGCCTGGGCATAGGAACATTGATGGCAATTGCAAAGCTGATGAACTTGCTAGGCAGGGGACTACTGCACAAATTCCTCAAGACAAGGAAGGTGTTGGCATGCCACTTGCTACCTGCAAGTTACTGCTTAAAGAAGACATGATAAAAAAGGCTAACATAAGATGGACCCAAGGGTTAACTTGCAATATAACAAGGCAAATCTGGCCGGAATGGAACGCTAAGCGATCTCTAGAACTGATATCCCGCACTAGGCACAGTGTCTCGTCAGTTGTTGCAGTAATAACTGGCCACTGGCTTATCGGCAGACATGCGGAGAGATTAGGTATTCGGTCTTTTGACTACTGTAGAAGTTGTGGGGATGTGGAGGAGGAGGAAAACATTAAACATTTTCTTTGTTCCTGCCCTGCACTTGCTAGAAAACGCCACAAAACACTTGGCTCGTTTTTGTTTGATGACCTGGAGGACCTTAGACATGTTAGCATAGGTCAGTTATTTAGTTTCATAACGAAATCTGGATGGTTCAATGAGAGGGTATAGTCAAGTACCCTGTGGTATCACAATGGACCAAACTTGGTCTAAGTGAGTCGGTTTTTGTAACTGACTGCCACTCCTACCTAACCTAACCTAACCTAGGAGGGCTAAATTTTTGTAACCTATATAATTGATTCCAGATATGTTGTGTGCGGGAACGTTCTTTAAAAATGAAAACAGCTATTCGAAAAAAAAGCAAACAAAAATTTCATTTCATTGTTCAAGTTTCATTTCTTTCTTGTTCATAAATACACTGGTTAGGAACGTTTACGCGAAATTAAAGCTCAAGAAATACCTTATAAACTGATAGCTATGTAGTTAAAATAGAAATATAAAATTGCTTAATTAAATCGAAATTAAAACTCTGTAACGAATTCAATTTTGACGGTCGTAATAAAATAACTTTTTCGTGTTTGATGCTGGGCTAATATGACTATATGTACTTCTAATTATTGTCTGTTAAGTTTTTTTTGATTTAAAACCTTTATGAGACCAAGTGCGTTTTTTTTTCTCAAAAGGGTGACTACAGATTTAGCTACAAATTTAACTACGAGGGTAAATAATCTACTTGGGTGTGTTGGATGCAAAAATTGACCTACCGTTCAATTTAAGTCAAAATTTCATATTTTTTGTGTTGGTCATCGGATGGTGGTGATTCGCGGTGGGTCGTCGTCTTCTTGGTGGTTGAGCTGGTGTGGTTGGGAAGCAAAATCGGGGGTGCTTGATGCGGCTGGTCTTTGGGACTCTGCAATGGGGATGGCGGATGCTGGAGAGCATTCCAAGGGAATCTCTATGACTTCAATTTCAATGCAGGGTTTGGTAATTGGCGCGTCGGTTGTGGTGGAGCAGAGGTCAGTGTTGGTGGAGGGATCCGGCATTCCGTGTGGCGACGGCTGTGGAGCTCTTTGCCCGCAGATTAGTTTTTGTTCACTTTTGTGTATAAAATTATAAAAAAAAATAATTTGCTGGTTGGCCTCTGCAAAACGTATGCAGGCTTGTTAGTAAACGCCAATTCACAAATGTGAAACGTCAGCATAGCCAATTTTTTTCAAAGTCAGTAAGGCAGTGCTACGATATCTTTCCAACTAGGGTGAACTAGGTAAATGGCAAGATCAAAGGTCGTTAGGGCAATCGCAGCAACAAATTGTCGTAAGACCGCACATAAGACGAGAGAGGCGGATTTTTGTAAAAGCAATGCGAAACAGGATGGTATTAGTGGGATTAGGGTTGGATTCTATTAGGATTGCTTTTAATTGTATATGTTATATAATTATGTTATTTAAATCAGAGCATGTAAAGGCACAAAACGGTTTTGGCTGGCAAAATTAGGCTCAGCTTCAGTTATCACTAAGCGCAAAAGTTTTAAATCAACGTGCAACTCGAAGCGGTCAGCTCTAAACATTTTCCAGAAATTTAAGTTTTTTTCATTTGGATTTTAAAAGTTTTTTTTTTTAAGTAAAAAAGTATTAAATTTTGTAATTTGCTAATTGTGTCGCGTAATATTAAAGCGCTTAAAATTTAAATCTCTACATCGGCCGTGAGTGGATTAAGCCGAAAATTTTAGAAATTTCATTTGAACTTGTTAATTGGCATGACAAAATATGTAAGTTATCTTAATTTCAATTTCAATTTATTGAGAATAGTTGTACTATGAGACTTAGTCTATGCAGTACATCATATGTAATCAAATTTAGATATAATTTGTGTATAAGTATAAAAATATAAATTCATTGAAAAACCTTAAGCGATAAAATTAAAAAGAAAAAGTAGTACTTAATAAACTTAAAAATATATCATTTAACCTAAAATACTTATTAACTGAAAAAACCTACTACTGCCAATTTAAAGTGCTTTAAATTTCGAAGAGTTTTAATACAATATGGCAATGAGTTCCACAGTTTGACAACACTAACAAAGAACATTCTAGACGACGCTAAAAACTTAAATTCAGGTACATTGATATTGCATGTTCTGGTAGATTGTGAAAAGTGTATCTTGGTGAATAGATATGAAGGACAGCGGGTGTTGATCAGCTTGTGAAAGAATACAAGATTTTGGATGTTGTAATATTTTGTTATATCACAGCTAAGAATTTGAAGAGCATAAGTAGAAATATGATCAAATTTTCTTTTCAAAAACACGTACCTTGCCGCGTTGTTTAAGGCCTTTTGCAATTTTTGCTTCGATGCTGCATCTAAATTTCCATACACAAGACCACTATATGAAATAATTGGTACAAGAAATGTTTTTACCAACTTTAATTTGACATCTTCTGATATAAATGCTGATGAAAACCACAATTTCCTGATCACTGAATACATCCTATTGACTACTTGGTTGATATGATCTCTGCAATTTAAGTGTGAATTCTATTTAAATCCCAGACTTGTTACGCAATACTTAAAACCTACCGACACTCCGCCTAAAGATAGAGGTGACAGGGAACTCAAGTCGAAAATAGAATGGGAGATTGCTAAAGCTTGTGTTTTGGATGCATTTAATTTGAGGTTATTCTTCTCTGCCCATGAGTGAATTCTGCTTAGATCTTCATTAAGTCTACATATTAGGTCCTCTGACAGACCGATCGGCCTCGACAAATAAACCTGCGCGTCGTCTGCATAAAGGTGTATTGAAACATGTTCGCAACACTGAACAATATCATTTATGAAAATACTGAAGAGTATTGGCCCAAGAATAGATCCCTGCGGAACGCCGGATAGAATATTTTTCAAATTTGAATATTTATGTTTACAAAAAACTCGTTGGGACCTATTGATAATAATAGAGTTTAGCTACTACAGCTATTATAGTCTTCTTAGCTATTTAGCATTGAAGCTTTATACCAAGTAAAAAGCTTATTCAATAAAAAATGGAAAAGAAAAAATTATCATGCACATTAATTTGTTATTTATTTTATAATTTTTTCTTAGCTTTATCGCACTTTCTCAACATACCCACTCACACCATGTAAAAATAGACATATAGATATTAAAATAATTATATGTATAAATTTACGTGGTCCAAGGCATAAATGTTAGAAAAAATTTACCCAGCATGCTGTGGGGCTCGGACAACACAAACATAAAAATACACACTACCATTAAGCTACAAATTTAGCTACAGTTAGTTTTCAGTCTAAGCTTGAGTTGACCTTTTGACAAGCTAATGTTATAAACTTCGCAATTATTAATAAGAGTTGTCATGCGATTAAAAGAAGCTGTAGCCATATAATTAGTTCTACTAACCGGTTGATAAAATAACTGATAAGAGTTACGAGTACTCCTCCGATTACTATTAAAATGTATATAATTAAGAAGCTCTGGTGCAGCAAGAGACCCAGTTACAAGTTGATGCAGATAAAGTATATCCGCAATATTTCTACGCGAGCTCAAAGACTGCATATGTAATAACTTTAAACGATCCTCATAAGGAGGAAGGCTTAAAGGGTCAATCCAATTTAAGCCATTGAGAGCAAAACGAATAAAAATTTTTTGAATTCTTTCAATTCTATTTATATGAATATTATAAAATGGTGACCATACTTGGCTAGCGTACTCTAAGTGAGGACGCACTATTGTATTATATAAAGTCACCGTTACTAAAGGGCTATTAAATTCTTTTGCCCACCTCTTAATAAAGCCAAGCAGAGATGAGGATTTTTTACAAATTTGATTAATATGCTCATTAAAAGTCAACTTAGTATCAAAATGTATACCTAGGTCTTTGACTACATCGACACGACAAATATTTTTATCTTTTAATTTATAATCAAATTCCACAATAGTTTTCTTCCTGGTAAAAATTATAGCTTAGCATTTATCAGGATTAAGATGTAAGTTATTCTTAGAACACCAAACTTCAAAGGATTTCAAGTCAGACTGAAGTGGAATAGTGTCACCAACCCCCTTTACGTTCCTGTAAATTTTCATGTCATCTGCATATACTAACAGATGGGAGTTTTTAATAACATGTGTAACGTCATAAATTACTAAAATGAACAGGAGCGGCCCCAGGTGGCTTCCTTGTGGAACACCTGATGTCGCACTAAATGGGGAGGAAAACACTCTCCTAAATTTTATTTGATACGAGCGATCAGATAAATAAGATTCAATCCAGCTGACAAAACTTAAAGGAAATCCAAGTTTCTTTAACTTAAACAAAATCAAATTATGTGGTAATTTGTCAAATGCTTTACTGAAGTCAGTGTAGATGCAGTCAACTTGCCCACCAGAGTCTAAAGAGCTTAATGCAAAAGAAGTGAAATCAAGGAGGTTAGAAACTGTAGATCTGCCATTAACAAAACCATGCTGACGAGTTGTTATGACTTCACCACAGCACACCTTAACCTGATCGTATATAATATGTTCAAAAATTTTTGGTATTGATGATAACTTAGCCACGGGCCTGTAGTTTGAAACATCATTTTTACACCCTTTCTTGAAAATGGGGCTAATGTATGCATTTTTCCAAAATTTAGGAAAATAGCTTTCTTGAATTGATCTATTAAATAAAATACTGAGGGGCTGACTCAGCACAGAACTGCAGTTAACTAAAACTGTCGCAGGAATACCATCAGGCCCGGAGCTGAAGTCATCATCAACAGATGAGATCTATTTCTCTACGAGGTCAGGTGAGAAAAATATTTCATTAACCGAAACTAAAGGGTCGTTATCCATATATTCAAAATAGTTGATTTCAGGGCTAAATAAATCCGTAGAAAATGATTCATTAAACAAATTAGCAAACAACCCAGCTATAATTTGTGGGTCGCTAGTGAGCCCATCAACTGTTTTAAACTCAGATGGAAACCCGTCAGACTTTTTTTTTAGAATTAAAAAATCCCCAAAAATTCTTGGGGTCATGAAGAATATTCAGCCTAATTTTATTCAAATATTCAGAATAAACTAAAGCTGACATATCTTTAAATTCAAGAAACAGTCGCTGATAAGCAACAAGGTCATTTCGGTCCTGGCTACAAATGTATTTATTCCATGCCCTATTACGGCCATTGCGAATTTTTTTCAAATCCTTTGTATACCAAGGGTACGAAAAATTATTAACGTACCTCTTTGTATATGGCACTGACAATGCTATGGCAGAAAAAAGTTCACCATAGAAAAATTTAATGCAATCATCAAATGTATTGTTATTAAAAAAAATGAGTAAGTCGTCTAATTTATTTCTTAAATTTTCATTCAATTTTAAAAAGTCAGCTTTCTTAAAATTGAATTCGTAAATATTAATGGATGAACATGCATTAGTCAAATTTTCATTGTCAGATTGGTACACAATACTCAAAGGTGGATGATAGGAATCTACCGTAGACAGAGCATGGATAGCATTTCTATCTACTATTTGTAGCCAAGACTAAGTCAAGTTGTCGTCCATGGCAGTTAGTTATACAACTTACTTGTTGTAAATTTGAAAGTATTTCGTCAACAAAAATTTGTTGTTGTCGAGTTTTTGGACAAGATGCATAAAAATATGTACCATCGTCCGAAGGAGTCCATTTTAGGTCAGGCAAATTAAAGTCACCTAACAACAAAATGTCGTTATTAGTGTCTAGTTCATTAATAATGTATTCTACGGCCATCGAAAGACATTCGTAGACATCTGCGCTACTATTTGGAGGAACATAAGTGTTAAAAATGTATAAATTAGAGTTACAATGTGTAACCTTAGCACATAACAGTTCAATATTAGATGCACAGGCAATTTCAACTAATGAACTGGTTAAATGATTTTTTATAGCTATTAAGACGCCTCCACCAACAGAAGAAAGATCTTCCAAGTGTCTGTCTCTTCTAAAAACATGGAAACTATTATCAAAAAGTTCCATATTGAGAAAGCTGTTGTTTAACCAAGTTTCGGTAAACACGATAATATCCTCAGAGAAATTCTGAGTTGATAAAAAGATATCTTGCGTCTTGGAACGCAAACCCCTTACATTTTGATAGTAAAGGGATAGCCGTTTCAGTTTTTTGAATTGGAACGTGCAGTTTTATCATTTTTTTTCGATTTAAATTCTGAAATATAGATATTATCTACCCATGCTTTAGATTTAAGAATGGCAGAAACATGATAAGATGCCACTGTTATTTTAAAAGACGCATGAGTTGGTTTATTACCGAGTTTCCTGCAAGAAACGAAGGCGTCGGCAGGAATAATTTGATTTTGTCTGATAAAATTTTTAACGCTGTCAGAGGTAGGGTTGGAATGAAGTCGTGAAATAAAAATCGATTTTAACCTTGGTAATGCCTGCAGGGAAACCGGTGGCACAGAGCTATCAATCGCAACATCCACCCGCGGATTAGCCAAAATTGACAGAGGATTATTTATAGTGGAGGAAGGAGATGGAAGATTGCTACTAGAGATTATAGCGGGAAAATTGAGAGTGGGTGAAGAGGTATTTAGAGAGCAATCCACGGGAGTTTTGTCACGACTGACGGCCGCACCGCCCACCCTCCCCACATTACCCAGATTTTTATTTAATTTCTTATTAGACTTTCTTTTCTTTTTTAAGGAAATAGCTTGTTTAGTTAAAGTGGAGATCGAAGGAGTGGAAGCAAAAACCATAGTAGCCTCGGTAATAGTTTTATTTTGCAAACTAACATCCGGTGAAATTGGTCAAATAGCTCTTCATAAACTTTAACGCTTGTTTGTCAAAACCAAAGTATTTATTTAATTTTCGCAGCAAAACATCATGATTGAGTGTATCAAAAGCCTTTGAAAAGTCAAGCAATACCAAAATAGTTAAGTCCCCTTTATCATACAGCGGACGAATGTCCTCCATGACTTTCAGCATCGCTGTAGCGCAACTGTGTTGTTTTCTGTAACCCGATTGATTTTCACTCAAAAGACAATTTCGATCGAGATGCTTAACAATTTGGATTGACAAGAACTTTTCAAAAACCTTTGATAGAGCAGGCGGAATACTTATTGGTCTAAAATCTTGAGACTTAGTACCAACTGTGCTTTTCGCAATTGGAGTAACGTTAGCAATTTTCCATTTTTCAGGGAAAATTCCAACTGTCAGTGAAAAGTTAATTATATGAGTAATAACCCCAATAATGCATGGCAACACTAGTTTAATAAACTTTAGACTAATATTATCTTCTCCAATTGCATTGGACTTAATGGAAAAAATGCAATTTATAATCTCTTCTTCGCTGGCTATATCAAAATTGAACTTTTGATCGAAGTGCCGCACCAAATCATCATTGATTTCAAAAGAAAAGTTGTGTGTCGCACTGTTTGACTTCAAAAAAAATTCATTCATTTCATCTGGGTCAAGATTGCACTCACTTTTATTCTTATTGCCAATACCTATTGATTTTAAATTATTCCATAGTTTTTTTGGTGGTAAATTTGTGTTAAGTTTTGACCTAAAATATGTTTTTTTTGCATATCCAGTTAAAACTGCCGCATGATTTCTTGATCTGCGAAAATTTTCCCAGTTGTTATCAGTAGAATTTCGTTTCCATTTATTATATAATTTTCTTCGGTTTTTTATGGCCTGAAGAATCTCTCCATTAAACCAAGGCTGAGTGAACTTTTTACTTTTACCCGCCTTAAAGGTACATGTTTATCAAAAAGATTGTTTAACAGGAATGAAAAATGACTAACTTTTTCATTAACGTCAGAGTAAAACCAACAATCTTGCCAAGGTAACAAATAAGCGTCCTGTATTAAATTGTCATTATTTATACGGTAAAAATCTCTAAAACTTATAAAGGATTCAGCATCAGACTTATTTAGATCAATGTTGTAGGAAATAAAAAGCATGTCGTGATCGGAAACTCCAGGGAGTGAAAATTGTTCTTGATGAAGAGCATTAATTTGATCTACTACGCATACCAGATCAAGTAAACTTGGTTTTGCATTGGGACTAAACCTTGTTGGCAGATTATTTATTATCGTCATACCTATACCATCCATTTCATTAAGTAAGTCATTACAACGGGCACCATTTTCCATTAAATCAATATTCATATCACCGCATAATATTATGTGTTCATAGCAAGGACTAAGCTCTAATAATTTGATAAAAAAGTTTGCTAGGCTATAATGTTTGGATGGATTGTAAACACACACAATGAGACATTTTTGAAATCGATCTGCAATTTCCAATAGTAAAAACTCTACAGGATCTGATAAATCTGATTTAAAAATAACCTTTTGCTGAAAGTACTTTTTAGCATAAATAGCAACTCCACCACCGTTTGCACCAGTTTTCCTATCATTTCTAGTCACCATGTAATCACATAACTTATATTGATCACTATTTATTTCTTCCTTGAACCATGTCTCCACCACACACACAACATCAATGTTAGGCTTTTCGAAAATATGATGAACATAATCCAATTTCGAGGTGTTTAAACTGCGAGCATTAAAAAAAACATAGTTAAAAACCAGCGTGATTTTCACTCACTAAGCGCAGAAGCGTCCCCAAATTGTCCCCGTCAGCATTGAAACTCGAATGAGTATTAATCATTTATAATAATGGTGGTATCAAAAATAAATATTTAAATTCCATAAAAAAATATTGTTTTTATTACATTATGACGTTGAGCCGCTCTCCTCCATCTGGAGGGAGTCAACAACAGCAACAACAACAACAACCGCAACAGTTGCTTAAACATCAACAGTTACCACAACAACACTTGCTACAACAACAACAGTTAATACAACAACAAATGTTACAACAACAACAACAGTTGTTACAACAACAACAACAACATTTGCTACAACAACAATCGTCGCAACAACAACAGTTTCTACAAGAAGAGGAGCAACAGAGCAGGCAAAAAGCTGAAAAATCTAGCTCTCCTGCTATGAAGAAAAATAGCTATTCGACCCAGGTGGTTGTAAATAATGATTCAACATCACAATCAACCTCTACCTGTACTATTCCTAAGGCACGATCAACTGAAGTAAAAAATAAAGTTCAAACAGGTATAGATCGTTACATAACTTTGAATTCTAAGCGAAAGCTCAGCCCTCAAAAAGGGAATGTAGGAAATTCAAAGATAAGTAAAACTAACAATTTCGTTACACCTTCAAATGTTCTATCTGGCAATCGATTTGCACCATTAAGCGAACTTAATGAAAACAATGCTAGTGAACCACCCAAAACTTTTAAGCCGCCTCCAATTTATTTTCGTGAGCGAAGCTCAAACGCTTTAGTAGCAAAGCTAACACAGCTTATAGGGAAAGATACCTTTTTTATTGTTCCCTTAGCTAGAGGTAATCTCATGAAACGAAGATTCAAGTAAAAAGCGAGGAATATTTCCGCATTATTGCGAAAAACTTTAACGACAGTAATAAATCTTATTACACATACCAGCTTAAAAGCAGTAAAGGTATTACAGTTGTTATTAAGGGTATTGAATCCTCTGTTGACCCTGCTGAAATCAAAGAAGCTTTAGGTCTGAAAAATTTCGATGCTAAAGCTTTAATAAATATAGTAAACAAGGATAAGGTTCCACAACCTATGTTTAAGGTTGATCTTTATCCTGATTCTACTAAATTAAAAAGAATGAGTTCCACCCAATTTATAAACTTGAATATTTGCTTCACCGTCGTGTGGTGGTAGAGGAACCTCATAAAAGAAACGGTCCGGTACAGTGTACTAACTGCCAAGAGTATGGGCATACAAAAACATACTGTACCCTTCAATCTGTCTGTGTCGCTTGTGGAGAACTTCACCACATTTCTAAGTGTTCAAACAAGTTGAAAAAAGATATAAATTTAAAGAAGTGCGCTAACTGCCAAGGGGATCACACTGCAAACTACAGGGGTTGTCCTATTTATAAAGAGCTAAAAGCTAGAATCTCTGAAAAAAGGAAAGTAATCCGAAACCCAACTCAAAATATATTCCCAACCCATAACTTTGTCCAGCAACAAAGCACTGCGCATCCAGTTAATCCAGCTATTTCATATGCAAATGCGCTCAAATCAGGAGCAACGAACCCTCAACAAAGTAGCTTGGAAAAACAGATCACAAACTTAACTCAAACCCTGAATCAATTTATGGTTTCAATGCAATCAACTCTACAAGATCTAGTTAAAACGCAAAACCAGCTACTTCAAATTTTGATTGCGCAAAAATAAGTCAGCTAAAAATTTGTGCTTGGAATGCAAACGGCATCAGCCAAAATAAAAATGAAATTTTTCATTATGTAACCCATGCAAAAATTGATTTAATGCTTGTTTCAGAGACTCATCTGACAGACAAGCATAATTTTCATATACCAGGATACAAATTCTACAAAACCAATCATCCTGATGGCAAAGCTCACGGGGGCTCAGGAATTTTAGTTCGAAATCGCCTTAAACACTACTGCTTAGAACCCTTTTCCAAAAATTATCTTCAGGCTACCTCTATTTGCCTACAAAACCATTCCAAAAACCTTACTGTTTCGGCAGTCTACTGCCCACCTCGATTCGCAATCAGTGAGGAAAAATTCAAAGAATTTTTCGATACCTTGGGAACTAGATTTTTAGCTGCTGGAGACTATAACTCCAAACATACATACTGGGGATCTCGTCTTATAAACACTAAAGGCAAACAATTATATAATATGTTAATGAAACATCGCACCACGTTCGACTATGCTTCTTCTGGTCAACCAACATATTGGCCAGCCGACCGAAGCAAAATCCCAGACCTCATTGATTTCGCCATCACAAGAGGTATCGATAGAACCTTATTAACAGCCGAGACAAATTTTGAACTCTCTTCAGATCATTCTCCAATCATTTTTTGCCTTTTAGAGAAATCAGTTGACCTTAAGCCCCCTATGAGACTAACATCGCATAAGACTGACTGGCTAAAGTATAAAAAATACATAAGCTCACACATCCACTCAACCTATTCGATAGAACACAACGAGCATATTGACGATGCTGTTGCCGTTTTTAATACAATACTGTATTCAGCTGCTGAGCACTCAACACCTGATCAGGCTGAGAAAAATACAAAAACCCGTTTCCTTACTAACAGAGAAATTGAAATTCTTGTAGCAGATAAGCGTAGGTTAAGGCGAGAGTGGCAGGTCCATAGATCCCCAACTTCTAAAGCAAACCTAAAAATTGCTACATACAAACTTAGGTCTGCGTTAAAAAACAAGGAAGACGTGGAACAGCAAAAATATGTCTCAAAACTTGACCCAAATGCTAATGGACTAAAATCCTTGTGGAAAGCCACCAAAAAAATTAGAGCACCCACTGAAAGTGAATCTCCGATAAGAGACCTACATGGAAATTGGGCTAGAAGTGATGCAGAAAAAGCTGAGGCTTTTGCCAATCACTTAAGTACAGTTTTTCAACCAAATCCGTATATTCAAGGTTTCATGCCTTCCCAACTGCCAATAAACACCGATACTATCCAAATGAGTTTCAATAGCAGTAATTTAATTAGTTTAATTCAAGAAATGTGTCCTAAAAGAGCCCCTGGGTGTGATAACATCACTCCCAAAATGATTAAGGAACTGCCTCACTCAGGTGTCATCTTTCTGACCAGGCTTTTAATGCTATAATTCATTACGGATATTACCCAAAAGAATGGAAAAACTCGTTGATAACCATGATACCAAAACATGGGAAAGATCGTACACTACCGTCATCTTATAGACCCATAAGCCTTTTACCTTGCTTGTCAAAATTATTTGAAAAATTAATTCTAGCAAAATTAATGCCATATATTACTGATAAAAACTTATTACCGCCTCACCAATTCGGCTTCCGAAAATAACACGGCACAATCGAACAGGTTAATAGGATCACAAATGAAATAAGAAAGGCTTATGAGCGCAGTGAATACTGCACTACAATATTTCTCGATGTCGCACAGGCGTTTGATAAAGTATGGCATGAAGGTCTTATCAAAAAAATTGAACACCTATTGCCTCTTAATGTTCATAAAATATTTACTTCTTACCTCGAAAGCAGTTTTTTTAAAATAAAATACAAGAATTTTATTTCAACTCACTTCAATATAAGAGCAGGTGTCCCTCAAGGTAGCGTACTAGGACCGTTTCTATATGTATTGTATACCTCAGACTTACCAATCAGTGCCAACACTACCATCTCAACATTCGCAGATGATACCGCAGTCTTAAGTTGTAACCGTTGCCCTTTGGAAGCTTCTCGAAACCTCCAGTTTCATTTAAAATCAATTGAAAAATGGTTATCGCTATGGCGCATAAAAATAAATGAGCAAAAATGCAAGTAAGTTACTTTTACTCTTAGGCGTGGTGAATGCCCTGCAATTGAACTAAATAATATTTCAGTCCCACAGGGTGAAATTGTTACATATCTAGGTATTCAATTAGATCGACGATTAACATGGCGTAAGCATATTGAAGCCAAAAAAACGCAGTTAAAGTTAAAAACCGCCAGTCTTCACTGGTTAATTAATCATCGTTCCCATTTGAAGCTTGAATATAAAATCCTTTTGTACAAAACAATCATTAAGCCAATTTGGTTATATGGTATCCAATTATGGGGTAACGCCAGCTCCTCAAACATTGAACTAATACAACGGGCTCAGTCCAAAATCTTAAGAATATTTACAGGTGCCCCATGGTATATACGGAATGAAAACATTCACAGAGATCTATGCATCCCCATGGTAAAAGATGAAATTAACAGAATCAAACAAACCTGCGCCATAAGGTTGCTGCATCATCCGAATCCATTGGCTCGTAATTTAACAAACATAGAAAGTCGCTCCAGATTAAAAAGAAAGGATCGCCCTTCTATGCAAGTCACTTACACCGAACCAAACTAAACAGCTCAAACGTTTACCCTTCCCCCGAGGCACTACACGTAATCATCAAGAATCATATGAGGACTTTGTACCGGGACCTAGCTCGTCTTGGGCACACTTGGCAACTTATCGCCGCCAGCTCCCCTTCCGTTGAGGGTGTAAGACCGGGACCTAGTTCGTCTCAGCCACTTTCCGGTGAATTGGAGAGAGTAGCAGGAAGAGAGTTGAAACAGTGTCTTCTCGGTCTTTTTTGGGTGCTAAACCGGGACCTAGTTCGTCTCGGCTACCACCTCAAGAACGTCCTGGAGGCACTAATCACTCCCAAAGTGGTCGACCGGTCGATCGTTTTTGTGGTACTCAAAACCTCCATTCGGGTAGACTGAGGCCTAGTTCGTCTCAGCTACCAAGCCAAGACCGGGACCTCGGTCATCTCGGTTGGCAAAGAATATGGGGAGAAGCGATCGTCAGCTGCATCCACACCTATGCTCCAATGAGTTATTCGATCTTGTGCACTCGCTGTGCTGAGCCATACACAAGCTGCACCTACTACACAAGAAGTATAAGTCCCTGCTAACTTTTGTTTCTGGAGACAAGTTCATTATTAAATTATATATTCATTATTCACAATAATAATGTATAATAATGTTACCTAGTTTAAGATTTTAAAACTTATTGTTAGTCTCTTAAGAGAAGATACAATAAAAGAAAATGAAGTTTAAAAAAAAAAAAAAAAAAAAATCTTTTGTTTTTGTTTTTATGCTGTGCCGACGATGTCATCAATACATTTCTTATCATGCACATATTTAGCTTCTCCACCATGCTGCTTTCGCACAAAAACTTGTCCTCGAATTGAGAATGCATTCGAGAGAAGTTTTTTGCGCTTAAGTTGGGCTGCATAAAACATAAGCTCACGATTTGCTTTCGTCAGGCTTTCATGTACATATATTGAAGACTCATCATCTAAGCCGATGTCTTTCAGAGAAAGGGATCTCTTATTTGTCTTACAAAAACCTGCGACAGATTTGAAGAGCTGACTGCGAGCATAACCAGAGTGAAGGTTGACGATAAAGGGCGAAGAAGGGTTGCTTTTATGTTTCTTCTCAGGTAGTTGAAACGCTTCGCGCACCATAGGCATTTCGAGTCTCATCGCCCGGCACAATTTAGCAAAGAGTTCAATGCAATTGCACTCAAGAGAATTCGGTATTCCGTTAATAATTAAATCAGTAGCAACCACCTCATTCTCATGTTTTTCTGCATTTCGTTTTAGTTCTTGCACTTCACTTTTTAGTTTACCGATCTCTTCACATGATGCCTCTGCTGCAGTTAGTCTCACATTCATATATTTAATTGTTGTTTTTATGTTCGACAGTTCAGCCGACAGTTCTCCAAATTTCTGTAACAGTCGCTCTTCGCTGTTTTTCACTTTCTCACTCAATTGTGCAATTATAATCTCCTTTTGCTGATCTAATTTTATTTCTAATTGCTGCATCCAGTCTGCTGGAAAGAAGCATTCAGCACTTTTTGTTTGGCGCGGAGTTTCGCTTTTTTGAGGGGAAGTTTTCGTTGTTGCTCGCGTAGTTTTTTTTGTAACAGCCGACATGACAAGTGTTTTTGTTGTTTTGTTTTACGAAAGGTAAAATTTGTTGAAGAAAATATGTTTATCTTTGATTGTATTAAAAAATCAGTGTTCTTATTTTAAAATATTTTAATACGTGACAATTACATGAAGTTATCACGCCACTCAAATTAAATTTTAAGATTTTTTAATTATATATTATGACTGAAAATATCGATGTAACCGGCAGCAAAAATTTTCACGTCTACTCGCGTACCATTCCCATTAAGTTATCGATATTTGCTATTCACCCCAACAAGCTCTGTATAAGTGTCTAAGCGACACCTAGCGTTTATAAGATGAACAATATGAATTTCTTATTAATAAATTTTTAGTCTGTACCGAGCGTTCACGTGTTTTATTACAGGTTATGGGCCTACCGTGCTTCTATTTTTTCGCGTTATAAAGTTTTATATTATAAAAAGAAAAAGAAACGTTATAATGGCAACAAATATAATTTCGAGTGTACCAAAATTGAAAGGCAGAGAGAACTATGACGACTGGTCATTTGCTGTTGAAAATTTTTTAATCTTGGAGAACATGCACGAATCGATTAGCAAAGAAGGACACACATATGATGACAAGGCAAAAGCGAAAATTATTTTAACGATTGATCCATCATTATATGTACATATAAAGAAAGAGATAAGTGCAAAGCCTTATGGACAAAGTTAAAAGGTATGTTTGATGACAATGGCTTCACTAGGAGAATTGGATTACTCCGTAATCTCATTTCAATTCGTCGGGAGAGCTGGGAATCAATGTCTCAGTATGTGACATCAATTGTCAAGTCAGAGACTGAATAACACAGGTTTTACTATCAATGACGAATGGGCTGGCTCACTGTTGCTAGCAGGATTGCCTGAAAAGTTTTTGCCCATGATAATGGCGATCGAACATTCTGGAATAGAAATAACAGCGGACGCCATTAAAGCGATATTAATTGACATTGACGATGACAGCCAAATAAACTGTTCCCAAGGTGCATTTGCGGCGAAGTCATGGAAACAGCAAAAATTTAAGTTTGGCAACGCTACATCTGCAGAAACAACAAATAAGAATTCAAACATTTAATGTTACAGGTGTAAACAATATGGGCACTATAAAAATCAATGTGAAGCTGCACATAAAAAAAAAATTCTAATGCCTTCAGTGCAGTATTTTTAAGTGGCAAATTTGGATGTTCAGATTGGTATGTAGACTCAGGTGCAAGTATGCATATGACAGCAAACGAAAATCTGATAAAAAATATTGCGAACAACAACAATTTAAAGGAAATTGTCATTGGGGATAAGTCTAAGATCCCTGTAAAGTGTTGTGGTGACATTCAGTTAACAACAGTATTACAAAATTCTGAATTTAGTATACCAGTTACAGAGGTGCTGTGTGTGCCAAGTCTTGCAACAAATTTATTGTCAGTCAGCCAACTGATTAAAAAAGGTAACAGAGTGACATTTAATGAAAAACACTGTAAGATTTACAACAGAAAAAATGAATTAGTGGCAACTTCAGATTTGGTTGAAGGTGTTTATAAATTAAATATAAAACAAGTTGACTGTTTATTGGCATCATCATCAAGCAGTTTGTGGCACAGAAGATTCGGCCATTTGAACAGTAATGACCTTCAAATAATTAAAAAAGGTGCTGTTATTGGTTTGTCACTAACGGAAAAGTTCCAAGTCAGCAAAACCAACTACATCGTGTGTTGCGAAGGTAAGCAGGCGCGGTTACCATTTTCTCACGTAGGTAACAGAAGCAATGAGCTGCTAGGAGTGGTGCATGCGGACGTTGGTGGACCGATGGAAACTAAATCGATAGGAGGATCAAAGTATTACCTGTTGTTTGTAGATGATTTCAGTCGTATGGGCTTTGTATACTTCATGAAAACAAAAGATGAAGCATTTTCGCATTTCAAAACATTTAAGTCACTAGTTGAGAACCAAGCGAATAAAAAAATCAAGGTGCTGAGGACGGATAATTGTTTGGAGTTCTGTGGTAAAGAATTTGAAAACTACTTACAGAATGCAGGTATAACCCATCAGAAAACCAATCCATACACACCAGAGCAAAATGGCCTGTGTGAAAGACTCAACAGAACAGTGGTGGAAAAAGCAAAATGTTTATTGTTCGATGCAAAATTATCTAAAAAATTTTGTCCAGAGGCTGTAAGTACAGCAGTACATCTAAAAAATAGGTCAGTTGCGAGTGGTTTGAATAAAAAAACACCATTCCACCCAGAGCCGGCCTTAGGAGCGCCAAATTAATTCGATTGCAGTGGGTTTCGCAAGCCTCATTTTTTCCGAAAAGCGCCGATAAAAAGCTTCTCAACTGTTTTTTTTTGTTTACAGTGCATAAAATTTATGCAATTGCTGAATGTGAAGAACAAAGCTAATGCCGTTGTATAAAAAAGAAAATAGAAAAGCAGAGTTAAGAGAGAAGTTTTTATTATGTGTACTGGTTGTAAGAGGCCTCGCACCTACTGGTTGCATGGGCCTCGCACTACCTAAGGCTGGCTCTGCCCTCTCGAACTATCTCTTATTATAAAATTTTACATAAACGAACCACATGTACAAATTACTATTAAAAATGGCGAATTTCGTTCGATGTATTTTTATTATTTTTGAAATTATCGTGAAAAATACCTTTAATAGGGTTTTTTTTTTGTATTTTTTCGGGTGTTGCAAGTAACTTAGGATTTTGGGACCTTGGTTTTCGTAATCAGCGGCTCAAAGGCCACATCTATAGATATAACAAAATTAGTCTCTGGCCGTTAATAGTGTTTCACCGAGGCTACGAGGCAGCCTCGTTTTTGACTACGAGAACGAGGCGAGACCGAGGCGAGAACGAGGCGAGATGGAAAAATAAATTTTCCTCGCTTGACCGAGGCGAGATCACACGGCACCTCGCCTCGTACTCGCCTCGGCCTCGCCTCGTCCTAGCCTCGTTTTCGAAACCAAGAGCGAGGCACGTTTTGACGAAATCTGAACTCGTAAGAATCATATGCAGATTCAAAATATGAATGTAATTTTTATAATAAAATCTATATTTAACTAATATTTTAGTATTTTATTTTGAGTAAACTACTTTGTTTTATTTTTAATCCGCATGTGCTTCTTACGAGTTCAGATTTGGTCCAAGCGCTAATGCGCAGAAGTGCTTGGATCGCATCAGCTTCTATGCGACTTCGCCTCGATTGATCAGTTAGGGAAGCATGTAAGGCTATGTAAGGCTATAAGCAAAACTGCATGATTGACAACACTGCATTGAAATTGATTTATTCTAATAGTCTTTCTAAGAACCGGTAAGGTGAAGCGAAACGCACAGGGTAATGCTAGTATATAAATAAAGATCAATATATGTATGTTCGTTGCTAATGGACTCCTAAACCGTTCAACCGACCGACAAAAGATTTGACATACATATATGTTTCTTATGATTTGGGATGCTCCGTAATATAGTTTACGATAAATGGGTGATGCCACCCCCACATAAGAGAAAAACAGAATTCATCATATATTATCAACAACTTGATGCAGATTAATAAAACTTGGTATATTTATAAAAGGTAGAGGCATAACTAAGATTCAATTAATAAAATGGGCGGTACCATGCCTTCAATATAAGAAAAAAATTAACTTTATCATATCTCAATATCTATTTGACGTAGATAAATAAGATTTGGTACATATTTTGCTTATAGTTTGTAAAAGGTTCATAGCTTAGTTTCGCTTGGAAAAATAGGCAATGCGTCTCCTTCCCATATAAGAAAAGAATTAAATTCATCATATCTCATCCAATTCACCAAAAATAAAAACAGATATTTTATTTTACTTCTTGAGGCTTGATCAGCTTATCAGCCCTGATACATACATAATTTTTTATTTATTTTAATAAAAACCTCGCTTTTTTACCGAGGTGCCTCGGCCGAGAACGAGGCGAAGCGAGGCGAGGCGAGGCATGTGATGGCAAGATCTCGTCCGAGGCCGAGGCGAGGCGAGACTTAAATTTATAAAACGAGGCGAGACCGAGATCAACTAGAACCTCGCCTCGCCTCGCCTCGGCCTCGGTGAAACACTAGCCGTTAATCATCTTTAACACCAACAACTACGTATTCAATAGTCTTGAATGCTTGTGGTGGATTGAGCGACCTCTAGAATGTAATTAAAGTTCAGAAAAAAGGCATACTAATTTCGGAGGACATGCCATGAGGTGGCATCACTGAAGCGTGCAAGTTGTCAAATTTTAACAAGTAAAAAAAATTTTTGAGAAATTTTTATATTTTAAATTAAACAATAGTTAGAGCGGCAGTAAAAGTAAATTTCCTAAAAGAGCGTTAAATTCTGCATCGAAGGAAAATCAAGTACAACTGAGTTCCTGATTGGCCTTTCTAATTGGACTGTTTTTCAATCTGTATCGGCGTTTTGCTTGGAAAAGTGATTTTTGGCGCATATCTGTCTGAGTGAGTTGAGCAACAATAATAAAACTGAGACTCCGGAGGGTAGCTGTCATCTTTGCATTTGCTTTGTTCGCTCTGACGAATAAACAGATTTTGTTTTTGCGTACTGTACTTTCTCCAGCTAAACTGTGCGTACTGTACTTAATGCAGTGAAATTTTAGTGAAGCCTGCAACTATACAACGAAAACTTATAATTTCTTTTTTCAATATCGTTTGCGCTTATTAAACGACTTTCAGTAAATGAGTTCTCCTGCAGCTAAGCTATTAAGAGACACGATATCTCGCCGCAGATACCAGCTTGGGAAGCCTGATAGGGGAACTAAAACGTTTGGGCAGCAGTGTGAGGAATTTGATAATTTTAATAAAATATCTGTGCAGCAGTGTGAGGACAACACGATTAAAGTATCTAATGTACAGGGTGAGGATGACATTAATCAAAAATTTCTGGATCATTTGTGTTCTATGGAAGAGAGGTTAAGGTCCCATACTAATGAGTGCTTTGAAAAGTTGTCAACTGAACTAACTGCCCTTGAAACTAAGGTGACTGCTAAAATAAAAAGGGAATTAAAAGAGATCAAAAATAATTATAAAGAACTCAACGATAAAATTCAGGCTATTGAAGTTGAGTTGGTTGAACTGCGAAAAGTCAAAACCGATTTCGCTGAGTTTAAGAGAAAAGGTTTGAGAGACGAACTAGCTGCTGATGCAGTTTTATTTGGTGTTCCGTATGCTGAGGGTGAAGTTTTAAAAAACATTTTTGCTGAAATTTGTAGTCAGATTGAAGTTACACCGCCGCAAATTCGTAATATTTTTCGCACGAAAAAACAAACGGGTGAAAATAAATTTAACTCAGCAGTCATAGTCAAATTCTCCTCAAGGTTTGAGAGAAATTCTGTCCTTGGTGCTTTTGGCAAATATAGACGCACTATAAGGAAAGAATTAGTTTTTGGTAGTAGCACTATTTTCATCAGTGAAAGTTTAACCATTGAAGCAAGAAAAATACTTCAAGCGGCTGTGAAGCTTAAAAAACAGGCTAAACTTTCTAGTGTGTATACATTTCGTGGTGTAGTTCACATTAAAAGACAGGGTAGCACCACTGCAATAGCTATTCAAAGCATGGATGATTTAAACTTTTTTGACTGCTCTCCTGTTGAATCTGTGACTGCTGAGTCTTAAAAACATCACTTTATTTACTTAATTTAGTATTGTTTATTTAAGTTTCAATTTTTATGTGTATTTTGTAAAAATGTCTGGAATTTTTGATTTTTATTATTTACATTCTTTTCTGCCGGTACAAGAAACTGCTTATTTTTGTCGTATGTTTGATTTATAGCCCTAGATTCTGTTACTAATGGCGTTGTATGGAACCAGAAAATTTTAATTAATGTGTTATGTAAACAATACTTTGGCCTTAAAGTGGTACATTTTAACGCCAGGAGCCTTAACGTATCTAAATTGGATTATGTCAGGTACATATTTGAAAGCTCTGCTATTGAAGTTATTTGTATCTCTGAGACGTGGTTTGATAGTGAAGTTAGTGATAGTTACTTTCAAATACCGAACTACAAGCTTTTTAGGAATGACAGGAGTTCTAGGAAAGGAGGAGGGGTAGCGATATATTATAAATCTGATATTAATGCTAGAGTTGTCAGTAAGTCAAGTGATGATGTGATTGAGTATTTAAATGTTGAATTTTATGACAACAATAATAAGGTGCTGGTATCATGTGTGTACAATCCTAGTAGGTCAAATAATCTTGAGTCTTTCTTCTCTGAAATAAATTCACGAGGGATTGATTATGGGCATTACTTGATATGTGGTGACTTTAACGTCAACCTTTTAGATGATGACAATGTCACTGACAGGTTTTATGATCAGGTTTACTCCAATGGACTATCCGTTGTAAATACTGCTATGCCAACTAGATTTGGAAAGAATGCAAATGCTAGTTTGCTAGATCTTTTTATCATATCTGATAACACACCTTTACTGGCTTTTGATCAAATCAGCTTCATCTCTGATCATGATTTAATATTCTGTGCTCTAAATATTGATTTGTGTCCTAAAGATGAAATTGTAACGATATCATACCGTGACTTTGGCGCTCTAAATTCTGATATGTTATTTAATGATTTAATTCAGACCAACTGGAATGAATGCTGGCTCTTCAGCTCTGTAGATGAGAAATTGAAGACGTTTAACAACAATTTCCATAGACTTATGGATACGCATGTTCCTGTCAAGACAGTTCTTATTAAGAAAAATTCTTCTCCGTGGTTTACTTCTCATGTCAAGCTGCAGCTCAAAAAGAAATATAAATTA
Organism: Tricholauxania praeusta; assembly: GCA_949775025.1. NCBI lineage: Eukaryota > Metazoa > Arthropoda > Insecta > Diptera > Lauxaniidae > Tricholauxania > Tricholauxania praeusta. Next base: position 105,292,400 of record OX459028.1, read on the forward strand.
TATTCAAAGTGGAAAAAGTCGCCATCTAATGAAAACTGGGAACTATACAAACAGGCTCGAAACAGATCTGTGGGTATTATACGGCAATCTAAAAAAGATTATTTTTGCTCAAAGCTTAACAATGGTCTTTCCTCTAAGCAATTATGGAAGAATATTAAACAGTTAGGTGTTATTAGTAGCGTTAAGTCGGAGTGTAACATTGATCCTAACCTAATGAATGATTTCTTCATACTTAATAATACCGCAGTTCCCGGGGACAGCTATGAACCAAATTTAAGTATTTCTGATTCATTTCTGAAATCTTTTGAGTTTCGCACTGTTGATGATTTTGAAGTTTATAGAAGTGTCATGAGAATTAAATCGAATGCTCTGGGTGAAGACAAAATTTCTATAAAGTTTCTTAAAATAATTCTTCCGTATGTTCTGGGTCCTCTCACACATATAATTAATCACTGTGTTACAACTTCCTGTTTTCCAAGAATTTGGAAAGTTGCTATAGTCCTACCGCTTCCTAAAAAACCAGGTGCTACTGAACCTAATGACTATCGTCCTATTAGCATGCTGTCTACCTTATCAAAGGTCTGTGAGGTATTAATGCACGAGCAAATTACTGAACATTTGAATAAATATCAACTGCTGTCACCACTGCAGTCGGGTTTCCGTGCTGGACATAGTTGTGCAACTGCTATGTTGAAAGTTATGGATGATATATATACTGCGTATGACCTGGATCAGATTACGCTTTTATGCCTCTTAGACTTTTCCAAGGCTTTTGATAGTGTTAACCATCAAATTCTGTGCAAAAAACTAAAATCTTTCTTTGGTTTTTGCGATAGTTCAGTGCAATTTGTGAAGAGTTATCTTCATGATAGATTACAAAGAGTTAAAGTTGGTGAAAACTTTTCCGAATACAAGCTATGCAGTACAGGTGTGCCACAGGGCTCAGTTTTAGGGCCTCTATTGTTTAGTATGTTCATTAACGATATTTTTTTGATATTAACCAGTGTTAAGTTGCATGCTTATGCTGACGATATTCAAATGTATTTGTCTCGGCGTATTGGCCTTGTTGATGATCTAGCTTGTAGACTTAATGAAGATCTGTGTAGTGTTTTTCATTGGGCTAATTGCAATAAGCTGTGTTTGAATCCCAACAAGTCTTATGTATTACCCATTTCACGAGGTCGACTTGAAATTGGTAGTATGCCAACTATTTTCATTGGAGATATGCCGCTGAAATTTGTAAATAAAGCAACCTGTCTTGGTTTCCATCTCAATACTTCTTTGACTTGTGTTGACCATATAAATCATGTGATAAGCAAGATTTACATGACTTTGCGGTATTTAAGGATGTCTGCTGAATACACACCAGTTGAAATTAAGCGTAGATTAGTTGTACAATTAATAATTCCATACATAAATTATTTTGAAGTTGTGTACAGTAAATTGGACTCTAGATCCTTACATAAGCTGCAAGTTGCTTTTAATAACGCTACACGCTATGTGTATGGCTTACGTAGGTTTGATCATGTCTCGGCTAGGAGTAGGATGATTTTAGGATGTTCCATCGAAAACTATATCATGGCAAGAAATTGTATGTTCCTGCATAAATTAATTTACACACGAAGTCCGTCATATCTTTTCGACAAATTACGTTTCAGTATATCCAATAGATGCAACAACTTAATTATTCCAAAATTTACATACCTTAATTCCACTCGAAAATTCTTCATCAACGCCATTAGAATCTGGAATTCACTAAATAGTGATTTAAAAAGTATTTCGAACTTTGGCAAATTTAAGCAGTTAATCTTTCATCATTTTTCGCGTTAAAATCTTGTTTTAATTAAATTCAAAATTTTAATATTTTATTTTTTAATATCCAGACATTTATAGATTGTAGTATTATTATTTATTCGTATAAGTTATTATGTTTCTTATTATGTAACTGGCTGTGTTACCTCTAGTATGTAAGACCTAATTGTTTGTTAGTTTTTACGTAAATAGTATGATTATGAACTGAAAATGTATTGACCTTATCTTATTGTACGTTAAAAGAATTAATTTCTTATTGTACTAATGACAAAAATAAATAAATAAATAAATAAATAGAACAATATACTAAAAGAAGAACGATTTTTATAAACTTTCTTTGTGTCTGAATCACTATAACGTACTAGTCACCTCTAGGTTTGATCCCTTCGAACCACTCTAACGCTTCTCAATAAAAATAAATTTAAAAAATGAGTATGGGAAATTGTTTGGAATAAAATGGTCTACAAAAAACGTCTGAAGTATTTTTTTAATTAAATCAATAGAAAAAAAGTTATAGTCCTTAAATGATATTTTACCCGAAAATTTTAGTCGTTTTTTAACTATAACTTTTTCATTTTCAATTTTACGATGAAAAGTATATCAATCAATATTGTAGAAAATACAATTTTCTACTCAAAAAGCCTTAAAAAAATTTTGTGCGACATATGGCTGTTAAGATATCGTGGAAAAATTATTTACACCCATTTTTTAAAATGGCGGCCAAATGGGGGGGCTTTCAATCCCGAAAACTGAGACTTATACTCACACTGATTCCCTCTACAAAACACAAAAAAAAATTTTGTCCTATACAAAATGCAAGTTCAATGTAACATTTCAACGGACTATATGTGTCGATGATTTTTTTATATTTTCGAATTGTCGGAGTAAAACTGATGATATTAAAAAAAATTTATCTTCAGAGCTTAAAATTAAAGGTTTGGGTTGCATTAAGCGATGTCTTGGTATGAGAGTTATCGTTGAAAAGGAAAAAAGGATTATAACTATTGATCAAGAAGATTATATTAATATATTGTTGGAAAAATTCAATATAGAGGACAGCAAATTAGTTGACACACCTATTGAACCAAAATTAAACCTTAGTAAAAGTGAAGGGTGTGATAAAGAATTTCCTTATCAGCAACTTACTGCTAGCATGATGTACTTGGCGGTACTTACCAGACCAGACATAGTATATGCTGTAAGTTACTTAAGCCAGTATAATAATAGCTACAAAAAGGAAAATTGGAATTATGCTAAAAGGGTTTTAAAGTATTTAAAAAAACCACAGATTTTTGTTTGGAGTTCTCAGATGATGGTGATCTACAGTTAAAAGCTTATGTGGATGCTGACTGGGCTAGTAACGTAATTGATAGACGATCATATACTGGTTTTTTCTTTAAATTGTCAGCTTGTGCTATTTACTGGGAAACTAAAAAACAAAATACTGTAGCTATGTCTAGTACAGAGGCGGAATATATGGGGATATCTGATTGTTGTAAGGAAGCCATATATTTGCGAAATTTACTTGGTGAACTTACTAATGAGTTCAATACTATACCTTTATTTAATGATAACCAATCAGCTCATAAGTTAGCAACTAATCCTGTATTTCATAAAAGGTCGAAACATATAGATATACGTTATCATTTTTGTAGAGAAAATGTTGCTAACAATATTGTTAAAATAGAATATATGCCAACTGCTGAAATACCAGCGGATTTGCTTACTAAAGGTTTAAGTTCTATGAAACATTATAAATTTTTGGAAACACTTGGTCTCCCGAAATTGTAAATATAGTTTTATTTTGTTAAGGGGTAGTGTTAATTGACATAACAAAATATGTAAGTTATCTTAAGTTATCGATATTTGCTATTCACCCTAACAAGTTCTGTATAAGTATCTAAGCGACACCTAGCGTTTATTAATAAATTTTTAGTCTGTACCGAGCGTTCACGTGTTTTATTACAGAACTGGTAATTTGTTTTAAATTCATTTAACAATTTTTTTTATGTGTTTGAAAAAATTAACATTTATAGAAGTCTGTGAAGCCAAGAATTTTGCCTGCTAAGCCGTTGTGCCCTGCCAAGCTGTTGTGCTCTTGTTCTACAAAGTTCCAGAATTTAAATAAAAAAATGTAAGTGGAAATAAGACATGAACAATTGTTCAATATAAATTTTTTTCTAGTGTGGTTGACTCCCAAGAAAAGCGACGGCAACGCTTAACATTTATGGGAAAGTTCCGGAAAAAAAGCTAAGTCAGCCACAATTAATTTTATTTAATTATTTGCATACATATATGTCCATATATTCCATCCATATGTATACCGATCTTGAAATTCATAAAGTTTAAAAAAAAAGGTGATTTAAACGCGCGCAAGCGTCCGCGTCCAAAAGATTCCATTTTGTATTGATCAGAAAACAAAATGGTGGAAGCCCTGTAAACCGTTCGGGAACGGCGAACATATTTGAAGTCATAAAAATGTGAAGAAGTTCAACCTTGAAGGTTCGATCGAACCAAGACAATGTGCAAATTTGGCTTAAATTTTTAGAGATTTTTTTTTTTGTATTTCGATCAAAATTTGCGTATGATGAGTTAAATTTGAAAATTATTCATTTTGAATTCATATCGAATTTTAGATTTTAAGTTTTTGTTCTTTCATTAAAAGAAAAGAGAAAAAATAAGCAAATTTTTTTTGTAATAGTATTTATGGAGAAACTGATTTCACGCGGAAATTTTGAAAGATTCGTAATCTATTTTTTGTGCAGGCCCGAACTAAAAGAGCTCTTCTAGGTCAAGCCGACGAATAATTATATGCGAATAGCTCAAGAAAAGGTAGAAGTTTAAAATTTAAAAAAAAACAAAAGAGATTCTCCGAAATTCTATAAGTTGAAAGTTTTCTTGGGTTTAGATTCAAAAATCTTTTTTTTATACATACTTACTTATTTTAAGAGAAATTTTTATATATTTATATACCTATACCACATTTTTTTGTCATCGTAATTGATTTTGTTCTAATTCATAAGAAAATTTAATGTTTCTAGTTTTTTTTATTCTTAATTAAATTTATTGTTTAAATAGTTTTTTTTTGTGTTGTTACAATGTCAATCATTTTCCGTTAAGTAACTTAAAATTTGTTTAACTTAAATTTTGAAACCTGACCGATGCTTAATTAAATGGTGATTTCCAGCGATGATTCAACAGTGGGTGATGCACCAAAATGGATTATGCATCACAGGATGGGCGGGTGCGTGGGGAGTTGAAATCTCGCTCCCATTTTCTGTGTGGCCTGTGGATGGGATAAAAATTTCATCGTTAATTTCGTTTTCTGTTTTTTTTTTGGATTAGAGTTTTTTTATGATTTTTGAATTTTGAGTTTTTTCTTTGTGATTTTTAAGACTTCACTTCCGGCGGAAGTGAAATTTTATTGTTGATACCTCGACCCAAAGCGGCGGGTTAAAGACCTCCCTGAAACCGCAAGCTAGCCGGTCCAGACCGCGTTGGCTACGATACCCAGGGTTATGTAACAGATAGAAGGCTTAAGAGTTAATATTTGTTTAAAAAAAAAAAACGAAAAAAAAGGGATTTTTTTTACATATTTTCGATCATAGCAGCCATAAAATTAATAATATTTGCACATTTTGTACCTTAAAATGTTTGAAAGACTACATTCTGCACTATGGAAAAATTTAAAATTGGTTGGCTGACAAATTAAAGTTCTTACAAGCATTTATGGGAAGTATATGCTCTCAAAAGTGAATTTTTTTGAATTTTGCCATTTATGCGGAAAATTGGGGTCAATCGAACAAAACCAATGCGATATTCGGATTGTATGGAAAATTTCACTATAGAAAATGTTATCGCCATTCGTTGTGAAAAATCTTGTTGAGTAGTGTAATACGTCCAATAATACGAATGCTCCTTTATATAAATGTCCAATTATACGACTGCAATATTTTTTACACATATGTCTCTATAATACGAATAGCAGTAAATTTAACAGTTCAATAGTACAAATTAGATTTTTTTCCCTCAGTAGGGTTTGTGTTTTTGTTTATATTTTGAAATTTTAAAAAAATATTTTTAAATCTAGAATCGTTTTTAAGCTCATTTAGCTCATGAAAAGTTTTCAGTGAAAGTTTATTTTAAGTGAAAAAAAAAAGAAATAAAAATGAGTCAAACGTATTTCTATGCATGATAAAATAAATATTCTCGCGGACTGTGATAAAAAGGAATAAGTACAGGTACTCAAAGTCAGCCCTCTGCAGGAAGACGCAGTGAAAATAAATTTTCAAGTCAAAAAACGCCAAAGCTTAATGACAGAATTTTAAGGGAACTGATTAGAGAATGTTTGCCCATTTAGAGAAGACCCTTTTATTAATGTATTTTTTTTATAAAAATGTATTTACTTAAGTAGGTATTTGAATACGAATTATCTTTTGAGCTTTGTTTTTGTTTAATGATTAAAAAATAAAACAGCTTTTGAATATTGTATACATATAACTGTATAATTTACTAAAAAAACAGTGCAAAATTTCGTTGCGATAATACGAATTTTTCGATTATACGAATAGGCCTGACATTATATCATTCGTATTATTGGACGTCGACTGTATTATTAATTGAACATTTCAATATTGAACTTTTTTAGTCATTTTTATTCAACAAACATGACAAAGATAACAAGTGGATCAATTTAACCTGGTAATTGGTAACATATGTTTCGACTTTTACCACGTATATACATATTCATATGAATATTTTCTTTGGAGTACATCTTTCAGCCATAGTTTTTCTTGAAGCTAAGGCTGTCTTAAATTAATATTCAAAGTTTTTCAATTAAAATTCAGATAGCTATTCAAAATAGTTTTAACTTCAAGAAAAACCATGTTTGAAGAGTCTGCTCCAAAAAAAAAAAAATATAAAAAAAAAAATCGAAATTGTCATCTTAGCTCGACCATGGCTTCGATTTTTTTTTTTTTTTTTTAGCACACTCTTCAATTATGGTTTTTCTTGAAGTTAAGACCATGTTTAATTAATATTCAAGGAGGAACACTTAAAATTCAAAGGGAGACATAGTTAAAATTGTATTTAAGCTAAAAAAAAAACATGAAAAGTTACATATAAAGTTAAATAATAGCTATCTGAATTTTAATTGAACAACCTTGAATATTAATTCAAGACAGCCTTAGCTTCAAGAAAAACTATGGCTGAAAGATGTACTCAAAAAAAAAAAGAAAAACGAGGCTAAAACGCTGATTCTGGCAGATTTGCGCATATACCAGTCATCAGACCAGTTTTGGTTAAGTTGTACTGAGATTCGAACACCCGATCGTACCATGCATTTTTATTTTTGAATTGCGATGGCCGCTCTAACACTTGAGCTATTGCGTATGTGACCTTGATGTGTACAAAGAGCGTATTTCTATTCCAGAACTTTGAAAATATATGAAGAAAATCATAGCACATGTGTAAGTAAAACAGGCTTAAAAAGCTATGGTAACAAAAAAAAAACATAAGTAAGAAAGATAATAAGAAAAATGGAACAATGCGTGCGAAATATAATAGGTATGTATATTAGGGTGATTCAAATTTTTTTTTTTTGTTTTTTTTAAGGTGCTGTGGCTTAAAAAGTAAGTTTATGATATGAAGAAAAAGTTCACGAAAATTCAGCTCTATAACTCAATTTTATAAGGTGGCGCCGGAGCCTGTTAGTTTTACAGGTAAATTGTATGGAAAAATTATTTTTTACAAGAAAGGTATCTAAATGAATAGGTGATTAGTGTTGTTGAGCTGAAAAGGGTCGTTTTTTGACGTAATTTCTTACGCTGAATCCGAATCTGGCCTCAGAATTGACCCATCATGTCGGAATCCTGAAATATTTGAGGTTAATTTCCTGAAACATGATGTTTTTTGTTTACTTTCGAGGCCATGTATAGGATTCAAAGAAAGTTGATCAGCTTATTTTTAACGAAAGTATCATTTAGTACCATCCTTGCCCTTTAAAATGAGCTTTCAAGTGGTGATCTGTGATGCTTCCTTGCAAAATTGCAGCCATTTCAAGGTGACATGAATTTGAAACCCGTTGGTTAATATTGTTGGGTTGCAACCCTTTGTAGGGGATCCAATTCATGTCACTTTAAAATGGCTATAACTTTGCAAGGAAACATCACAGATCACCACTTGAAAGCTCATTTTAAAGGGCAACGATGGTACTAAATGATGCTTTTGTTAAAAATAAGCTGATCAACTTTCTTTGAATCCTATACATGGCCTCGAAAGTAAACAAAAAACATCATGTTTCAGGAAATTAACGTAAGAAATTACGTCAAAAATCGACCCTTTTCAGCTCAACAACACTAATCACCTGTTCATTTAGATACCTTTTTTGTAAAAAATATTTTTTCCATACAATCTACCTGTAAAACTAACAGGCTCCGGCGCCACCTTATAAAATTGAGTTATAGAGCTGAATTTTCGTGAACTTTTTCTTCATATCATTAACTTACTTTTTAAGCAACAGCACCTTAAAAAAAACAAAAAAAAAAAAATTTCAATCACCCTAATGTATATACGTGGTAATAGCCGAAACATATGTCACCAATTACCAGGTTAAATTGATCCACTTGTTATCTTTGTCATGTTTTTTTAATAAATATTACTAAAAAAGTTCAATATAAAAATGTTCAATTATTCATATAATAATTACAGTGGAATTTCGATTATCCGTCAGGCACGGGACCAGCAGCCTGTCGAATAATCGAATAGACGGATAATCGAATATATGGCAGAATTTTGTTTTGATTCTGTATGGTGATGTAGCTGTGCGCAACCATCCAATGATTCCATTTGAGAGACATACTTTTCGATCTCATCAGCATTTTTCTAATTGGAGCGGAATACCAAATTGAGTGCTCGAAGTTGTAATAGCAGATACACCTTTTTTGATTTCTCTAATGATTTCCATTTTTTTTTATCGTAATAACGGTTCTCTGGCGTTTTTATTTTACCAGATTCGGATGGTTGAGGCTCCATTGTGAAGCCAAAAAAATGTGTGTAATCCACTTGACTTGGCGAATAAAGTGCAACTGACCAAAATCAATTAGAGAGCGCAAATGAACAAAATCAATAATGTTATGAAATTGAATCACACACAAAGTGAACTAGATTAATAGTTTCTGCGAAATTTTCATCTCCGAATTTCGTAAAAAAAAGTTTGCTGACAAAATGTGACGGGTAATCGGAGTGACGGTTGATCGGGAGACGGATAATCGATGTTCCACTGTATTAGTCTTAAAACAAATCAATTGCTCAAAAATTTGAATTTATTTCAAAAAATACATTTTTATATTTCAAATATACCGCCCACCCTGGCAAGCAGCATTTCCTCACCTTCCTCCCTCCCCTCCCCCCCCTAGTTATGCTACTGACTATTTCTGGTTCCATCCGAACGGGCAATTTTTTACGGCAGCGCCAGCGAGATTTTTTGAAATCAAACAAATCTAATTTGCAAGCAACCGACATTTATATTTTGTTCAAATGTGATGAATTTCCTCTGTCTGGTAAAGGGCGAGATGGGGTGTTCCCACTCAAATGTTGTATCGCCCTATGGCTCATTTTGCTTAGCGACGTCCAAGTTTTGGATTGAAAAAGTTTCAGATGTGTGCACCTAGTTTGAAATTTTTGGTAACTGAGCACGTCTAAAACCAGAAAATTTAAAGAATTCCTCATATATTTTCAAAATAGCAAAAAAAAAAAAAAATACAATATAATCGAAATTGTCATCTTAGCCCGGCCATGGCAAAGAGACTAAATAATCTAAAGAGATTTCGTCCGGTGGAACGGAACAAAAGCTTTTCGGAAAATAAGTTCGGTTAACTTATGGTCTAAATTTTCGCCGTGAATAAATTCCCCTGAACAATTGAAAATGAAAAATATGTCGAAATACGAGCGAAATACGAGCGAAACTCAAATGAGAGAACTGGCAACTCACTTATTCGCTTTTGTTTTCGTTCGCATTGTGTTTTCTATTATATTTCGCATGCTGCATAGAAATTTCATTTTATATGCAATTCATATTGAAAATTTGTAATTCATTCTATTTAATTATTAATTTTACAAATTTTTATTTAATTAATCGAGATTGAATAAATTACAAAAATGAAAAACATATGAAATAAAATAGGAAAAATAAAGAAAGGAATATCTGAACATTGATCTTTTTGTTTTTTGTTCAAATTGGCTGAAATTTGTTCATATTAAAAGAAAAAAAAAGATTAGATTTGAGATTTACATACATATGCATGTTCATTTATTTTTGTTTGCTTTCTTTAGCTTATTTTTTGTGACTAAGTATCACAACTAAATGTTACATTGAATAAAATTATAAAAAATGTAAAAATAACTAATAACATAAGTTTCACAATCATTTTACTTTACTACGATTTTCTATTGTAGCATAAACGAAGCAAAGACCTTCACACACACATATGTATATACATATGTATGTACATATGTGCTTGTCTAGTTTTTGTCTGTTGATCTTTTTGTGCATAATAGAAAATCATCCCTTATTTTGTGATCTTAACAATGAAAAGCGAAAAGCTTCGTTGCATTGTCATTTTCTGAATTATGCAATAATATACATAAATATTGGTAAATAGTTATTGGAAGATGATAGTATGTATTTAATCGTAAATAGATATTGATAAGAAGAATATTCTACTTTTAATGCTGATTGATAAAAATTTAAGTCCTCTATTTGAAAATCGTGACGGCTGATCAATAGCGAAAATGCTACGTTGCATTTGCATTTGCTACGTCAGTATCGGAATTTGGCAACAATGTATTGATTTTTGAGTTGAGTTGTTTTTGTGATGATGATCGTAAGTCTCAATAAGCACGATAATATCGAATGTCAGGATTTTTAATATTTGTTTAATAAAAGGCTGATGTCAAGGACAAAGTATTGACTTTTTAGCTATTAATGAATTTTATTGATAAAATTGATATATTGTTTAATCTACTAAGGAAATGTTGTCATTTGTCGTCATCTTAAACACCTTTGCGGGTCTTATGAAAATATGAGCGAGTTATTTCATAGGCCTAAGGAGGAGCCCATAACTTCTGTATAGAAAAAGCCGTTCCGCCAAATGAGTTGTACTCTTGTAGCTCCTAAGATATTAATCAAAAATCTCAATGGGAGGGACAAAATCCAACATTACTTTGATTTATGGGCCAACAAAAGCCTCATGTTACGGACAATATAACAACAAAAAAATATTTTTTTGTGAGAAATTAATTTTTTGATCAGAAATATTTTTTCCAAAAAAAAAAATAAAATTCATTAATAGCTAAAAAGTCAATACTTTGTCCTTGACATCAGCCTTTTATTAAACAAATATTAAAAATCCTGACATTCGATATTATCGTGCTTATTGAGACTTACGATCAGCATCACAAAAACAACTCATTCTCAAAATTTCTCTAAATACAAAAATTTCTACTAAGAGTTTTCATTAACACTCATAAACTTTTAACCCAAATAGCTACCATTTCATAAAATAAGTAAGTTTTGCAAATTAAAAGTGTCAATTACATAATATATATTGCGCAAAGAGTTTAACACAATTTTATTGCTTGCTTTGAAACTCTGAAATAAAATTGCCACTTCAAATAATGCGCGCACAGTTGATTCTGTGGCCACGGAAAAATAAAAACCGATTGAAAATAAAATCAACCATAAGAAAATTGACCGTACAATGCCAAAAATACACTAAACGAATAAGTCCAAGTAAATTTCAGTAAAAATTAACTAAAAATGCAAGCAAAAATAAAAGGAAATACATACATATGTATGTGCATAAATGACTTTCAAAAGAAAATTGGTGTTTATTCTAGCTCCTTTCAAATTTGAATATAATTAATACATTGTTGCCAAATTCCGATACTGACGTAGCAAATGCAAATGTAACGTAGCATTTTCGCTATTGATCAGCCGTCACGATTTTCAAATAGAGGACTTAAATTTTTATCAATCAGCATTAAAAGTAGTATATTCTTCTTATCAATATCTACAGTGAAATTCCCCATAACCGGACACCCACCGTCGCAGTATTTTTGTCCGGTTATTGGAGCGTCCGGCTATCGGAATTAATTTTGTATGGAAAAGTTAGTGAGTGTCCGGTTATGGGAACTGTCCGGTTATGGGGGCTGTCCGTAATGGGGAATTTCACTGTATTTACAATTAAATACTATCATATACCAATAACTATTTACCAATATTTATGTAGTATATTATTGCATAAATCAGAAAATGACAATGCAACGAAGCTTTTCGCTTTTCTTTGTTAAGATCACAAAATAAGGGATGATTTTCTATTATTATGCACAAAAAAGATCAACAGACAAAACACAGACTAGACAAGCACATACATACATATATATGTTTGTGTGAAGGTCTTTGCTTCGATTATGCTACAATAGAAAATCGTAGTAAAGTAAAATGTTTGTGAAACTTTTATGTTTTTTAGTTATTTTTACATTTTTTATTTTATTCAATGTAACATTTAGTTGTGATACTTAGTCACAAAAAAATAAGCTGAAGAAAGCAAACAAAAATAAATTAACATACATACATATGCATGTAAATCTCAAATCTAATCTTTTATTTTACTTTTAATATCAACAAATTTCAGCCAATTTGAACAAAAAACAAAAAAGATCTATGTTCAAATCCCAATTGAGCTGGTGTAATGTTTTTTTTACTTTTCATATGTTCAAATTTGAGCCAATTTGAACAAAAATCCAAAAAGATCAATGTTCAAATCGCAGTTCAGGTATTCCTTTTTTTATTTTTCCTATTTTATTTCATATGTTTTTCATTTTTGTAATTTATTCAATCTCGATTAATTAAATAAAAATTTGTAAAATTAATAATTAAATAGAATGAATTACAAATTTTCAATATGAATTGCATATAAAATGAAATTTCTATGCAGCATGCGAAATATAATAGAAAACACAATGCGAACGAAAACAAAAGCGAATAAGTGAGTTGCCAGTTCTCTCATTTGAGTTTCGCTCGTATTTCGCTCGTATTTCGACATATTTTTCATTTTCAATTGTTCAGGGGAATTTATTCACGGCGAAAATTTAGACCATAAGTTAACCGAACTTATTTTCCGAAAAGCTTTTGTTCCGTTCCACCGGACGAAATCTCTTTAGATTATTTAGTCTCTTTGGCCATGGTTTCGATTTTTTTTTTTTTTGAGCACACTCCTCAAACATGGTTTTTCTTGAAGTTTAGACTATCTTGAATTAATATTCAATTGTTTTTAAAATTAAAAATCTATAGTAAAATATTGTTTTAAGTGTATTAATTCTGAAGTTTGTAAGTTTGTTATTGTTAAAAAATATTTTTCTTGTAATGTTCATATATATTTAAAATTGACTTAGTAATTTATATGTTACTATATAATGTAAAAATCTTTTTTGTGTTTTTAAGGTTAATAAATATGTACCCCTGAAGAAGTCCCCAGAAAAGTGACGAAACGTTGGGTGAAAAATTGGCTTAATGAACTTTTAAGTGCAATTATAAAACACTGGTCAAAAACTTTCTTAAAATTGAATGATAAAATTTTCGTTTTCCAATATCGGCTTAGTATTTTAGGAGCTGTGACTTATGACTTATTCAATTATGTGACTTTTATAATTATTATATTTTATTTTTTGCATACAGCGCCCTCTGTGAACAGATTTTTGAAGTATGAATAGCTTTATAATACTCTTCTTGATAATATGAAAACAACGATACTTCGTTTGTCAAAATCAGTTCAGTAGTTTAGAAGTTTTGGTCTAAAATATGACACTAGCATGAGCGTGCCATGAACATTAGCACTACGCGTGACGTAACGGTTCAGCCAAACCACTTTAGAATATATTTTTCTACATACCCTTTTTCCTATGGCCCCCATCAAACATGTCCACAAATAAGAAAAAAGAAGACTTTGTGTTTTGAATCAAACGTAATATACCTTTTACGTGGAGTTTCAGAATGCAAATAACTCATACAAATCCGTGAAATAATAATAAAAAAAAACATTTATTATCCTTAAGTCACAAATCGCAGACTAAATAACTTTAAAACGCTGTTTTCTCAGTTTCATGTTTTTGCTGATAGGACACCTACATTCTGAGTTGACGATATGTATATTGCACCAATCGATGCGAAAAGGTCGAAATTAAATTTTTGCAAGGATGAAAAAAAAAATATTGATTGATAACGTCAGAAATTGAAACAAAAAATTTTTTTCAGAGTTTTTATTTTTCTTAAATAGGCCCAAACAAATTCCTTCCAAAATTTAGATTCGACCTCTTCGCATCAATTGGTACAATAACTTTTTTTTCATAAAATGAGGCTTAAACAGATTGTCGTGTATTCCTATAGTCACTATTGCTTGTAGCGATACTTTTTCTAATTCAAATAACTTTAACACAAAAACCCTAAAAGACCACCAACACACAAACATATAAAATTTTTATATCATAGCCAAAATAAATTTAATAATTCCACGGAATTTTGATGCAACCAAAATACTAATAAATAACTTGCACTTGAAAATCAAAATTCCGATAAGCGAATTCAACTACTCAAATTCAGACTTATTTTATTTTCATCCCCTTTAGCATGTCCCGCTTAACCTACCTAATGCTTGGCACAAGCGTGAGCACAACAACAACAAGAATGGCTTGACGAATGCAATGCACAAGAGCAAATGCAATGAAAAGAATATTAGGTTGCACCAGTGCCAATGACATATTTAAGTAAAGGCCAAACCTAGTGCACTTGTTGTTGGCGTTTTGAATTTATGGGAAAATATCTATTGACCAAATGTGTGAGAAAATAAAAATATGTGAACGACCAAAAATGAAATGGATTGGCGACCACCGAGAGAGGCAAAAGATGAAGAAGGGGTTTTGGTAAATACTGGCAAATAACAGTAAGAAAAATACTTGTATAATTTGTATAAATAGAAATCAATTTGAAAAATAATGGCAGAATTAATTTGGCAACTAAAAACACCAGTTCTTTATATTAATCTAAATAGCCTTTGTGGATATGAAAAATTAAACAGGGACCGTAAATAATCGTTATTTACTATAATTAAAGTCAAATAAATCACAATGAAGGAAAACTCGAAATGCGAGTTTGAGTCTACAGATGGGTTTCTTTTGACGAGAATCGTAGATATATGCCATGATTTTTAATTTCGTGGTTTTTATTTCAAAAATCAAGAATAATCGTAATTTTAGACATCTATTCTTTCCAATAAAAATTAATCGTTATATTGGATTTACATTTTTTTCGATCAAAAACAATCGTTTTATTAGATTTATATTTTTTTCGATAAAAAATAATCGTTATATTTGATTTCTATTTATTTCGATCAAAAATAATAGTTATTTTAGATTTTAACTTTTTTTGATCAGAAATAATCGATATTTTGGATTTCTATTTTTTCGATCATAAATAATCGTTATTTTTTATTTCTATTTATTTCAATCAAAAATAATCGTTATTTTGGATTTCTATTTTTTCGATCATAAGTAATCGTTATTTTGGATTTAAATTTTTTTTGATCAAAAATAATCGTTATTTTGGACTTCCATTTTTTTCGATCAAAAATAGTCGCTATTCTGGATTTCTATTTTTTTCGATTAAAAGTAATTGTTATTATGAATTTTTATATTTTTTTATCCAAAATATTCAACATTTTGAATTTTCATTCTTTCTATCACTTTCGATGAATTTTTGAAATTTCCAAGAAAAAACTTGAAAAAGTTTAAAAACTTTAAAAAATTGATGGGATGGTACTCCTATATGTTCTGAACCTTTTGAGCCTAAAAAGCTGAAATCGATTTTGGAGTATTTGAGAAGTCGATGGCCGAGAAGGCCAAATGTTCGATGGTTTGCAAATCTCAAACATTACGTCTAGGAACATAATGCATTTCGTTTTAAAAAAATGTGAAAAAATTAAAATTAGCATTAAAGACAATTTAAAAGGAAAGGTAGTTTGCCTGAAAATTGATACTGCTTCACGCAGTGACCGGGCAGTTTTAGCATTAATGTGCAGATGATAGTTAATAAAAAAATTTCTATTTTTACTTTGGCAATGATTGAGTTAAAAAAAAGACATACTGCAGAAAATTTAAAAGCCGAAATTGAAGGCGTTCTAAAAAATTTTGAAATAAGCATTAACCAAGTCTACGCAATTACTACAGATAATGCAAAAAATATGTTAAAAGCTGTGGAAATGCTATCAGAGCGAAATGAAAATGCAGAAAGTGAAGATGAAAATAACGTAAATGAACACGAAATTTGTGAAAGTGTTGTAGACGGTATAAATTTTGACAGTGTTATTTCAATTAAATGTGCTGCGCATACATTACAACTAGCAGTCAAAGACTTTTTAGATGACCTTGATATAAATATCGTTGACAAGGCTCGCCGCTTAGTAAGGCTTATAAGAACTGCAGCATTTCGGTAAATATAACAACCAAACGAATATTAAGAATAAAGTTTTCATTTAATATTCACCCGAAAACTACAAAACTAAATTTTTTAGAAACTATATAATCTTTTTAATTTTCAATTTTTAAGGTACAAAATAAAAAGTTTGCAAAAATCAAAGCCACAAATAGACGTTGCAACGCGTTGGAGTTCCACATATACAATGCTGAAAGGACTTCTGGACTTAAAGGAATTTTGTTTTGAAAATCTCGCATCATCTGTCTAACTTGCAAGCGAGGATTGGGTAGCAGTTGAAAATATTGTGTTTGTTTTAAGACTTGTATACTAGGGTGTTTTTTTCAAACTTTATGACAGAGATTTTGTTTATTTTTTCCTATATTATAGCTTGAGGAGTAAAAATAATTGTCCCAACATTTGAGCTTCCTAGCTCAAACCTGAAAACTGCGCGGACAGAGCTTATGTCCAATTCCGTTGAAATTTAACGAAAAAACCGACTTACTAAAACGTAGAAAAAGTCTGCTTTAGGTGCCAAGATATAGCGTTTTGGGTTTTTTAGTTGAATGGGGGTCGCCAACCACTATTGTATAGCCACGCCTACATTTTTCGTGTGACTAAAAATGCGGAAAAATACACACAAAGAAGGTATTTTTATATTTTATTTTAGAAAATGACAATGTGCGTAAGGCTTTTCTTGAGAAAAGAAAAGTGATCGAAAAAAGTAAAAATCTAAAACAAAAATTATTTTTGATCGAAAAAAGTTAAAGTCTAAAATAGCGATTATTTTTGATCGAACAAATAGAAATAAAACAAAACGATTATTTTTGATCGAAAAAAAATAGAAATCCAAAATAACGATTATTTTTGATTGAAATAAATAGAAATAAAAAATAACGATTATTTTTGGTCGAAAAAAATAGAAATCCAAAATAGCGATTATTTTTGATCGAAAAAAGTTAAAGTCTAAAATAACGATTATTTTTGATCGAAAAAAGTAAAAATCTAAAAAAAAAATATTTTTGATCGAAAAAAGTAAAAATCTAAAATAACGATTATTTTTTATCGAAAAAATAGAAATAAAAAAACGATTATTTTTGATCGAAAAAAAAAAAAATAGAAACCCAAAATAACGATTACGCAGTGATTTCTATCATAAAATTCATAACAATACTAAAAAAACGTTAGGCCAAACCCTGAACCCTCCATCAGGCCCTCACTATAATGAACAGGCATACACCACATGGCGATTTTGCCGACCACGAACTGAGACAACACTGATTCAAATTAAATCTAAACAAGATACCACTGCTCAAGATACCATCCTATGGAAGAATTCAACAAACGTTATAACAACCTAGTAGAGAAAATAAAGACGCTGCAGAAAGAAATCAATAACTTAGAAGACATTACAGAGCCAGAAGACATTCCCGAAACAGAAGACATTCCCGAACAAGTAACATACAAGCCAACACCTATTCTAGGACCCCCGAAGTTAACAATTGCTGAATATAAGGAACGGCAACTTCAAAATAAATTAATACGAACTGAAAACAATAAACCACCCAAGCGTCGAACCAGAGCTGGAAAATAAGTAAAGCAACGGCGACAACTCAACGATCTATACAGATTAATCAACATAACAATAGGAAAAGAGAAATAAAACTACATCTAAAGGAAAAATATAAATAAATAACAAAATATAATGAAATGTACTGCTTTGTTTGCAAGCAAAAATATATAAAGAAAAATGGTCCAACACATAAAAAATTTTTAAATTAATGGAAAAAAAGAATAAGGAACGTAAATAAAAAACCTTTTTAAGCAAAAAAAAATAAAAATAAAAACGATAATAAATTAAGCAATCTTCAACATTACAATGCTGGATAAACAAACAAGGACCAAATAACAGTAAACGAAAACATTGAAAACAATGTCGGGTCAGCAGTCACCACTAAAGATGTCCAATACATTTCAACAACAGCCATCGTAACAATAATTATCATAATAATATTAATTTATATTTTTACAAAATTAGCACTTATTATAAGAATTATGTGCTCAAACATATTAATAGAATACAAACATACTAAATAATTTTTTTTTTTGCATGCATAAGTTAACAGAAATTTACAAAGAAGTTACAACAATCAAAATTAACATAAAAAACGATAAGTAGAAAATACACACTACCCACCATAAAAACCAAAATAGAATTGATCGACAAGCACAAAAAAGAATTCGACAAATACAAATTTACAATTAAAATAGATCACGAAATACTTAGACTAACAGAAGAATTTTACATTTTAGTAAGAGAAACCAAGACACTACTTGAACAAATGACAGAAGATAACACTACTCAGACGGAAAATAACACTACAAGAGAAAACAATATAGAAACAAAGATGCCAGACTTTAATTTAGAAATGATTATGAAAATAATCCTTGTTTTTACAGGAAATTATAAAGAACTAGACGGATTTATAAAACTTATAAAAATTGTGTACGACACTTATTCAACTGACAAGAAAAAACTGATCGAACTAATCGTTAATATTAAATTAACCGCGAACGTGCAGACTACTTTACGATATACAGCGAATATAAAGACTTTCGAAAACCTTAAACTATTTTACAAAACTTTTACAAAAGCAGCTTAACAACAGCTCAAGTCCATACGCAATTAGCAACTAACCCAAAGAAACAACTCAATAACACAGTTTAAAGATAAACTACGCGTTAACAGTATTCAAAAATTGACTGAATGATGAGCTTAAACAAACAATTTTTGCAGCTTAACCTAAAACTCTAAGGGCCGGTTTCACAGTGTTTAGTTAACCAATTAGTTAACTTAACTAATGTCTGTTAGTTAACTACCAAATTTAAGTTGTTCAGTTTCACAGTCCATTGGTTAACTAATGATAATTTTTTTACAAAATTTGGCATCACTGCACAAAACATTTGTTTTTTATTTGACATTTCATAGTTTGCGAAATGGAATCAACAACAAGAACTTCTAAATTTTTGGCAACCGAAATAAATTGCTAATTGGAGCTGGTGGGCAACTTTGGAAACATCATCGAATGCAAAAAACCGATAGTCTAGACGAGAAACAAAAATATGGGGGATCATTGTGG
The DNA here is from genome assembly GCA_949775025.1 of Tricholauxania praeusta. Taxonomy (NCBI): domain Eukaryota; kingdom Metazoa; phylum Arthropoda; class Insecta; order Diptera; family Lauxaniidae; genus Tricholauxania; species Tricholauxania praeusta. The sequence goes on from OX459028.1 coordinate 105,311,876, forward strand.
ATGATTTTAACGGCTTGCAAGGAACCTACCGAAATTAATATGGACGGGATTTTAATACTTTTTTTCGACGAGCAATTGCAATATTCCATACTTCTTCAATATCTGAATCACTATGAACTTTGCAATCCCAATCTAAATCCATATTTATATAGGTACTTATTTGCTCTTTTGAAACATTGTGTTTTTATTTCTTATGTTCTTTTACGTTATGTTCAAACAAGTTGAAAAAAGATATAAATTTAAAGAAGTGCGCTAACTGCCAAGGGGATCACACTGCAAACTACAGGGGTTGTCCTATTTATAAAGAGCTAAAAGCTAGAATCTCTGAAAAAATGAAAGTAATCCGAAACCCAACTCAAAATATATTCCCAACCCATAACTTTGTCCAGCAATAAAGCACTGCGCATCCAGTTAATCCAGCTATTTCATATGCAAATGCGCTCAAATCAGGAGCAACGAACCCTCAACAAAGTAGCTTGGAAAAACAGATCACAAACTTAACTCAAACCCTGAATCAATTTATGGTTTCAATGCAATCAACTCTACAAGATCTAGTTAAAACGCAAAACCAGCTACTTCAAATTTTGATTGCGCAAAAATAAGTCAGCTAAAAATTTGTGCTTGGAATGCAAACGGCATCAGCCAAAATAAAAATGAAATTTTTCATTATGTAACCCATGCAAAAATTGATTTAATGCTTGTTTCAGAGACTCATCTGACAGACAAGCATAATTTTCATATACCAGGATACAAATTCTACAAAACCAATCATCCTGATGGCAAAGCTCACGGGGGATCAGGAATTTTAGTTCGAAATCGCCTTAAACACTACTGCTTAGAACCCTTTTCCAAAAATTATCTTCAGGCTACCTCTATTTGCCTACAAAACCATTCCAAAAACCTTACTGTTTCGGCAGTCTACTGCAGGGGTCGACAAGGATTTTATTTCAAGAGTGCAACAACAAAAAACCAACAACAACAACAAATCGTTGGATACGGTTCCATAAGGATTTATTAACATATAAAAGCAACAACGCGCATGCCGGTAGCGCACACGGCAGCACACCAGTTCGCAAAATTACCAACAACAAACAAAAATTACCAACAACAAACAAAGCATTGCAAGAATTGTGCGCAGTCGCAAGCGCTACGTATTTACCAACAACGACATGCAAAGCAACAACACGCAAGGGTTGAATTGTTTTGGTGAGTTGCGCCTGTCAACGATTCGGCGAATTACAACAATACGAAGTTGTTGTAGAAGAGTGCAAAGAGTTAGGCGCTGTCGACCCCTGGTCTACTGCCCACCTCGATTCGCAATCAGTGAGAAAAATTCAAAGAATTTTTCGATACCTTGGGAACTAGATTTTTAGCTGCTGGAGACTATAACTCCAAACATACATACTGGGGATCTCGTCTTATAAACACTAAAGGCAAACAATTATATAATATGTTAATGAAACATCGCACCACGTTCGACTATGCTTCTTCTGGTCAACCAACATATTGGCCAGCCGACCGAAGCAAAATCCCAGACCTCATTGATTTCGCCATCACAAGAGGTATCGATAAAACCTTATTAACAGCCGAGACAAATTTTGAACTCTCTTCAGATCATTCTCCAATCATTTTTTGCCTTTTAGAGAAATCAGTTGACCTTAAGCCCCTTATGAGACTAACATCGCATAAGACTGACTGGCTAAAGTATAAAAAATACATAAGCTCACACATCCACTCAACCTATTCGATAGAACACAACGAGCATATTGACGATGCTGTTGCCGTTTTTAATACAATACTGTATTCAGCTGCTGAGCACTCAACACCTGATCAGGCTGAGAAAAATACAAAAACCCGTTTCCTTACTAACAGTGACATTGAAATTCTTGTAGCAGATAAGCGTAGGTTAAGGCGAGAGTGGCAGGTCCATAGATCCCCAACTTCTAAAGCAAACCTAAAAATTGCTACATACAAACTTAGGTCTGCGTTAAAAAACAAAGAAGACGTGGAACAGCAAAAATATGTCTCAAAACTTGCCCCAAATGGACTAAAATCCTTGTGGAAAGCCACCAAAAAAATTAGAGCACCCACTGAAAGTGAATCTCCGATAAAAGACCTACATGGAAATTGGGCTAGAAGTGATGCAGAAAAAGCTGGGGCTTTTGCCAATCACTTAAGTACAGTTTTTCAACCAAATCCGTACATTCAAGGTTTCATGCCTTCCCAACTGCCAATAAACACCGATACTATCCAAATGAGTTTCCATAGCAGTAATTTAATCAGTTTAATTCAAGAAATGTGTCCTAAAAAAGCCCCTGGGTGTGATAACATCACTCCCAAAATGATTAAGGAACTGCCTCACTCAGGTGTCATCTTTCTGACCAGGCTTTTTAATGCTATAATTCAGTACGGATATTACCCAAAAGAATGGAAATACTCGTTGATAACCATTATACCAAAACGTGGGAAAGATCGTACACTACCGTCATCGTATAGACCCATAAGCCTTTTACCTTGCTCGTCAAAATTATTTGAAAAATTAATTCTAGCAAAATTAATGCCATATATTACTGATAAAAACTTATTACCGCCTCACCAATTCGGCTTCCGAAAACAACACGGCACAATCGAACAGGTTAATAGGATCACAAATGAAATAAGAAAGGCTCTGAATACTGCACTGCAATATTTCTCGATGTCGCACAGGCGTTTGATAAAGTATGGCATGAAGGCCTTATCAAAAAAATTGAACACCTATTGCCTCTTAATGTTCATAAAATATTTACTTCTTACCTCGAAAGCAGGCTTTTTAAAATAAAATACAAGCATTTTATTTCAACTCACTTCAATATAAGAGCAGGTGTCCCTCAAGGTAGCGTACTAGGACCGTTTCTATATGTATTGTATACCTCAGACTTACCAATCAGTGCCAACACTACCATCTCAACATTCGCAGATGATACCGCAGTCTTAAGTTGTAACCGTTGCCCTTTGGAAGCTTCTCGAAACCTCCAGTTTCATTTGAAATCAATTGAAAAATGGTTATCGCTATGGCGCATAAAAATAAATGAGCAAAAATGCAAGCAAGTTACTTTTACTCTTAGGCGTGGTGAATGCCCTGCAATTGAACTAAATAATATTTCAGTCCCACAGGGTGAAATTGTTACATATCTAGGTATTCAATTAGATCGACGATTAACATGGCGTAAGCATATTGAAGCCAAAAAAACGCAGTTAAAGTTAAAAACCGCCAGTCTTCACTGGTTAATTAATCATCGTTCCCATTTGAAGCTTGAATATAAAATCCTTTTGTACAAAACAATCATTAAGCCAATTTGGTTATATGGTATCCAATTATGGGGTAACGCCAGCTCCTCAAACATTGAACTAATACAACGGGCTCAGTCCAAAATCTTAAGAATATTTATAGGTCCCCATGGTATATACGGAATGAAAACATTCACAGAGATCTATGCATCCCCATGGTAAAAGATGAAATTAACAGAATCAAACAAACCTACGCCATAAGGTTGCTGCATCATCCGAATCCATTGGCTCGTAATTTAACAAACATAGAAAGTCGCTCCAGATTAAAAAGAAAGGATCGCCCTTCTATGCAAGTCACTTACACCGAACCAAACTAAACAGCTCAAACGTTTACCCTTCCCCCGAGGCACTACACGTAATCATCAAGAATCATATGAGGACTTTGTACCGGGACCTAGCTCGTCTTGGGCGCACTTGGCAACTTATCGCCGTCAGCTCCCCTTCCGTTGAGGATGTAAGACCGGGACCTAGTTCGTCTCGGCCACTTTCCGGTGAATTGGAGAGAGTAGCAGGAAGAGAGTTGAAACAGTGTCTTCTCGGTCTTTTTTGGGTGCTAAGCCGGGACCTAGTTCGTCTCGGCTACCACCACAAGAACGTCCTGGAGGCACTAATCACTCTCAAAGTGGTCGACCGGGACCAAGTTCGTCTCGGCGACCACGAAGACAATCGTTTTTGTGGTACTCAAAACCTCCATTCGGGTAGACTGAGGCCTAGTTCGTCTCAGCTACCAAGCCAAGACCGGGACCTCGGTCGTCTCGGTTGGCAAAGAATATGGGGAGAAGCGATCGTCAGCTGCATCCACACCTATGCTCCAATGAGTTATTCGATCTTGTGCTCTCCCTGTGCTGAGCCATACACAAGCTGCACCTACTACACAAGAAATATAAGTCCCAGCTAACTTTTGTTTCTGGAGACAAGTTCATTATTAAATTATATATTCATTATTCACAATAATAATGTATAATAATGTTACCTAGTTTAAGATTTTAAAACTTATTGTTAGTCTCTTAAGAGAAGATACAATAAAAGAAAATGAAGTTTAAAAAAAAAAAAAAAAAAAAAAAAATCTAAACGCTGTGAAACCGGCCCTAACCGATGCGACTAACTAAGCACTCGAGTTGGAAAATAACAATAAATCACATTAACAACTGCTATATTTCGGAAATGAAAATAACAGATATAATAATAACAACAACTGCTGTTACAATTTCAATAACAACCGAAGAAATAATATTAGCAATTCTTATCGTATTTTTTCCAATAATTACAACCGCAATAATTCAAATTACAACAATAATTTGAATAATAACCGCGGATACCGAAATAATAATAATTAGCATTACCCTGTGCGCATCGCATCACCTCAACCGTGGTGTAGATTCGATGTGCGGTCTGCGTAAAAATTCTATCTAAAAAATACTTTTGTATAAGAACCACCCTTAGTATGCACCCAAAATAAAATTTTTACAACTTAAGCAGTGCCCCTTAATATGAAAACCATGTGATTTAACCAAATGTGAAAGTTTACCGCCTTTAAATTTCAAGAGAATCGATTAAGCGGTCTTCGAGAAAATGATATTTAAAAAATATTTTTGTGTGAGGGCCACCCTAAATAAAACTTTTGTATCCTTAATTTTGCCTCTTAACATAAGAGCTATGTAAATTAAATTTTGTTGGGTTTGGTTAAATAAAAAAAACTTTATTTGTTCATTATATTTCTTAACACTTGTATGATACTTTTAACTTTAAACTACTGGAACTTAAGCTGAACTGAGAACTGAGCACTGGGACTAAGACTGACACTGCGAATGCGACTGCGATTGCGATACTTTACAATAATTGGTTTGCTATTTATAATAAATTCTTCTTCTTCTTAATATGCTAAATCTTATTCTTTTAATTCTTTTTTGTTGCACTTAACCTGGACAAAGCTGTAATTTGACAACCAAATTTATTTCACACGGATCGAAAGTAGTTTAAATTATTGAAATATGCTGATATAGGATATAAATGTTTATCCCAAAGTAATTCAGGGTTTCCGTTACCGAAGTAACAACTTGACACATTAGACATGGGGTGACTTTAATTGTTTATAAGTTGTGTTTAGGAATTTAATTTGTTTATACTTTGCGTAAGTGAGTAGTGTGTTTGGTGAACTTAACTTCCCCCTTTGTTAAAATGAAGCGTCCCGATTCATTGTAGTGGTTAAGTCATCTACTTTTGATTGTAATTCTTCGAATGTTATTGCTTCTTTTTCATGTCTTTTATTTTTAAACAATTGGTAAAATTTAAATGCTTTGTAAGAAATGTAAATTATTATTATCAAGGTTAAAATTGAAGATAAAGTCCAAATTGTGCTTTTCTTAACGTAATCGGTTTCTATTAATAGGTTGATATTTTCAAAATTCGTATCTACATATAATATCTGGTTCATAATATTTAAGTACTTCGTAATTATTTAAGTTTGTATTCTTAATATAATTGATTATAATATCTTTTTGATTAAAATATGTTTCATTATCTCTTTTTAATTCATCATTATATGTAACTAGATAAACTCCTTCAAGTTTAACATCATTAAGCAAATGTTTACCTGATAGTAAAATTACTCCGTCTGTAATTCTTTCTAGTTCTTTATTTTGTTCTTTAATTTTATTACATTTTCCTTTCTTATTATTTAACATTTTTATTAAACAGTTTTCTTTATTTTTTAGTTTACAATATATGTTTGTTAATTCTTTTTTACAATCTTCAACATTATGGTATTTATTGTGACATTTAACAATTTCTTTTGGTATAATTAATTTAGAATTATTTTGGCTGATTGCCCTTACTTCGTAAAATCTACATAGTTTGTCAGTTATTGGATAATTTATATAAATGACTATTATATCTTGATTCTGTATAATTTTAAATTTTGAAACGTCTAGTAAATCTATCATTGTTACTCTTTCGTGTTCGTGTTTTGTTATCTCTTGAATTTCGTCTAAGTGCAATATCATAGGACTTAGTATTCCAGTTTTGGCCAGAGTTATAGCATGGATTACATTATGTAATTCGTTAACAATTAATTGGTTTCTTCTTTTAGTTATCAATCTAGTTTGTGAAATTTCGGGCATTATATTGATTGCGTTATTCAGTTGTTGAATGGCTTTAAACATTTGTGAGTTTGTCACAAATTGCTTGTTATTATTTTGTATTAATTCATTTAACTTTGTATTAATTTTGACCAAATCATCATGATCCGGTGTGCCTGCTATCCATTTCCAAATGGTTCCTATTTCGTTAATACCTCTTTCTATTCTATTTCGATTGAGTTTCTTATATTGAGTTTTCTGTTTCTGTAATTGGCTTAGTAAAACTTCTATTAGTTCTATTTCCAAATCTGCTTCTACTTCTTCAGAGTAACCTTTCTTTGTGTCAAATATATTTTTTACTATATTACTTTTAATTTTATATGCTTCTACTTACTATGTCAGTGTAATATGTTAGGTTGGTAACATGAAATATTTCTCCATATTTTTCGTAAATTATAGCCTTCTCGCTTTCGACTAAGATGTAATCATCTCTAGTGTAGTCTACTATGTCTATTACTTCTGATCCTATTTGTATAATAAAGCTTAATAGTATTAGTAGTTGCATCTGCAACGAAATAAAACAAAATACACATTATTTCCTTTAATTCTTCATTTTCATCTACCTTTGGCAAAGAGTTCTTTGGTCTCATAATTTCCTGGAAAATAATTATGATTTGATGTTATCTTTATGTACCACTCTGTTTCTACTATTTATTATAACTTTTTTCTCTAAGTTTTCTTTAACTTTTTGCTTCTTATATCTAGGGCGTAATTTATTCCTTTCTTCTATTATTTTCTCATAGACTTTCTGTCCTACATGGTACTCTTTATCTTGCCTATTTTTATTATGTGTATCGTACATTCTTTCTTGTGCATCTTTTAGGTTTTGAACTAATCCTCTATGTTCTATTTTGTTAAAAAGAATCTCATGTAGTTTTCCATTTGTTACCAAATGAATGATTTTGTTATATTCCTGTGCTGATCTAATTATTGATTCTAAATCACTTACTAAATTATATTCCTGCTTTATGCAGCGTGCTATTTCAATTAGTGTTGAATGTACTCTTTCAACTTGACCATTTGTTGTACTATGTCTTGGGTCACAGTAGTAAATTTGTATGTTTATTCTTTCCATTAGTGATTTAAATTGTGGGTTAATGAAACCTGGTTCATTTTCTATTATTATATTTTTTGCGTTGGGAAATGATAGTAATATTTCTAAAACTTTTTCTTCTAAATTTGATTTATCTATTATGTGTTTAACTATCAAAAATTTTGAGTATGAGTCAATACAAGTTATGAAAATTAATTTTTCAGCATAAAAAATGTCGATGTGTAATTGTTCCCCTTCTGTGTTTGGAATTGGTGCCTCACCAATTGGTACTTTTATTGGATGTCTATCATATTTGTTTATGTTACAAATATCACAATTTCTTACATATTCTTTGAGTTTTTTTCTCATTTGGGGCCAATAATAAAAGCTTTCAATTTGTTTAATATTTTTTTTTATGATTTCTATGTGCTCTTTGATGTGTTTGTTCGATTATCGTTCCTTGATCCTCTATATTATCTATATCCTGCGGAAATTTTTTAGTATGAACAAATTTCATGTTAAATGTATTCAATAGTAATTCTTTTATCTCGTATAGATCTTCGGTCGTGCAATGTATTGCTGTAACTAAATTTGGTCTTAGATATTGTTTTAATATATTAATTAGTTCTTCTACTGCCGAGAATTCAATGATATGGTATGTCGTGTATTACCAAATATCTGTAGTTTTTCATGTATTGTGTCAATTCTTCCTGGATTTTTATTTAATAACAACTGTTGTTTAAATTGATTTAAAGGTTTATTAGTTTCCTTTATAATTGTATGATCGCTACTTTCTGCGGAATGTTGGGTTAAATGGACTGAAGATGAGTCACTTGTTAAAATATTTAATGTCTGTCGTGATAGTGCGTCTGCTACTACGTTTGTAGCACCTGGTTTGTAAATTATTTTTGGGGCGAATTCTTCTATAAATGCGTGCCATCGTTTCATTTTCGCATTGGGGTTTCTTGTTGAGACTGCGAATGTTAATGGTTGGTGATCTGTATGTATTTCTAAATCTGATACACCATAGAGATAATTGCGTAAATTCTTTAATGCCCAAACTATTGCGTATAGTTCTTTTTCGTTGGTCGCGTATCTTTGTTCTGTGTGGTTTAATGTTTTTGATATAAACGAAATTGGTTTTTTATCCTGAGATAATACTGCACCGACTGCAATATTTGATGCGTCCGTTGTCAGTATACATTTTTTACTGAAATCAGGTTGAAATAATTGAACTTGGGTTTTTAAACATGACTTTAATCTATTGACACTATTTATTCCTTCATTATCTAATATGATTTGAGTATTTTTCGATTTATATTGGGATACTCTCCCATTTTCTCCAGACAAATGTTTCGTTAATGGTTTCGCGATTATAGCATAATCTTTAATAAATTTACGATAATAACCTGTTAATCCTAAGAAGCTTCTAAGTTGTCTTAGTGTTTTTGGAATTGGAAATTCCGAAATTGTTTCTATTTTCTTCGGGTCTGCTTTAATTATATTTTGAGCTACTTTATAACCTAAGAATTCTACTTCCGTTTGGTAGAATAACGATTTTACTAGCGATATGCGTTTCTCAAGGTTTCTATAATTATTTTTAAATGTCTTTTGTGTTCCTCTATATCTTTTGAAAATACGATTATGTCATCTATGTAGATATGACAGAACTTTCCTATGAAGTCTCGTAAAATATCGTCCTTTGCTCTTTGAAATATACTAGGAGCATTTGTTAAGCCAAATGGCATTTTCAAATATTCGTACTTGCCGTTGTTGACAAGAAAAGCTGTCTTCTCAATGTCTGTTTCTTTCATCATGATTTGATGAAAACCTTATTCTAAATCTATCGTAGAAAATATTTTTGATTTCCCTAAATTTGATAAAATGACATTCACGTCAGGTTTGGGATACTTATCTGTGATGGTTTGTTCATTTAATTTTTTATAATCTATCACCATTCTTAATTTTGGTGTTCCATCATTATTTATACCTTTCTTTGGTACCACCCATATAGGTGAGTTATAAGGACTTCTACTTTGCCTTAATATTCCTTCCTTTATTAATTTCTCAATTTCTGTGTTAACAAAAGTATTTGTTGAGAGTGGATATGGATATTGTTTTGTCCATATTGGTGTTTCTACTATCGTTCTAATTTCGGCCCTAACATCTGTTCTAAATGGTAAGGTCATATTTATTTTTTTATGAGATTCACTTATTCCCTTAATAGTTTCATTTCTTAATTTTTCATAATCATTGTTATGTTCAATTAGTATTTCAGAATTAAAATTTTCCAAAATATTTTTGTTTAAAAAAGTGGTATTATTCATCGCTGGCACTGTAGAATTTTTCTTTTCCACATTTTAAGTATTATTTATTATAGCGGTATTTTTCTTCGCTGGCGCTCTAGAGATTGCATTCTTCAGATTGTTTTTATATGTTGTAGCGGTATTATCCTTCGCTGGCGTTCTAGAGATTCTATTCTCCAGATTATTTTTATTCAATATATCGGTATTATCTTTGTTTAAATTGGTTTCTACTACTTCTTTGTTTTCCATTTCCGAAATGTACTTTATATCGTAGTATTTAGCTTTGTTTTATTTTACCGTTTTTGAAATCTAATTGTAAATTATTATTTTTTATAAAATTCATGCCTATTAGAAGATCACATTCTAAATTAGGTAATTCGTAAAATCTTTCTTTTACGCCAAAAAGATTTAATTCTGAATAACTATTAATTATTGTGTAACCATTTACTGTCCTAACGCGTTTCTTTATTGGTAATTCTTTTTTTTTTGTAAGACATAAATTAGGTCTACAGTAGCAATTCGTTGCTCCTGTATCTATTAATACTTTTACTGTTTTTCCAATGTCGTCATATGTTCCGATGATCTAGGGAAGGATAGATTCCCTTGGCTTTCCCCTAAAAAAGCATTTTCATTTAAACTATTTATTCTTTGAAATTTCTGCTGTGGTACTTGAACACTATCGGGTTGTTTTTCTAATTGTCTTTTTTGACCTTCGCGATAATTTTGAAATTGTCTTGGGCTAAAATTTCTATTATATCTATTATAGCCTTTATTGAAATTATTGTTGTAGTTAAACTTTGGCCCATTTAGAATTTGAAGTGATTCATCAACTTCCATTGGTTCTGGGTCATTCTTTTTAAATTCCCAAGGTCTGAATTTATTATTATTTGGAGTATACCATGGTGACCAAGTTTTTTCATTCATGTTGTTTCTAGGGTTATTAAAATTATTTTTATTATGATCTATTTTTGGAAAACGTAAGTTACTTTCGTAATTCTTATATTCAAATTAATCTTTTATTGGTATTATACCCTAGAGGGACTGGCTTTTTGGGCTACAGTTTCACAAGGTTTTTATTAAGATTATATCCTAGGAAGATTTATTAGCCTCCTGGCAAGATCGCCAATTAAATTTTGTTGGGTTTGGTTAAATAAAAAAAACTTTATTTGTTCATTATATTTCTTAACACTTGTATGATACTTTTAACTTTAAACTACTGGAACTTAAGCTGAACTGAGGACTGAGCACAGGGACTAAGACTGACACTGCGAATGCGACTGCGATTGCGATACTTTACAATAATTGGTTTGCTATTTAAATTAAATTCTTCTTCTTCTTAATATGCTAAATCTTATTATTTTAATTCTTTTTTGTTGCACTTAACCTGGACTTTGGACAAAGCTGTAATTTGATAACCAAATTTATTTCACACGGATCCAAAGTAGTTTACATTATTGAAATATGCTGATCTAGGATATAAATGTTTATCCCAAAGATATAAATGTTTATCCCAAAGTAATTAAGGGTTTCCGTTACCGAAGTGTAACTTGACACATTTGACATGGGGTGACTTTAATTGTTTATAAGTTGTGTTTAGGAATTTAATTTGTTTATACTTTGCGTAAGTGAGTAGTGTGTTTGGTGAACTTAACTTGTACGTGGTGTAAATTCGGTGTGAATTGACTAACCTGTCTTTGTGAATATGATATTTAAAAATATTTTTGTGTGAGGGCCACTCTAAGTATGCACCCTAAATAAAATTTGTACGATCTAATCTGTGTCTCTTCACATAAAAGCCACATGGTGTAAATTTCATGAGAATCGATTTAGCGGTCTTCGAGAAAATGATATTTAAAAAATATTTTTGTGTGAGGGTCACCCTAAATAAAAGTTTTGTATCCTTAGCTATGCCTCTTAACATAAGAGCTACGTGGTGTAAATCGACTAACCTGTCTTTGTGAAAATGATATTTAACAATATTTTTATGTGAGGGCCACCCTAAGTATGCACCCTAAATAAAATTGTTACAACCTAGTCTCTGCCTTTTAATAGAAAATCTATTTGGTGTAAAGTCCAAGAGAATCGATTAAGAAGTCTTTGAGAAAATGCTATTTTTAAAATATTTGTGTATCAGGCCCACCCTAAATAAAAGTTTTGTGGCCTTAGCTATGCTTCTTAACATTAGAGATACGAAGTGTAAATTCGGTGTGAATCGATTTATTTGTCTTCGCGAAAATGATATTTAAAAATATATTTGTATGAGGGCCACCTTAAGTATGTACCCTAAATAAAATTTTTACCATCCAATCTGTGCCCCTCAACATAAAAGCCATACTGTGTAAATTTCATGAGAATCGATTTGCCTGTCTTTGAGAAATCGCTATTTTGAAAATATTTGTGTATGAGGGCCACCCTAAATATGCACCTTAAATAAAAGTTTTATAGCCTATGACACCCGCTCGATCGATACTAACATACTGTAAAAATTTCATCAAAATCGGCTGGATAGTTTCCGCGTGCATAAGAGACAGACAGACAGACGGACAGACAGACAGACAAAAAATTAATTTTATATAATAGATAATAATAATTATTTTTTTTTTTAGATAATTTAGATATTTTTCTTTTCTTTTCAACTGTTTTTTTTTTCTGTCTACGTGTTTTTACGATTACATGATGGATTATTTTTCCTCAGAAGATTTACTAGCTTGCTCTGTGGGAGATCGGTGCAAAAGTCAGAATATTTTAAATTCTATGTTTTCCTGTTCAGGTCCTTGCGAACAGATGTTTCATGCCTCTTGTGCTAATTTATCAAAATCCATTATAGATTTGTTATGTTCTAAACGTTCGGGCCTGCATTGGTATTGTCCATCTTGCAGGGCCCTGTCCCCGTCGGCATTTTTCGACAAAATTAAGCAATTTGGGGAAAACCTAAACAATCTGAATAATAATTTCAGAGATATTATAAGCAATTATCTAGATATAACTCCCCAAATTGAAAAAAGCCTTAATGAGGCTATTTCACCCAATGTTAGTTTTATTCATAGCAAAACTATTACTGAGGCTTCTTTGGCTTTTGCTTCCACTCCTTCGATTTCTACTCTACCAAAGCAAGCTATTCCCTTAAAAAAGAAAAGAAAACACAAGCGAAAGTTAGCTAAAAAAAATCTGGGTAGTCTCGGAAGCTCGAGTGTCGTAGCCATTACTCGTGACAAAACTTCTACAAATCCCCCTCCTAATATCCATTCATCCAATGCTATCGCTAACAATTCTGTAAGCAACCTTCCATCCTCTTCTTTCACATCTAATATATCTTCTATTTCAGTAATTCCCAATCCACAAATTATTGGTACGATTGGTGGATCTGAAACTCCAGTTTCCTTACAGGCATTGCCTAGATTAAAATCAATCTTTATTTCACGTCTACATTCTAATACCACTACTGACAACGTCGTGAAAAATTTCATACGACAAAAACATATTATTCCTACCGACGTCTTCATATCATGCAGGAAAATCGGTAATAAAACAACTCATGCGTCCTTTAAAATTAGACCTAAAATGGACTTTTTCGGATGATGGTACATATTATTATGCATCTTGTCCAAAAACTCGACAACAGCAAATTTTTGTTGACGAAATACTTTCAAATTTACAACAAGTAAGTTGTATAACTAATTGCCACGGACGACAACTTGACTTAGTCTTGGCTACAAATAGTAGCAACGTTGTTGTAAAAAATGTTATCCTTGCTCTGTCTACGATAGATTCCTATCATCAAACTTTGAGTATTGTGTACCAATCTGACAATGAAAATTTGACTAATGCTTGTTCATCCATTAATATTTATGATTTCAATTTTAAGAAAGCTGACTTTTTAAAATTGAATGAAATTTTAAGAAATAAATTAGACGACTTCCTATCTTTTTTTAATAACAATACATTTGATGATTGCATTAAATTTTTCTATGGTGAACTTTTTTCTGCCATAGCATTGTCAGTGCCATATACAAAGAGGTACGTTAATAATTTTTCGTACCCTTGGTATACAAAGGATTTGAAAAAAATTCGCAATGGCCGTAATAGGGCATGGAATAAATACATTTGTAGCCAGGACCGAAATGACCTTGTTGCTTATCAGCGACTGTTTCTTGAATTTAAAGATATGTCAGCTTTAGTTTATTCTGAATATTTGAATAAAATTAGGCTGAATATTCTTCATGACCCCAAGAATTTTTGGGGTTTTATTAATTCTAAAAAAAAGTCTGACGGGTTTCCATCTGAGTTTAAAACAGTTGATGGGCTCACTAGCGACCCACAAATTATAGCTGGGTTGTTTGCTAATTTGTTTAATGAATCATTTTCTACGGATTTATTTAGCCCTGAAATCAACTATTTTGAATATATGGATAACGACCCTTTAGTTTCGGTTAATGAAATATTTTTCTCACCTGACCTCGTAGAGAAATAGATCTCATCTGTTGATGATGACTTCAGCTCCGGGCCTGATGGTATTCCTGCGACAGTTTTAGTTAACTGCAGCTCTGTGCTGAGTCAGCCCCTCAGTATTTTATTTAATAGATCAATTCAAGAAAGCTATTTTCCTAAATTTTGGAAAAATGCATACATTAGCCCCATTTTCAAGAAAGGGTGTAAAAATGATGTTTTAAACTACAGGCCCGTGGCTAAGTTATCATCAATACCGAAAATTTTTGAACATATTATATACGATCAGGTTAAGGTGTGCTGTGGTGAAGTCATAACAACTCGTCAGCATGGTTTTGTTAATGGCAGATCTACAGTTTCTAACCTCCTTGATTTCACTTCTTTTGCATTAAGCTCTTTAGACTCTGGTGGGCAAGTTGACTGCATCTACACTGACTTCAGTAAAGCATTTGACAAATTACCACATAATTTGATTTTGTTTAAGTTAAAGAAACTTGGATTTCCCTTAAGTTTTGTCAGCTGGATTGAATCTTATTTATCTGATCGCTCGTATCAAATAAAATTTAGGAGAGTGTTTTCCTCCCCATTTAGTGCGACATCAGGTGTTCCACAAGGAAGCCACCTGGGGCCGCTCCTGTTCATTTTAGCAATTAATGACGTTACACATGTTATTAAAAACTCCCATCTGTTAGTATATGCAGATGACATGAAAATTTACAGGAACGTAAAGGGGGTTGGTGACACTATTCCACTTCAGTCTGACTTGAAATCCTTTGAAGTTTGGTGTTCTAAGAATAACTTACATCTTAATCCTGATAAATGCCAAACTATAATTTTTACCAGGAAGAAAACTATTGTGGAATTTGATTATAAATTAAAAGATAAAAATATTTGTCGTGTCGATGTAGTCAAAGACCTAGGTATACATTTTGATACTAAGTTTACTTTTAATGAGCATATTAATCAAATTTGTAAAAAATCCTCATCTCTGCTTGGCTTTATTAAGAGGTGGGCAAAAGAATTTAATAGCCCTTTAGTAACGGTGACTTTATATAATACAATAGTGCGTCCTCACTTAGAGTACGCTAGCCAAGTATGGTCACCATTTTATAATATTCATATAAATAGAATTGAAAGAATTCAAAAAAATTTTATTCGTTTTGCTCTCAATGGCTTAAATTTGATTGACCCTTTAAGCCTTCCTCCTTATGAGGATCGTTTAAAGTTATTACATATGCAGTCTTTGAGCTCGCGTAGAAATATTGCGGATATACTTTATCTGCATCAACTTGTAACTGGGTCTCTTGCTGCACCAGAGCTTCTTAATTATATACATTTTAATAGTAATCGGAGGAGTACTCGTAACTCTTATCAGTTATTTTATCAACCGGTTAGTAGAACTAATTATATGGCTACAGCTCCTTTTAATCGCATGACAACTCTTATTAATAATTGCGAAGTTTATAACATTAGCTTGTCAAAAGGTCAACTCAAGCTTAGACCGAAAACTAACTGTAGCTAAATTTGTAGCTTAATGGTAGTGTGTATTTTTATGTTTGTGTTGTCCGAGCCCCACAGCATGCTGGGTAAATTTTTTCTAACATTTATGCCTTGGACCACGTAAATTTATACATATAATAATTTTAATATCTATATGTCTATGTTTACATGGTGTGAGTGGGTATGTTGAGAAAGTGCGATAAAGCTAAGAAAAAATTATTAAAAAAAATAACAAATTAATTTGCATGATAATTTTTTCTATTCCATTATTTATTGAATAAGCTTTTTACTTGATAAAAAGCTTCAATGCTAAATAGCTAAGAAGGCTATAATAGCTGTAGGAGCTAAACTCTATTATTATTATTATTACAAACAAATGTCCAAACAACAATTCCGTACGAAGGAACGGTAATTCCAACAATAGGTTTACGCAAAGGAATGCGCAACCGAATAATAATAACAATGGAAGAAGAAATTTCAACAATCAACGTAACAATAGTAGAACATATGTACGTTACAGAAACTAACAACCAGGGAAACGAGAATCGCTCGGAGGTCGCAACACTAGATCATCCGGGACAGAAAAACTAAAAGTATTTAATATTTCGGATAGCAATACAAATTAGATTATTGTCAAATGTAAAAACTCGAAGAATAACTTAAAGTTTTTGATTGATACACGTGCATTTCAATGTTTCTATTTTTGCAAATTGTGGCCAAAAAATAGTGTTGAAGTTGCAAATATTTAAAAAAAAAAAATTTTTTGATATTCACACAAAAATCACTTAGTACTTTTATTATACTGAAGAACTAGTACATATATTTTGAAAGTATTGATATTTGACTTTCCAAATCCGTTTTGAAATTTGAAATCGGTTGAAAAATTGCTGAGTTAGAAATTGTTGAGTGCGAAAAGTCACCAAAAAACGGTTTTTTGACCATAAATTGAAAATTTGGGGGTGTTACAAAATTTTCAAACACTGTTTCGTGTTGTACTCGACCAGACCTACAACTTGCACTAGGTCATTTGAAAAGTTCATTAAATTTTTTTATTTTTGTAGCACCGTGATATTTATTTGATTTTTTTTTTAATTTTATTTGAATGCATTTCGGTTCACAGCAGAGGAACCATCTTCAGCAATTGTCGTTAAGCACTGAGTTTAGCAACTTTGTCAGAAAATATTACAAAGTACTAATATAAAAAGCGAAATTCTCAGAAGAGTAATACAATAAAACAAACAGAAAGCGAACATTGTATGTGTAAAAACAACCAAACTAAAAAACATTAAATATTAAAAAGAGGTGAAATAATCGGACCAGGCTATAAATTCATCAGGTTATTAGACTTGGAAATAAAAACTGACTCGTAAGCATCTAATTTATAAGGGTTGTTAACATTTTTTAACAAAGAAACATTTGCATCAAACGAAATTATATTATGTGGGTGTATATTGTCTTCGTTGTAAACATGTAACGCTATCGCTTTGTCAATTTCTTTCTTGCGCACCAAAAGCAAGTGTTCGTCAAATCTCGTCTTGACCGCTCGTCGTGTTTGCCCAATATATTTGTGCTCGCAGTCTGAGCAAGAAATTTGGTAAATGCCGCTGCGTTGTTGTGTGGTAGTTTGGTCTTTTGTTAATCCCAATAAAAACCGAAGTTTATTATTGTTGGTGTACATAACATCTATGCCGGAGCTTCCGAAGACTTTTTTCAGTTTGTTGGTTACACTTGGTGCATATGTAAGTGAGATGCGTTGAGATGATGTTTTCTCTGCTTGACTAAAGAGCGTGCTCTTGCTTTGATTGCGAAGTTTGGTTGAATTTTTTTTAATCAGATGATCAATTATTGAAGTTTTGAAACTGTTTATGTTAGCTATGAGTTTGATTTGCATATATTCTTTTGTGTATGATTCTGCTGACAATGGTAAGCGACACAATCGGTAAACAATGGATTAAAAAGCAGCTAATTTTTGTTGATATGTGCAAAATGAATCTATAGCTATGTATCGATCAGTCGAGGTTGTTTTTCGATAAACAGCAAAATTAACTGTTTTATTCTTTCGCTTGATTTCCAAGTCGAGAAAAGGAAACGTGTGGTTTTTGCTGTCTTCTTCTTCAAAAATGAATGTAATACTAGGAAATCTATTATTTATGATTTCGAGGAAACTGCTAACTCGATTTCTTTTGATAACAGCAAATCTATCTTCCACAACAGAGTCAAATGTGCAAATTGTAGCGTATTACCTTCCGGAATAAAATAAAATGTCCGCAAAGAAAATTTGACGTCAAACCTGAATAAGGCCCACCTTATTTGAACACCATGATCCGCAAATGTCACAACTTTTTTTTACATAGGTTAGATTAGGAACAAAAAGACATGAGGAACAAAATTTCCTAACAATAATTTCGAAATAAAATAAATGTCAAGTTGTATGGACGTGTTTTTAGTTACGCTACAATAAAATCACTTTTTACCTAGTTTTTATGTTAAATAAATTTATAACTGTAATTTAAAATAAGTTATTTAGAACTGACTGTTCATGCGTCTTAATCAATTTCAATCAAAAATCACGCACTAACTAATAATCTAAATTTTATTAATATAACAATTGCATATTGTTCGTGTCATTAAACCGGTTTTATTTTGCTTCTTCTGAAATGAGTGAAAAAATAAAAACTCGCCTACAGCATCAGGCTGTCTTGTTGTAACAAAAAAAAAAATGCGTTATCTCCTAACTGCACTACTCCGAAAGCTGCAGAAAATTTGAGTTTTGTAAACTCTCTTCAGGACCAGCTAAGAGTAATGGAACATCGCCTGAGCCTAAGCAACAACAGCTTACTTCAAAAAGCATATACAGGGGAACCTCTATAAGTCGAACCTCGATAAGTCGAAAACCTCCCAAACTCGAAAAAATGTTGTGTTCCCTTCCCTTCAAGCCCTTAAATCTCCATTACTCGGAATCTGACCCCTCTATTAGTCGAAATAATTAGTGAGTCCCTACAAGTAAATTCAGTGCATATGTATTTTCCCTCTATAACCCGAAAAAATAACTTTGACCTCTTTATCTCGAACATACTGTGTTTTTGTTTGCTCCTGCTTAAACTTGAAATTTATGTGTTTTTAGTTCACAATTTGAAAGTGTTAAAAGTGAAAATGAAATAATCTTGTGTTTAAATATTGTGTCTTTTTGTGGACATTGCAATCGCATTGGTTCTTGTGTTTAATTAATTAAATCAAATTTCATAATTTTAATCTCTTTTGCAGCAACAAATTCGAGTTTTGTTTATATCCGGACATACCATACATTGAGAGCATTTTTGCGCGTTTTTTGTTTTGCTTAAATTTTTCAGTTTTACTTTTGTTCTTATTTTTTGACACTAAAGTAATACATTTGACATTTTTACATTTCGAACTGTTAGAAAATAAGAATAAAACTGTAGTTACCTTTAAAAAAAAAAAAATTTATTTTAGTACTCTGAAACGGATAGAAAATATATTGAAAAAGTGTAGCATACTTTTAGTTTTACCTTTACATTAACATTATATTTTATCATGATCTGTAAACACCCTGTCTGCACTGCTAAAGACGCAACTGAGCATTTCGTAGTCTGCCATTTCTGCGATGATCTTTATCATGCGAAATGTGTTGGACTAAATGGTCGAATTGCTGATTTCCTTGAGAAGGGTGAAGGTCTTCGGTGGTCATGCGCAAAATGCAAGGCAGCCGATAACTGCTCATACAACCTTTATAAGCATTCTAAAAAATGTTTTGCTGAGATCGGCAAAGACCTGTCATCCCTTATACAGAAATTTCAGCACTTCGAAAGTATTTTTAACGATTATAGATGCTTAGAATAGCAAACTTCAACACCTAAACAAATCGACTCCGATGACTCTTCGCGGGAAGCAGAAAAATGATAAAAAATCTGGAAGTACCGTATCTAAAACTACAACGTTGGACAAATTACCTAAGCCTTTTCAGCCTCCTATACAAAGTACAAAACCAGTACAATCCAATTTGCCATCTACCTCTGCTCAAAAAGATAAGGAATCAAGCTCAGTAACGGTCTCCGTTAGAAATGAGCCAAAAGAACTTGTAGTTGTATCTTTGAAAAAAAATGTTTTTGTGTAGCGTTTCGCTTCCGATACTTCGGTTGAGGACTTAAATTATTATATTAAAAATAAATTAAATGGCTTCACTGATTTTTCTGTGCGTAAGCTAAAGTTTTCATACCAGAGGCAAAAGTCTTCGTTGAAAATTTTTGTCCCTGAAGATGTTTTTGAAAGGGTAAATCACAAAGATTTTTGGCCGCTCAACACTCTAGTTCGTGAATTCGAGTACAGAAACAGCCCACGCTCTGAAAATGTTGTTAGCTTACCACAACGTGCTGAAGACCTAAATGTTTCAAGAAACTAATTCTTGACCGGCTTCAAACTTTAACTATCGCTTACCAAAACGTTAGAGGTTTAAATACGAAAATATCAGATTTATTCATGAATAGTTACGATTTTGAATTTCATATTATTGCATTCTCTGAAACATGGCTTCGTGAAAGTATACTGAACTCTGAAATTTTTTGTAGCAAAGACCGTAGAAAGACCGTAATTCGAAAATTGGTGGTGGAGTCCTTCTGGCAGTGCACATTTCTTTATCCTGTGAGGAATTAAAGTTTAACAAAAATACTGACTTAGAACTTGTTGGGGTTGTTATTAAGCTTGCTAATATATCAAAATATTTAACTTGTTCCTACATTCCACTAAATGCTGATCACAATACCTATTTACGACATGCAGAAGAATTTAAAGGAATAAATAATCGTCATACTGCAAACGATTCCATGAATGTACTAGGGGACTTCAATTTACAATACGTTTCATGGAATATAACGGACAATTGCTGTTTTCTTACACCCACTTCAGGCAATAGTGTTATAACCGAATTTCTGGATATTCTTTCTGATTGCTGTCTCCATCACATTAATAACATTCTTAATACGAACAACAGAAACCTTGATCTGCATTTGTTGATGAATTTAATAACATAACTATAAGTCGCATTGATCCTCTAGTTCATACCGAAGGACAAACATCATCCAACTTTTCAACTAAAGTATGTTTTAGCATGTAGCTTAGTGAAAACAAATGGTGTAAAATCTCAGAGCTCATGTTTCAACTACAAAAAAATGAATTATGTTAGACTTAACTCTCTGTTAAACCATATCGACTGGTCAGTTATATTACCTGATAAACCATATTACTCTGTGGCTGATATTGAGTGTTATGTAAAATCATTTAATGAGCGCTTGCAAAATTGTATTTCTAAATCTGTGCCAAAGTTTAATTCATCTGTATTGTCAAGCGATCCTCCATGGGTAACAAAAGAATTAAAGTACCTTAAAAATATAAAAAATCGCCGGTTTAAAAAATTCAAAATGTCTGGTAAATCCATTGATTATATAAGCTATTCCCGTGCTCGGTATAACTATCAAAAAATTATAAACGGTTTTATTTAAACTACATTTCATATATAAAACTCAACATTAAGAAAAATCCTAAAATTTTTTACAAATTTATAAACATCAAGCGTAAACCTTCTGTGTATCCTCTTCAGATGTCCTATAATGGTATAACATCATCCGAAAAAAGTGAAATATCCAATTTGTTTGCAATATTCTTCAAGTCCACTTATTCATCTTCTACTTATGATTCTCACATCAACTATTCATATAATCTTTCGCGTATAAATGAAATGCAACTTCCACGAATTGGAGCTGATCTAGTTAGTAATGAACTGAAAATTTTAAAATGCTCTTTTTCAACTGGACCAGACAATATTCCTACAAACATCCTGAAGCAAGCAAATATCCTCTCTCAAAAATTTTTAATACTTCCTTGAATTTGGGCTATTTTCCAATATCATGGAAAGAGTCTTGCATTATTCCACTTCACAAATCCGGAAGTAAGGCTAGTATTGAAAATTACAGAGGTATTGCTAAGCTCAGTGCAATCCCAAAACTTTTTGAAAATATAATTAATGATCATCTTACAAACATCGTTTCAGCCCTGATGACAGTATCTCAGCACGGCTTTCTAAAGGGTAAATCTACATCAACAAATCTTTTGGAGTTCACCACGCTTGTTATAAACGGATTTAAGCGAAAACAGCAAACGGATGTTATATACACTGATTTCAGCAAAGTTTTTGACTGCGTAAGTCATAGCCTACTTTTAAAAAAGTTGTATTTAATAGGATTTCCTTCAACGATATTAAAGTGGATTAGATCGTATCTGACGAATAAGAAGCAACAAGTTTTATTCAACAACATGTTTTCTAAACATATAATGGTTTCATCTGGAGTTCCTCAGGGCAGCCATCTTGGCCGCACATTATTTCTATTATTTATAAATGACCTACCTTCTGCTATAAATTCGTCCCATATTCTAATGTATGCTGATGATGTAAAACTTTTTTATTCTTTTAAAGATCATTTAAATCATAAAACTCTACAAAGAAACCTAAATGAACTTGTTAAATGGTGTGATATAAACTTGATGACATTAAACCTTAAAAAGTGTAAGCAAATGACTTTTACAAGAAGTAAAGCATTTGAGACTTCATATTCAATAAACGGTCTAAAACTGGAAAAGGTTGACAATTTTGTAGATTTAAGCGTCACTATGGATAAAAAACTTCGCTTCAACGTTCATATAAGTTTAATGGTGAACAAAGCAAAAGGCGTCCTTGGATTTATTAAACGATGGTCTAAAGAATTGACGACCCCTATACGACGAAGTTGCTTTTCACTTCACTTGTTAAACCAATATTAGAATATACGTCAGTATAGGAGTCGGTGCAGAAACAATTTCTATTGTTTTCACTTCGTGGGCTACCTTGGAATCCGGACTCAAATTTACCTTCATATGAAAGCCGCCTCAAACTAATACGTTTACCAACACTACGCAGTCGAAGAATTATGCTAAGTGCAACTTTTTTAAATAAACTGTTCTCCGGCTCAATGAACTCTGAGTTGTTGCTGGGTATGATCAACTTTAATAATCCAGGAAGGGATTTGAGACACTTTCGTTTCCTAAGACTTGATATATGTAATTCTAACTACGCTCATTTTTGTCCATTTCGGTGTATATGTAATGATTATAATAACCTTTGTCATCTTATTACACCCATAGACTCTCACAATATTATAAAGCAAAAAATAATTATTTTCTTAAATTCTTGAAATTATACATTTTCCTTTATTTCTGCTGCACAGCCACTGGGCTTAAGAGAAATTGTGCTCAATCTGTGATTGGAAATTGCTGAGCCCATCATTTCGTTCAGAGAAATAGTGCAGTCCCGGTCACCGATCCGTACGATAGACGGATATGCCTCACGTGCGGTTTCGCCTAATGAACGCAGAGCAGTCCGGGCTGTTCGTAGTCAGGCACCGATCTGTACGACGGACGGATGCGCCGCTCGTGCAGTTAGGCGGGTAAGTTGGACAGCAGGGACCGATAGCAAAAAAAAGAATAGCAATGTTTGATTTTACAACCTTCATAAGTCGATTATTTGGAACGAATTACCTCTATAGCTCGAAGAAAAATAAGATACCGACTTTAAGAATAAGCCGACAATGTACATTACTGTTTCTTAAACATCAATGCAAAAACTTACACAATAAACCAATTCTATAAAATGATAAAGGATTTTATGGCTGACGTTGACACGTGATTTCATTTGAAATTTAGCGAAGTTACTTTATTGCTGTCGATTGTAAAATTATCAGAAAAAGTTTGGTTCTTCTGCAATACACACCAATGTTTAATGCCCATATAACTAGGATTTATTTCATCTCCCTATCTCAAAATAAGTTGGAATAAATCTAAAATCCTCTACAAGCCGAACATTTCCTGTCATAATTCGCTTCAGTCGAAGTCCTCCATATGTCGAAAACTCTATAACTCGAATTTTTTGGCGTCTCCTTTTAACTTCGACTTACGAGGTTCTGCTGTATAATGGAAGAGAGAGATTGGTGCTCACAACAGACTGGCTGGCTTACTCGTCCAAATCCCAGTACCGATAGTTTTGATGTTTCAGTACCGACGCAGCAGCATTTTTGAGCAGAATAAAATCTGCTGTGAATATAGCGCAATAGGAACGAAATGAAAAGAAATTTCTTATTGCTGTTTCTTTTCATTTTCGTTTTTCTTTGAAATTTCTTATTGCTGTTTCTTTTCATTTTCTTTAATTTCTGATTTTGTTTTCATATGGCTGATTTCTTATTTTGATTTCACATATGAAAATATGACTGATTTATTCTTATTGGTATTTCACACATATGCTCCTTTTGTTTACCTTTTTTTTTACCTTTTTGTTTTCCTAAGCTAACATTAAAATGCAACGTTTTCTTATGTATGTAGTTTTTTTTATGTTAATTTCTTCTTATTGATATCTGCATTATGCAAAAAATTGTATTATTATGAATATTACTTATATGAATAGTAATTATTACTATTTATGAAAAATATTTAAAACAATTATAAAAATGTAAAATATATAAAACATATTAAAAAACATAAAAATCAATTTCTTTAACTTTTTTGGATAGTAGGTATTGGGTTTCGAGCATCGTCTTTTTCTCAAATTTATTGATTTGCAAGTTTTCATTTTTGATACTGTAGCATAAAAGAAGCACTCTTATGCGCTTCTTTTGTTTACCTATTTGTTTTGCGTATAAATAGAAAATCATCCCTTATTTTAAGATCGTGAAAACTAATGCAAATAATTATATGCTTAAAGCTTTGTTGCATTTGGGAAATCATTTTCTAAATTCGGCAAAACTTTAACTTGAAATTATATAAGTAATTATTAAAATGGGTAACATTTTTGAAAATAAAAATAAAATTTTTTGTAAATAAAAAAAAATTTAAATGCTGAGCTGGATTCGATCTTCGAATCACGGGGTGCAAGGTAAGCGTATACCAACTTGGATACGATGCTTATAATTACATGGTCGTCAATGTTACATATAATTGAATGTGTTACAAAAAATGATCCAATTTTTATTCTAATTCAATAAGTAAAAGCTCCGTTATATTTTTAAGGTTGTAAGAATTTAGGTTTATGACTTTTCTTTCTAAGGACTTTCTGTACTAATTCATTTAATGCATTTAATCAATTGTATCTGTGGGTGTGTACTGATCACAAGTATTTTTTACCAATTTACAGTTTTGAAGTCCTAAGTGTTTTTCAATCAAAGATTATGTGAAGTTCTAGTGTTCTAAGTGTTTTTTACAATACTTTTTCATAATACATATGTATACAGTAATCCCTGCTTATATGCACGCCGCACATTGGCTCCTTTTTCAAAAAGTGATTGCTAAAATCAAATTTTCGATTTGAATTTATGGTATTTTAAAATAAAAAATTTTCACAAGATGTAGAAAAAAAATTTTAGTTAGTAATTTTCATGAATTTTTCAAAAAAGGTCGTTTTTAACATAGTTTTTCAAATTTACCTTGGCCTATAATCCACAAGTCATATCTGCCAACAAAAATCATTTAAGTCTTACCTGCCAATATTTGCCAGGTAAGAAGTTATAGCTACTTATGTGACATGATTTGCATAAAACTGAATTTGTTGTGTGATGACGATTTTCAGTCTATGATATTTTGACTTGGAAATTGTTAATCTGAATTTGATAGAATGTTTTTAGCGAATATAGACATCACTCAAAATAAACTAAAAATTGTAAATATGGACGTTACCACGCCTCTTTTTTAATTTACTCTTCCCATTTCCAAAACTATTTGACGCAAATAGATGCATATGTAAAGAGTACCTAGAAAACTTCTGTCCATATAATATGGGCTTCACCCCACCTCCAAAATGCTTGATTTGTCACTTTTTCCAAATCATTTCACTCTTTTTAAAAAAATTCGCTTTTGTATAGCGAAATAGTAATACTTGACTCGTTTATTTATATCTAAGTTTTTAATGCAATTTAAAAATATCTAGGAATGTCAAATAGAATAAAGTTGTATTTTTTGTATAGAATACAGGTAGATGCACTTCTGACAACAGTGAACTCTAGTGCAGGCCAACTTTATAGACACCTATTTTATTACGGTAGATATCATACAAGGAATTTAGCTTATTAGGTAGTTTTTTTCGCTGAACAAGTATTATGTTTGAGGTTTGTGGCACAATATTTTGTACCTGTATTTGTATAAAAGTCAAATTTTAAGCCTCAATAACACAGTCTTTTCTGACTATTTAAAGTGTGAGCTACGCAAGTTTCCAAGGAAAATGAGTATATCTTATGAAAATTTGTTTGAAATATTTGCAAACAGCGAAAATGAAGATTCATTTGTGGTTGCGGTAAAAAACAAATACCCGAAACATATTAAGGACGAGCCTACACAAAAGTTAAAAAACTTTTACTGCAACACAAAGAGATATTGGGTGTCATGTAATAGAACCAAAGCGAATTTTTATATAAAGTATGCAGACTTTCTTAAAAAGGACTTTGAGCTATCACTTGATGATATTCCTAGCACATCACAGGCCTCCAGAGGAAGACCAGCAAAACAAATTGAAAACTGTGGGGAATTTACGAAAAAGAGAAAAATTGCAGTCGCCACTAGAAACATTTCAAAAGAGAACTTAGCAGATGCGCTCAGCATAAAGTACAACAAAGATCATGAAATGAAAAAGGCAGAAATAACAAAAAGAGTTTTATTGGCAAGCCCAACAAGAGTCGATCGAATCAAAAAAAGTATTCCTACTCCACAACGTGATCCCATAAAATATGACGGTTCCAGTGCTTTAGCGCTTTTCCTAGATTTGGGGCTTTCAAAGGAAAAATATAACAACTTGAGAAATTCATTAAAAAGCCAAAACGTAGATGTTTTTCCCAGCTACAAAGTTGTGTCAGAAGCCAAAAGGGAAGCGGTTCCTGGTAACAGTACGGTGACAGAAACATCAGCTGAAGTTAGACTCCAAGATTTACTAGATCATACCGCTGTGGGGGTAGGATGAGTTTTCTATGGAGTTTTTTGTGTTTTGGCGCACACGCCTTTTTGTACAGCCGCAAGGCTTTAAAGGGAGCCACAAAGGCTTTTTAGCTACTCAAGCTATCATAAGAGAAACCACAAGGCCTTTTAAAAGAAACTTCAAAATTGTAGTTAACTGGTTTACTTCCAGAATAATAATTAATTTTATTTACAATTTGTTGGACTATTTATACTTAATAAACTAGTATTTTCTTAACACTATTTGCCGTTATTTTTACCCTGACTCCTCCTCTATTCAATTTCCCCGCTGATCATGCAATTTCGGTTGCATCAGCATTTCCATACTCATTATGCAGTATTTGGTAAGTGTGAAAGAGTCGCAAAGCTAATTGACTTCAATCAGTTGTTTCCAGCCTTGAAAATATGGCATAAGGGTGTTTTCTTACAATATGCATTTGGGTTTGTTATTGTTGTTCTGTGTGGTCAGTTGAGGTAGGCTAAGACGTTGCCTTGAATGTACTAAGTCAATGACGTGTGGGTGAAATATATATGAATCTGCATTCATTTGTTGTTGCTTTTGTTTGTGCGAGTGGCGTTAGCGGCACGAGTACAAAAAAAAAGGCAAAGGAAAAATAAATGTGACTTGCAGATGTAAATCGTAAATTTTACTTTTTATGACTTGACCGAAAAGTGTCATATGAATTTGTTTATTTTTGATTTCCGTAAATCAAAAATAAATGAATTTAAATTTGAGTGGATTAGTTTTACTGTGAAAAAATCAAGTGGAATTGGTGGGAACGTTTGGTTTATTTGGTTCCCTTATTATCGGAATTTGAAGTAGGTGTTAGTGGTGGTCATGGTGATTAAGTGGGTTCACTACACCCTAACCCTTAAGCGAAAAATTATATCTGGAGATAATTTTTTAAGATGGTGGAGTATTGGCAAAAATAATATGAGTTACATTTTAATATAAGAAATTAATTTCTAGATATGTATATAATATTTAATTAATGATTTAATATTTTTATTACATAAATGAAAAAGTATTTAATTGATTATGTGTTAAAATTATATTCTAATGTATGAATTTTATTACATGAATTAGTTAAATTTGATAAAAAGTTAAATAAGGTTTAGAATTTACAATATAATTTTATTATAAGATTGATTAAATATGTTTCTTTAAAATAAATTATATATATTTTAACATAGAACATGAAATTGAAATATTAATTTAAAAGTTTAATTATTTATGGTTTTTCTAAATAGTTAAAATAATTGATTACAGTAAGTATATTTTATTTATATAATTTTCTAATTTTACAAATTTTTACACATATTGATTATTTTAAAAACTTTAAACCCATTAAATTTGTGTATTTACTTATTACATCATTACATTTTCATTTTGTATATTTTTTTAACATGTTGTTATGAAAGGATTTTAAATTATTATTAATTTCAATTACGGAATTGACACCGTTTCTCTCTTTTATTACATATGGACCTTTATATGGACTTTGAGATTTTCTCCTATCTTAAAGTCTGACGTGTTTATCTTTTTGTCATAATTAAGTTTTCGTTTGTTTTTTACAATGTCTATTAGGTCTTTTGCTTTATTTATTGCTGGAATTGTTGTTTGAATTTCTATTTGTATTATTGTTATTATTTTGATATCCGCGGTTATTATTGAAATTATTGTTGTATTTTGAATTATTACGGTTGTAATTGTTGGAATTGTTATTGTTGGAATTGTTATTGTTGTTGTTATTATTTCTTTGATTGTTATTGAAATTGTTGTAGCGTTGGTTATTGTTATAACCATTGTTGTTTCTTTGATTATAGGAAGTGTTTTTGAAATAGAGTAATTGGTTGTTTGATTTTTGACTTTTCTCTAGCTCGAGTGCTAGGTTTGTGGCTTCCGATAAAGTTTTCGGTTGCGATGCGAATATTGTTTGCTTAAAATCAACCGTTTTTGAATATGGTTAAAGCATAATTATCGTTCATTTTTGTAATAATGTTTCTCTGAGTTTCGTCATGTACTGTTTCTGTAATCTGTAAGTTATTTAGCTCTGATATGAGGTTCAATAGCTTATCTTTGAATTGAATTATAGTGTTATTTCTTTGTGTCAACGTAGAGAGTTGGGTATGTATTTGAGTTGTGGTTAGGTTGCTTTTGTAGGTCTTTCTTAAGGATGTTTTAAGGTCAGTAATAGTTTTGATGTGGGCTGTATAACCTAAAGCTGTTTTAACGTTTGAGTCTAGTTTGATATTTACTATTAAGTTAATTAGTTTTTTCTTGTCTGTTTCAGAGTAATTTTCATGGATTATCTCAATAAGTTTGAGGAATCCATCTAGTTCTTTATATTTTCCTGAAAAAGTTGGAATAACTTTAATTATGGTTTCTAAATTGAATTTCTCCATGTTTGTTTCTATACTATTATCTGTCTGAGTGGTGTTATCTTCTGTCATTTGTTTTAAAATTGATCTTGATGCACTTATTAGTTTATAAAAATCTTCTGTTAGTCTAAGTACTTCGTGATTTTCTTTTATTGTGAGTTTATGACTGTTAAATTCTTGTACGTACGTATTTAGTTCATCTAATTTGTGTTTTATTGTCTCTTTCGTATATTTCCTATTTACTGTCTTTTTTAAATTTGTATGGATTTGATTAGTTTTTATAAAAATTTCCTTAAGTATCTGCATATGAGAAAGAAGAAATTAATAAAGTAATATTCAAATTTATATTTTTATCTAAACGTTTTGTGCTCTAGTGGCATGTTTAACTACATATTTTTTGTAGTGTGCATATAACTTATAAAAGATATACCCTAATGCGGATAAAATTATGATGGTTACTATAACCGTTGTTGATGTTGACTTGATATCAGCGGTTGTGACTGCTGATCCTACATTATTTTCGATATTCTGGTTTATCGTGATACGTTCCTTGTTTGTATTGTCTAGCATTGTTATTCTGTGAAATACCTCTGTAGGTATCGGGAACATTTACAGTTGTTTGTTAAATCGTCCTTAAATGTTGGGTTTATTGTTATAAAGTTTTCCAGCGTTGTCAATTTTTGTATCCTTTCTTCTTCGTTCTCTATTATTCCTTCGTGGTTTTTGATGTGTTCGTCTATTTGGTCCGTTTGTTCTTCGCAGATGAAGCACGTTTCCATTCTATTTCAGCTTTCAAGCCCTTGAGTTTTTGTTGAGATAGGCTAAGACGTTGCCTTGAATGCACTAAGTCAATGACGTGTGGGTGAAAAATATATATGAATCTGCATTCATTTGTTGTTGCTTTTGTTTGTGCGAGTGGCGTTAGCGGCACGAGTACAAAAAAAAGGCAAAGGAAAAATAAATGTGACTTGCAGATGTAAATCGTAAATTTTACTTTTTATGACTTGACCGAAAAGTGTCACATGAATTTGTTTATTTATGATTTCCGTAAATCAAAAATAAATGAATTTAAATTTGAGTGGATTAGTTTTACTGTGAAAAAATCAAGTGGAATTGGTGGGAACGTTTGGTTTATTTGGTTCCCTTATTATCGGAATTTGAAGTAGGTGTTAGTGGTGGTCATGGTGATTAAGTGGGTTCACTACACCGCTAAGCGAATTTTGAGCAGTAAAAGCAACCATGAAATACAATCGTTCCCAGATAATATTTCTTTGTTAACAAAGTGGGGCTGTGATGGATCATCTGGACAAAGTGCATATAAACAAAAAATTTCTACAGAAGATGGACAAAATATTTCAGATGCTAACATGTTTATGGCTTCAATAGCCCCACTTCGAATAAGGAGTGAAAATGCTGAACATTGGAAAAATCCTCGACCATCATCAGTTCTTTATTGTCGACCTATAATGTTTAAGTACGCAAAAGAATCTTCAGATCAAATAAGAAGCACCATCAGCAATATAAAACAACAAATAAATGAACTTCAACCCACCATATTTGAAGGAAATGATGACAAAAAAATTATAATTAGACACGAAGTATTTTTAACAATGATTGACGGCAAAGTACTTAATGAGATAACTGGCACCAAATCTACTAGATCTTGTACTATATGTAAGCGTTCACAAAAAAATTTCCGAAGTAATGATGACTCCAACGATGAACACAATTATGAGTACGGCATTTCGCAATTACAAGCAAGGATAAGATCCATGGAATTTATTCTGAAACTAGCCTACAGCATAGGAAATGATGATAATCCAAACAACCAAAAGTTAAGGAAAAAAATAATACAAGATCAATTTCGAGAAAAATTGGGTATTATAGTAGATACTCCTAAGCAAGGATTTGGTAACACAAATGACGGAAACACAGCAAGGCGATTTTTTGAGAAACCAGAAACAACTTCAGAAATAACGGGAGTCGATGAGGACGTGATAAAAAGATTTCAAGTTATTTTAAACGTACTATCCTGTAGAGAACCCGTTAAAGTAGAAAAATTTGAAAAGTATACCAAGGAAACTGCAGACATATTAGAACATAAATACAGCCAAAAATTACTGACACCCTCTGTCCATAAGATCTTAGCTCATAGTGGACAAATTATCAATTATCAAGCCTTACCAATAGGAGAATTATCAGAAGAAGCCCAAGAGTCTAAAAACAAAGATTATAAGAAGTACAGATATAGCAATACATGTAAAATTTCACGTATTCGACAGAATGAGGACTTGTTCAATATACTTTCAGCATCTTCAGATCATTTGATTTCATCACTTAGACACGTTAGGTCACGAAAAGAACTGACTGATAAATTCTGTAGTACTGTTTTAAGTTTCTTAGATATCCAAAATAATGATGATATTTTTATAGAATTGTAGATTGTTGTTGATTTTTTAAAGAAATTACCTAATTTATTACTGTAACCTTTTTTTTAAAACTTTTCTAGCCTTTTAGAAAGACTGTTTATAAATTATGTTAAGAGATAAAAAAATAAATGCCTATGAATGAATTAGTAAAAATTAAAAATTTTTTTTTTTAAAAAAGTATTTAAAAAATTTTTAAATTATTAAAAGTTCATTAATTGAATAAAGCGCACTAAAATTTATAAAAAAAAAATTTTTTTTATGAATTCATGCCACTAAAAATTTGGACTTTCACCTCTTTTTAAAAGTATTTATAGCTAAGCCTCAAACCTGAATCTTATATATGTCATATTTACAGAAATTACCAACCAAAATCAAAAAACGTTACTCAAATATCTTTACCCGTTCAAAAGTTATGATTTTAGCAACGCGAAATGGCAAAAGGCGCCACTGTGCGCCGTTTATAAGCATTTCTCTCTTATATGCATCAAAAATTGTGCAATTTCATTTTTCCATTTAGATTTGTTAACATTTTTCTCTCTTATATGTGCATATCCATCAGATTGGGCCTTTTAGCTGGCCTCATTTTTTTTTTTTTGGAGTACATCTTCCAGCCATAGTTTTTCTTGAAGCTAAGGCTATCTTGAACTCATAATAAAGGTTGTTCAATTGAAATTCAGATAGCTATTTTTTTAATTTGCATTTAAAGTAAGAAATATATGAAACTTTTCGTGTTTTTTAAAAATTGTCAATTTATTGGGTTTTTACGCTGTAGTCTAAAGTCTGTTGAGTACATCTTTCAGCCATAGTTTTTTTTGAAGCTAAGGCTGTCTTGAACTCATATTAAAGGTTGTTTAATTAAAATTAAGATACCTATTTTTTTAATTTGCATTTAAAGTAAGAAATATGTGAAACTTTTCGTGTTTTTTAAAAATTGTCAATTTATTGGGTTTTTACGCTGTAGTCTAAAGACTGTTGAGTACATCTTTCAGATATAGTTTTTTTTTGAAGCTAAGACTGTCTTGAACTCATAATAAAGGTTGTTCAATTGAACTTCAGATAGATATTTTTTTTATTTAACTTTATATGTAACATTTCATGTTGTTTTTAACTAAAATCCAATTTTAACAATGTCTCCCTTAAAATTTTAATTGTTCCTCCTTGAATATTAATTAAAGATAGTCTTAGCTTCAAGAAAAACCATGTTTGAAGAGTCTCCTCAAAAAAAAAAAAAAAATAAATAAATAAAATCGAAGCCATGGTCGAGGTAAGATGACAATTTCGATTTTATTTTTTATTTTTTTTTTTGGAGCAGACTCTTCAAACATGGTTTTTCTCGAAGCTTAAACCATCTTTAATTAATATTCAAGGAGGAACAAATAAAATTCAAAGGGAGACATAGTTAAAATTGGATTTTAGTTAAAAACAACATGAAATGTTACATATAAAGTTAAATAAAAAAAATAGCTATCTGAATTTCAATTGAACAACCTTTATTATGAGTTCAAGATAGTCTTAGCTTCAAAAAAAAACTATATCTGAAAGATGTACTCAACAGTCTTTAGACTACAGCGTAAAAACCCAATAAATTGACAATTTTTAAAAAACACGAAAAGTTTCACATATTTCTTACTTTAAATGCAAATTAAAAAAATAGGTATCTAAATTTTAATTGAACAACCTTCAATACAAGTTCAAGACAGCCTTAGCTTCAAAAAAAACTATGGCTGAAAGATGTACTCAACAGACTTTAGACTACAGCGTAAAAACCCAATAAATTGACAATTTTTAAAAAACACGAAAAGTTTCATATATTTCTTACTTTAAATGCAAATTAAAAAAATAGCTATCTGAATTTCAATTGAACAACCTTTATTATGAGTTCAAGATAGCCTTAGCTTCAAGAAAAACTATGGCTGGAAGATGTTTTCCAAAAAAAAAAAAAACGAGGCCAGCTAAAAGGCCCAATCTGAAGGATTTGCTGATATGCACTCGCTTATATGCATTTCTCGGATATAAGCCCCAAAAAATTTCCAATTTTTCCTCCATTCACGCTTATATGCACGACAGAGAAAAAATTTTTGTTTTTTCAATGGCAAAACCAATATTGGTACCAAACAATCGTGTCATACCTATTGAATTGCAAATGTGCGAACTGAAATTAAAAAGCAAAATGAGTACAAATTCACGAAAAAGAATAACTTTGTCACTTAAACAGAAGTTATTAATCATTCGAGAGAGTGAAAACGTAAGCAAAATTGAAAGTTGCAAGAAATATAGGTGCCCCATACACAATTAATCGGATTATGGGAAACATAGATCGCATTTTATAATGAAGCAAAGCATTTAATTTGGCCCGAAAAAGAAATTAAGTCGGCAAATCAAAAGCAGTGGAAACAATGTCAATGT
Source organism: Tricholauxania praeusta (assembly GCA_949775025.1). Lineage (NCBI taxonomy): Eukaryota > Metazoa > Arthropoda > Insecta > Diptera > Lauxaniidae > Tricholauxania > Tricholauxania praeusta. Next base: position 105,345,873 of record OX459028.1, read on the forward strand.
AGTTCGATTAAAAATGTCAATGTAGTTCGATTCAAAAGACCACAATATGATATTGAAGAATGTAAAACAGTTCGCTGTTAAATAAAAAGTGACTTTAATCCAAGTCCGGGCTGGCTATTCCGATGGCAGAAGCACAAAGGAATAAAAGTAAAAAAAAAAGTAATAATAATGAATGGTTTTGATGAAAAAATGGTGTGAAAAATCGAAAAGTCATACTTTTTTGTGGATAATGGTGCGTCTCATAAAATTGCAAACTTAAAAACGTTAATGTTCAGTACTTGCCGCCCTATACGACTTAAATTTTACAACCTTTAGATGCCGGAATTATTCATGCATTCACAGCATATTATCGTCAGAGCTTAGTAAGGAAACAAATCTGCTTTGTTGAAACAGGAAAGACAATTGAAGCGTTTGAGAAATCTATTCCCTATCTCCATATATTTATTTTTACAACTTTTTGCCTTTAAAAATATTTTTGTAAGGTTCTAAATAGTTGGCATTACGATTCTATATAAGCATATCTGGTGCAGATAACCGAATTTTTATATATGCATATAACCGAGTTTCTCTAAATGCATTTCACGCTTAAATGCACTAAAAATCAAGCATTTTCAGATAGGCTTATAAGCGGGGATTACTGTACTGTAAAGTGTTTGCCGTCCATTCGTTAAATAAAGGTTAGTTCAGTTAAAATGTTGAATGGGTGCTCAATTTTTTTGTCTAAAGTTAAAATCAAAGAAAAAAATTATTCAAATTTGAGTAGTGTTTTGGAAAATTAATATAATTGTAGAAATATAATATAAAGTTAAAAAATCAAAGTAAAAAGTGATTCAAATTTGAGTATTTTGGAAAATTAAGTTTATTGTGAAAATATCAAATGTGGCCTTGGTATAAAGGCAGGGGTGGGCACCAAGACGCATGCAAACATTTTGTTTCCATGTAGTGGTACAACAACCATATGAAATAAAAACGAAAAAGTAAAAAATAAGAAAACAAGCGGCACACGTCTTGCCTTCTTCAATGCTTGCGGTGAACTGAACTGAAAACACATTGTGAGCATAGAACTTATGTGCTTTGCACTGAAAAAAAAAAATTGTTATCGTGCGCTTGAAAGGTTTTATGTGCTTTGCGTATTTAAGGTGAAAGGTAAATATTCAAAATACTTATACTTATTCGGTTGTAATCAAATTAAAAAACGTATTGGACACTTACGGTTACTAAATATAGTCAATTAAATTGTTGTATTAGTTGTTATATATTTATTTTTATTTATTTAAAGGATTATCAAAGGAAAATTAATTAAGATTTTGAATATTTTATTAATTCATCGAAATCTATTTCAATACTAGAGACCTTTATTTGTAATAAATTCTCTAGATGTTCATTAGTTAATGAATTTCTTTGCTTATTTGTAATACCATAGAAGAAAAAGTTGCTTCGCAAAAATATGTGGTACCAAACATGGAATACAGATGAAACATTTTATTTTTTAAAACCGGATATCTAGTTTCATCGATTTGTCGCCAAAACTCAAGCTCGCGCTCAATGGGAAGGGAGGTGTCACATTGAAGTCTTAATTCTACTAAAAAGAACTTAAAAATATCAATAAGAAACTTAAATTAATTAGTTGTAAGAAACTCAACGTGCGTATAAAATGTATGTCTCAAATTATAAACACGTCAAATTTTTTCGGGTGTATCATCAATTTTTACAAAAAAATACGCAGCAAAAAAAAAACGCTAGCTAGCAATTATCTGTCGCAGGTCTTGCTTCTTTGGCTGCTGAAGTAGAACTGAGTCGATGTTGTGCGTTCACATTTGTATACGTATACACGATACTATCTAGTTACGCTCAATTACGCTCTTGTTAGAACTTGCAGAAGAATTTGTGCCCAGCTATGGATATGAACGATCAGATAAATAAGATTCAATCTAGTTTACAAAACTTAAAAGAAATCCAAAATCAAATTATGTGGTATTTGCAGGGCCGTCGTAGCCGGCCCCAGAAATCTAGGCAGGGGTGCAGTGTATTCATTTTGCCCCTCTACTTGGAAATTAGTTATATCATAATTTGATCAACATTTTTAGGACTCAGCAAATCTTTTTATTAATGTGATTGTCTCACATCCTGAGTCCATCGAAATGTGACAAAATTAACATTTAAGAAAGAGTGTTAGAACTGAGCTTCAAGCAAACTTTCCATTAGTTCGTGAGTGTTAGTTATAGTCACATCAATAGTTTTACATCTGAATATTGAAATTTTTGGTCCTTGGGAACAACTTAATCGAGCTCTTCAAATCCGAGATTAACAGCCACAGGTGCGAGACAGGCAGCGAGACTTTTAGTCCAAGCAATTCAAAGAATCCGTTCCGATACAGAATTTAAACGAATTGTTAAAGAGGCGATGAATGAAGCTGATAAGTTTCAACTTAAATATTCATCTGAACCCAGAACCAGAAAAATCCCTCGACGCTTAGAATAAACCGATTGTTCCACTCCTGAAGTAAGATTATCATCAAGAAATCGATTTCGGAAAGACTACTTTGAAGTGTTGGATCTTCTCTCAAGCGAATTGGAAAGAAGATTCGATCAAAAAGGTACTCCTTTTCATTTTAAGATCTGCTCAACGTTTCTTTGGTATATTTTTTGATTTGATAAAAAATTGCACAATAATAAAAATGATCGTATAATAAATGATAATGATGAAAATGATTAATAATAATCAAAATTAATGATGATGAAATTAATATCAATCATTTTGAATCATAATAGTAATGGTAAGAGCAACAGAAAATATTCACGTCGAAACCTGAAAATATAGATTGATCATTTACGAAACACAGCCAAAGTATTGAAAATATTTCAGGTAAATATTTTTAGTAATCTCGAGTATTCTCAACTTGGAATTTTTACGGTTTGTCAATTATGTCATCTTGGGGCTGCAGACTCAATAAATCTTAGAAATAAAAGAGGGACGTTGGGCTTTTTGAAATTTTAGTGAAAACTTTCATTAGCGAATTCCAAATTCAAATATGTATGAATAAGTCAAAGTATATAATTTTTTTTGTAAATACTGTTGCACTGATAATGAACGATCCGTATCAAGGCAAAATTCTTCAACATAAGCCTAATTTGCGCGCACGCCCCGACGGAGGAAAAGGACGATGCCACCAAGGATGATTTCTACGCGAGCCTAGAGGACGTGTATGACCGTTGTCCGACCCACGATGTAAAAATAGTCCTCAGCGATTTTAACGCGAAGGTCGGAAGAGAAAGCATCTTTGGCGCTACAGTCGGTCAGTTCAGTCTCCACGAGACTACTTCAAACAACGGTCTGAGACTGATCGACGCGAAACATGGTAGTTAGTAGTACCAGATTTCAACACCTCGACATTCACAAGGCCACCTGGCTATCCCCGGATCAAAAAACGAAAAACCAAATTGATCATGTTGTGATCGACGAAACGCACGCTTCAAGCATTCTGGATGTGCGTACATTTCGGGGGGTCAATATTGACTCCGACCACTATCTTGTTGCAGCTAAGATCCGCATGCGGCTATGCAATGTGAAGAATGTACGCACGGGCATGCAACGAAAGCTGGACGTCGCCAAACTGCAATCACAACGGACTGCGGAGGCGTACTCCGCTCAACTCTCGGTTAAGCTCAACCAACCAACCTCTGGAACCGACGACGCCGGTGGACTTTGGACACACATCTCCCACTCCATGCGTGCTGCTGCCGAGGAAGTCATTGGTTTTCGACGCCCACAACCTCGAAACCAATGGTATGACCAGGAGTGTCGCGATGCGACTGCTGAAAAAAACGCCGCATACAAGAAGACGCTGCAGTCAGCCGCAACGCGAGCCGTGCGAGAAAACTACCGCGAAAAGAGGAAGGAAGAGAGGCGCATTTTTAGACGTAAAAAAAGGGAGCATGAAAAGCGTGAGCGTGAGGAACTTGAGGTGTACCAGGGCAAGAAGGATGCACGAAAATTCTATCAACATAAGGCCATCGTATGATGGAGGAGATATAACTCTGCTGTGTATGCTCGATTTTACAAAAGCTTTTGATACCGTGAACCATAGTTTACTTTGCGAAAAACTAAAACGTTTATACGGTTTCAGTGATGCTGCAGTACGGCTTGTGAAAAGCTATTTGTCAAATCGTTTTCAAAGGGTTAAGGTGAATAATAATTATTCAAATTATAAACTATTAAATTCAGGTGTGCCTCAAGGATCAGTCCTTGGACCGATGCTCTTTACAATTTTTTTAAATGACGTTTTCTCAAAATGTAAATATGCGACTATGCATGCCTACGCAGATGATGTCCAATTATACTTATCTAGTCGGGCTGGTCTTTTAGAGGACTTATGTTGCAGAATTAATGAAGATCTAGATTCCATCAACAATTGGGCAATAGCCAACTGTCTTCAACTGAATGCTAAAAAATCGTTTGTTTTGCCTATATCTAAGAACGAAATATATATTGAAGACATACCCAATTTAAGTATAGGCGAAACAAATATGAAAATTATTAGCAAAGTATGTAACCTTGGCTTTCATATTAATTCAATGTTAACGTGCACAGACCATGTAAACAGTGTAGTCCGAAAAATTTATTTTATTCTACGGAATCTAAGGATGTCAGCTGACTATACACCGGTTGAAACCAAACGTAAACTTGTTGTTCAGCTAATTGTCCCTATAATATCTTGTGCAGAACTAGTCTACAGTAAACTTGATTCTCGTTCCCAGCTAAAATTACAAATGGCTTTCAATCATGCTGTAAGATATGTGTATGGTTTACGTAGGTTTGATCATGTGTCTTCGTTTAAAAACAAGATCCTGGGATGTGACATAATCACCTACCAAAGTTTCAGAAACTGTGTCTTTCTTCATAAGCTTATTCACGTGAAAACACCATTTTATTTATTTGAAAAATTACAGTTTAGCTTGTCGCAAAGGAGTAATGTGTCAATAATACCTAAATTTAATTACTTAAACTCATCACGATTATTCTTCATTAATGCCATCCGACTTTGGAACTCTTCGCCGAGTCAATTCAGATCAATTCATGAGAGCGAAAAATTTAGGCGAACCATTTTTAATTACTTTGCTCATCAATAACTGAAATAAGTTATAAAATAAGAACAGTAGCCATTTCTTTACATTAATATAAAATTACTTTAGAAGAATAAGTTGCATAAAAATAAATAAGTATGTAGTTGTTTATTTACCTACTTATTATTGTTACCAAATTATTAATTATACTAAAAAATCCTCTTTGTATTATAAAAGAACCTTGTTCTTAGTATACGAACATTATTTCTAATAAAATTGAAATTGAAATTGAAACAAGTTAAGCGTCTAACTCAAGGTTTCAAGCCCGGAGCATCCACTTGTAGAGACGAAAATGGAAATCTGGTTACAGATACACAGAGTGTACTGAGGTTATGGAGGCAGCATTTCTCCAACTTGCTTACGGGCGATGATCCCACCAATTCCGCCCAGAGAGAATGCAGTACGATACCACCAATCGATGATAACGCAGTGGAAGTACCATCACCTAGCCATGAAGAGGTTCGAGTTGCTATCCAGCGACTCAAAAACAACAAAGCAGCGGGTGCTGACGGCCTGCCAGCTGAGTTGTTTAAAGCTGGTGGCGATGAATTGATAAGGTGCATGCATCAACTCATCAGCAAAATATGGCTAGCGGAAAGCATGCCCGACGATTGGAATCTCAGCGTGCTTTGTCCTGTAATAAAGAAAGGAGACCCGACAATCTGCGCCAACTACAGGGGTATCAGTCTTATTTCCATCGCATATAAGATCCTCTCGAGCGTATTGTGTGAAAGATTGAAGCCGTATACAGAAACGCTGATCGGATCCTATCAGTGTGGCTTTAGACCTGGTAAGTCCACCATAGACCAGATTTTTACACTACGCCAAATCCTGGAGAAAACCCATGAATATCAAATCGACACTCACCATCTCTTCGTCGATTATAAAGCTGCGTTCGATAGCCCAGTGCGGGATTGCCTATACGCAACAATGTCTGAGTTCGGTATACCTGCAAAGTTGATAAGGCTCTGCAGGATGACGTTGAGCAATACGTTTAGCTCCGTCAAGGTAGGGAATGACCTCTCCGGAACTTTTAATACCGAGCGAGGTTTCAGACAAGGCGACCCGCTCTCGTGCGATCTCTTCAATTTCATTATGGAGGGGATCATACGAAAAGCCGGTGTGCATCATAATGGCACCATTTTCTTCAAAGGTGTTCAGCTCCTTGCGTACGCTGATGATATTGATATTATCGGTCGGACTAAGAGAGATGTTACTGCTGCTTTCACTGCTATTGAAAAGGAATCAGCCGAAGTGGGTTTGACGGTAAACGAGGGCAAGACGAAATACATGATGTCTACTAACAACAACAAGAGAGCACGGGATCTAGACTCTCATGTTACAGCGGGCAACTGTAAATTAGAAGTTGTCAAGGAATTCACCTACCTTGGCACTGCCGTAACCAGCAACAATGATGTCAGTCTGGAGATTAAGCGGAGAATAACAATTGCTAATAGGTGCTACAACGGTCTCAGTAAGCAATTACGTTGCAGAGCTCTCTCTCGATCGACAAAGCTAACACTCTACAAGACGCTCATTCTACCTGTGCTTCTTTATGGCGCTGAGGCATGGGTGGTTTCGACAACAGACGCAGCCGCTCTTGGGGTGTTCGAGAGGAAAGTTCTCCGCAAAATCTCTGGTCCTGTTCGAGTTGGCGACGACTATCGTATTCGAATGAACCACGAGCTGTATGAGCTCTACGCCGACATTGACATAGTTAAGCGTATAACAATACAGCGACTACGCTGGCTGGGTCATGTCCATCGTATGGATAAAGAAGCTCCAGCGAAAAAGGTATTCGAAGGGAAGGTCCCCGGTCAACGACGAAGAGGGAGACCATGCCTCCGGTGGATAGACCAAGCTGGAGAAGCCCTAACCGCGCTTGGCATTAACGATTGGAGAAGGCGCGCGCAAAACAGAGGCGCCTGGCGAGAGCTAATGAGGTCGGCCGTAACCTGACAACGGGTTGTTATGGCCATCTAAGGAAGTAAGTAAGTTGCACTGATAATTTTGATAATTTATTTGATCTGTAATCTGTTTGTAATTTTTTTTAGATCTTGATGCTTTAGAGTCGTTAGAAAATATACTACTTGATACATACAAAGGAAATGTCGCCGCTGAAGAAATTTTGGAGTCAAAACTGGGCATTTTCTCAGATGATTTTGAACTGACCAACCTTCGTCCTCAACTTCAAATATTGAAAAACATGCCTGGCAACAAACCAACGTGCTGTCCTGAAATCGCTGACCAACTTCGGAAATCATCTCACACAACGAAACACCTTCTAGATCAAGTTTATCGACTGGTCAATTTAATAATGACAGTGGCAGGTTCAGCAGCTTCTTGTGAAAGGTCACTTAGCGCTTTGACTTAAGCCCTAAAGTATAGAATTAATCCTTTTTCAGAAAAATTTATCGATTTTTTTTATTTGAGTTTGGAAATGAGTGTTTTTCTTATATGTAATTTATTCTCAAATTTGTTAAAATTTTCATATACATGTTTCTCTGTTAATGCTTTGCTCTAGAAATTCTGTTAATTGCATTAGAGATAGTTGCCTGGTGCAAGTTCTTTGTACACAGCATTCTGGTCTAAAGGTGGTTCACTTCAATGCTAGAAGCCTTAATTTAATAAACTTGACCATTTAAAATTTGTTTTTGAAAACTCTTCGGTTGGCGTTATAGGGTCAGAATACGTGGAACCGACATCCCTGAAATGTTTTTCAAAGTTTTTTATATAAATCAGTAGCTACCACATGCAGTAGAAATTAGTGTACGGAAAAATTTTTAAAAGAAAATTGTTTTTGCAATAATTATTGCTAATCAAAGTTTTCATTAACTTTTTTTTCAAAATGCTATAAGTTTTGAACTGCTTGACTGATCGTGACGAAATTTTTTAATTTCTGTAGATAATAAGTTTAACTTATGTATTAAAAAAAAAGTTGCAAAAATTTTGCATTTTTGTTGTTAATTAGCAATTTTTTTATCAACAATTGAGTTTTAATGATGTGCTCCGCCTCGAAAAAATCTGAAAAAAATTACAGAGATGCATTGAACCCTTTCAAATTATAATTCGTCAAAAAAATCGTGGAGCCTCAATTAGTTTTGACGGTATAAATATCAAAGTAGTGCCAGGCGGATGAAAAACATTTAAAATTTTTGATGTTGTTTTTTAAAAATGTTTTTAATCAATAATTTTTTACATGAGTATTCAACAAAATTCATTACAATTTTTACAACACATAATGTACATCATAAATATCTATCTTGAAACTTCTCTACATTCGAATGCTTTGTCATCAAGCGGAATAAATAAATGAAAGGACCGAGTTCCTCTTATTATTTTCGCATTTTATACCAAAATCTAATTCGTAAGGTAGCAAATTAACAAAGCTTGATTTATTTTTGTATTGAGCAGTGCAACCATCAGAGAAAAACAAAATCTTTTTGATATGTACACATTCAAAATGTTCTTTTAAATGAGCAATCATATTTTTATTGAAGTGGACCGCGACGGTATCATGATTCCGAAATGATAACGAAACATTTTTTACGATCTAATCTTCAAGTTCATAGTAAATGACATATGAGTGCGACGTAGCTTGATCGTTTGACCAGTGATACGACTGAACCGCATCTTGAATTTTAAATGTGAAATATTCTGCTTAGAATAGCTTAACTTACAGAATAAAATGGGGATTCTCCTTTTTTCATGCAAATTGGAAAACTCTTCACATGTGATTTTCAGAGCAAATTCAAACGTATATAGCGACGCAAATCGAAACGACACTGTGCCAAGTGAGCCGAATGATTTCGGCCCATCAGTCAATTATTAAATTGTTTTTCAGTCTTTATAAGGATTTTCAACTTTTCCAACTTTTTTGTCTTATTAGGACTTGCTCAACATTTTTCAACTTTCACAACCTATTCAACTTATTCGAACTCTTTCAACATTTTCGACATTTTATATGGTTTCACCTTTTTCCACCTGATTAAATATTTTCCAACTTTTTCTAACTTATTCAATTTTTTTTAACTTATTTCGACTTTTTCAGTTTATTCAACTTCTACAACTTTCTCAACCTTTATCACCATTTTCTAACCTTTGCAACCTATATCAACTTATTACATTATTAAACTTTTCTCGAGTTTTTCAACAATCCCCATTATTTTCTGGATATATGTATGTACTTCAACTCTAATCGAATTTTTCAACTTTTCAAAATTTTACAACTTCTTTCGACTTTTTAATACTTTTAACCTATTTAAGTTTTTTTCAACTTATTTTGAAACTATTCAACATTTTTCAATCGTCAACTTCTGTAAGTTTTTCAGCCTTTTTCACTTTACTTACTTATGGTAACTTTTTTGGAACTTCTTCAAACTCTTTCAATTATTTCCGACTTTTTCCAGTCTCAATCAATTACTTACTAGTTTTCAACAGTTTTCACAATTACTCAGATTTTTCCGACATCTTCAATTTTTTCGATTTTTTAACTTTTTTGACTTTCTTAACTGATTTGTCTGATCAACGTTCATCTTAGAGTGCTTACCTGGACATTTTGAAAACTTTTTATGTATGTAAGTAGTACCTACTAAGTACATACAAAAGACTGACAACTTTTGCATTGGGGTATGAGAAGTGAGCTCTTTACAATCAAATTTTGCCATAGTATATGTAGTGTTTTGATTTTATTTGTTTATTTGCAATGAAAACTAAGATATAAGTAGTTAAAAACAAATAAAGCTTATAGTGATATTTTTCATTTTGTCGCTTATTTTATAGCTTTAACCAATTTTAATTCAGGAATTTTTTTCACGGGTTTTGTCCACGGTCTTACACCAGTTAGAAATGTTGCTAATCCATTTTCATTTTGCTAAAAATATAAAAACTTAATTATGAAAAAGTAATTTGAAAGGTTTCTTATTTTTGAATAACACTAGAAAATTTAAAAAAATGTTGAACATAGTTTTTTCATTCATTCATTGCATTTTATTATTATACAGTCAAAAAAAATTTTTAATACAATCATTACAATTAATTAATAATATCTGCATTCTGTATTTCAAAGTTAACTAGTGACGAATACAAATTTAGATACATATGAGACGAGGCCGCCACATTTTTAAATCGCTCCCAATTTTTTTTACGTATTCTATGAGTTATATTAGTGGACACGTGTGACGGGAATTAATTTGTTATTGAAGATATTGAGCTGTGAAGTTCGAAGGTTTTACATTTTATGGTCATATTAAAATAAACATACATATGTATGCTCTCCGGAAAATTTTAACGGAAAAATAATTTTTTATTTGTAAGTTTATATAGCAAATATACATAAGTAATTCTAAAATTATATTTAAAATGATTGTGGAGTCAAGCCACAAGATAAGCATGTATATAGTTTTGAGTTAAAAATTCAAATAAATACACAGTACAATTCAGAAACACCAATTTTATATATATAAGGGACGTTCCATGTCAACCGGGAATTTTGCGAATTTTAGAAACAAAAATAGGATTTTTTAAATATTGTAACGAATTTATCGAAGCACCCTGTTTGCTATGGCTTAAAAAAAATATGCTCTACTGTTCTTGCAAAGCGGTAAAAGCACGCCACTCAAACGCTTTTCTTTTTTTTGTTGTTTTGCTAAGCTATTTTTTTTTTTGTTACAAGACAATAAAATGTATATGCATATAAGTACGTAGGTATACTAAGCGATAGAAAAAACTGTAAATATATGGCGTGAGTGACGGACGAACGGCAACCAGCAGTAAGCCGAACGCTGAGTGGCAACAGGTTGCCAAAAACGCATCGTACAGGCAGTTGCCGAAAAATATCCAACGTGTGCGGGTGCTTGAAAAATAATAAGAAAAAATCGCTCAGTTGCGGAGAAATTTATATACGCGTGGTCACAAGCAGCTACAAAGAATAAAATTTTTCTAAAAGATTTGGAATCAGCCAATAAAAAATAAAATAATGCCACTGCAATAGTGAAAAAAAACAATACTACTTTTGGATAATTTTTGCAAAAAGGTGCGGTATAAACTATTAAATAAAATGCGGGTAAACGCGCTAAGCTAAAAAGTATAGTTCTTCTCAAAAAAAAAGGCTATGCAAGTGTCGCTTTTGTGGTTGATTAATTAGCCAAATAAATTGCTAAAACGGTGTTAAGTGGAATAACAAAAAAAGGAAAACGTGAAATAAATCTAGCCTAGCTAGCAAAATTTTAATCGCAAGTCCAATCATAAAGTTCGCTTATCGCCCTCGAATGAAGTTATAAGCTAGCGCTGCCAACAACCATCAGTGAAAGGAAATTCCTACAAAGACTCGCATTGAATACACGAAAAATGTACAAAACTTGGTTAAGTAGCTACATTGAAACCATAGAGGCGGTTTCCGTTAAAAATAATTCCAATAAAATTTAACAAAAGTGTGTGCGATATTCGAGCTCAAGTTTTATTTCGACAACAATGAAAAGTCTCGTAAAAATTTCGCAATCAAAAGCTTGCAAAAGAAAAAGACAAAGCAAATTGCAATGATGTTGATTAAAAAAAATAGAAATAATTAAACCATATAAGCTACCATCAAAAAATTAATGAAAAATTTACAGAATTTTGAAACCAGTTTTATTTAAATAAAAAAAAAATAAATAGCGTGAAAACTCTTTGTGAAAGTGCGAAGCGCAAATGTTTGGAAAATATAAAACAATAAAAAAAAAACCGAAAAATCTTAAATACAAGAACTGAATTAACATAATATGTACACGTAAAAACCAAATCATCCCCAACTACTACTACAACAAGCACCGTCGAGGGAACAGCAGCAACAACAAATAAAGGTGTTTCCCAACAACACATGCATATGTATATTTATTTGAACTTTTCGAGTTAATTTATTGTGCAAAAGATATATTATTAATTTTTTTTTTAATATCTACAAAATATTGATGCATAACCATTTCAATTATCAAATTTAACATAATTTTAAAAAATTCTTATGCTTCACTTTTCCATTTACATTTTTTTTATGCCATCAAATTTAAAATAACTACATATTTATAATTGAACAATTTTATATTGAACTTTTTTAGTCATTTTTTTTATTCAACAAACATGACAAAGATAACAAGTGGATCAATTTAACCTGGTAATTGGTGACATATGTTTCGGCTATTACCACGTATATACATATTAATATGCATATACATAGCCTCATCAGACCAGTTTTGGTTAAGTTGTACTGGGATTCGAACACCCGACCGTATGCATTTTTGAATTGCGACGGCCGCTCTAACACTTGAGCTATTAAGTATGTGACCTTGATGTGTACAAAGTGCGTATTTCTTAGCATTCCGCACGCATTGTTCCATTTTTTCTTGTTATCTTTCTGAGTTATGTTTTTTGTTGCCATAGCTCTTTTAAGCTGTTTTGATTACACATGTGCTATGATTTTCTATATATATTTTCATATATTTTCAAAGTTCTGGAAATTTCCAGCTACTTTTTATTATTATTGAAAAATTGGCAAGTTCTCCTTATTTCTTTAAGAATTTGATTTGTTTAAGACTAATAATTATTATATTAATAATTAAACAATTTTATATTGAACTTTTTTAGTCATTTTTTTTTATTCAACAAACATGACAAAGATAACAAGTAGATCAATTTAACCTGATAATTGGTGACATATGTTTCGGCTATTACCACGTATATACATATTAATATGCATATACATAGTCTCATCAGACCAGTTTTGGTTAAGTTGTACTGGGATTCGAACACCCGACCGTGTGCATTTTTGAATTGCGACGGCCGCTCTAACACTTGAGCTATTTGGTATGTGAACTTGATGTGTACAAAGTGCGTATTTCTTAGCATTCCGCACGCATTGTTCCATTTTTTCTTGTTATCTTTCTGAGTAGCTGGAAATTTCCAGAACTTTGAAAATATATGTAGAAAATCATAGCACATGTGTAAGCAAAACAGCTTAAAAGAGCTATGGCAACAAAAAACATAACTCAGAAAGATAACAAGAAAAAATGGAACAATGCGTGCGGAATGCTAAGAAATACGCACTTTGTACACATCAAGGTCACATACCCAATATCTCAAGTGTTAGAGCGGCCGTCGCAATTCAAAAATGCATACGGTCGGGTGTTCGAATCCCAGTACAACTTAACCAAAACTGGTCTGATGAGACTATGTATATGCATATTAATATGCATATACGTGGTAATAGCCGGCTGCGATCCGCTAGCACCTCATCTGGTGAATTTTGAGAAAAAAAATATTCGTCTAATAGGTCACAAATTGGTCATAATTGGTCAGTTAGTAGGATTAATTGGTCAGCAAGATTCAATTTTTTAAAAATATTTTAAAAATTTTAAAGTCATTCGAAGATTTTGGCACCTCATCTGACGAATTCTGAAATAAAAAAATATGCATCTAATAGGTCACAAATTGGTCATAATTGGTCAGTTAGTCCGATTAATTGGTCAGCAAGAGAATATTTTTTAAAAATATTTTTAAAAATTTCAAGGTCATCTTAATATTTTGGCACCTCATCTGGCGAATTTTTAAATAAAAAAATACGTATCTTATAGGTCACGAATTGGTCATAATTGGTCAGTTAGTCCGATTAATTGGTCAGTAATAGAAAGTTTTTAAAAAAATTTTAAAAATTTCAAGGTCATCTGAAGATTTTGGCACCTCATCTGACGAATTTTGATATAAAAAAATATGCATCTAATAGGTCACGAACTGGTCATAATTGGTCAGTTAGTCCGATTAATTGGTCAGCAAGAGAACATATTTTAAAAATATTTTTAAAAATTTCAAGGTCATCTTAATATTTTGGCACCTCATCTGGTGAATTTTGAAATTGAAAAGTACGTATCTAATAGGTCACGAATTGGTCATAATTGGTCAGTTAGTCCGATTAATTGGTCAGCAAGAGAATATTTTTTCAAATTGTTTTAAAAACTTTATGGTCATCTGAGAATTTTGACACTTCATATTAGGGCAAAAAAAAAGGAAGTTAAGAAATCGATAGGATTTTTAATGCTGACAATTGGTCACCAAAAATCTAATAAGTGGTCATGCATAGAACATTTTTTAAAAATACAAATGACTTTCCTGTGATACAACCCATGCGGGTACCTCGACTGTTATATCTACGGTGACCATCCGTTCTGTTTTTAGCAGAACAGTTCTGTTTTTAAGGCGCTTGTTCTGCGTATTTTTTTCTAATGGAAAATTACAAAAGTGTTCTGTTTTTCGCAAATGTTCTGTTTTTTGTTCTGCTTTCATGCGCCACGCAAATCTACTATTTACTAATCTACAGTCTATTTCTAATAACGTCAACCCTTTGCTGATCGATATGCAAGTTGTTATCGATATCAATTAGCAATCTTTATCAAAAAGCTGATTGTGCAATGTAATTACCGTGACGCTAAGTTTTTCGGTTTGGATTTGAACCCAAATTTTTGCTGGTTATTCGCTGAACGCAGAGATGAAATTTGTTTACCTTTCATGATCAAGAAAATAATTTCGGAGTTAGAAAAAACAGGAACTGCAAAGATAGTGTCAAAAGTTTTTATATGAATTGCATTAAGTTATCTACATCAGTTGGATAATGCATTATAGAGGTTGAAGTGATGGAATGGGTACTGTTGCGTACAATGCCATCTTCGAATAAGGTTGAAAGAAATTTGACATATATTATGGGAAAGAGTAGCCGAACTAAAATTAATTACTGCGAACTATTTGATGAGTTTACTTGTGTTAAAAGTTATGTGACTTGTGAGATACTAAAGGAATGGACAGATAGATGGTGGAAAGCTAGTCGAGAATAAAGGGGTTGAAATATTTCAATATCTTAAAAAAAATTCCATACCTAGCTATTTTAATAACGAGGTGCAACTTTGATCTTAACTGCTTAGAGCTTAAGTAATATTTACAAAGTCAGGAAAACATTATTAAATGTTTGGTGCATATATTTTTGTTACAATATTCTGCCGTACTAAGCGAAAAGGGCGTATGTCAAAAAAAGATATATCTGAGATTCTTATAACATCGTATAGCTTAAGAAATTGCTTGTCTAATAAAATGCTCCAAATGCCGGAGTCTTAGTTCAAACATATAACAAATCTCGTAAGAAAATTTTCTCCATCCCAATTTTAAAGGTATTTCAATAAATTGACATAAGCAAAACATCAATTATTTCGAAACGAAATTTTTTGAGATACGCCCTTTTCGCTTAGTTCGGCAGTATTTTTAATTAAAATCAAAGCCAATGAAATTTGATTTTTTTTTTGTGAATTTTTCTTACTTTCAATATAAAAAAATATGTTTCGACAAACACAATTTTTGTTCTGTTTGTTCAATTTAAATTTATGGTCACCGTAGTTATATCAGGTTGTCATGTAAATCAATTAATTTTTAATTTCTATAATATGTTGTTACATGATGATTTAAAATTGATCAGCCCAAACAAAAAGTTGGTCAGGCGTATTAAACAAGACCTAAATAAAAAATACCTGCGTATAACAATTAAGATAGTTGTACATTAGAGCATCCATATGTGCAAAAGTGTGATTTGTTTCGCTTCACAAGCCTTTTCTAATAGAATGGCGGTGGAAAAGAAAATATGAAAAAAAATTTAGTGTTTGTTTTGGAAACAGGCCAGACGCATTTGACCCAAAGGCTGAAAAATGAACTTAAAATGAGTTGTTTTATTTATCGATCTACAACTGTAAAAGAAACGATTTTTGGTGATAGCTCAGTGTGCCAAACGAATTCGTTGCGCTTTCGAAACGAACTCGTTTCTTCGTACTATTTATCCGAAACGGATTTCGCTACGAATTCGTTTCGAACTCGTTTTCGTATGAAATTCCTCTCGAAAAAACTGAATTCAAAGCGAATTCGTATTTGAAGTCCATACGAATTCGAAACGAACAAAAAACGAATTCGTATATGAAGTCTGTTACGAATTCGTTTTACTTACAAAAAACAAAATCCGAAACGAATTCGTTTTACTTGCAAAAAACGAAATGCGCACAAACGAATTCGTTTTGAATTCGAAACGAATTCGCATCCGTTTTCGTGCACATTTGAATCGACCCAGGACATTTCGATGTAAAATTAAATGGCTAATACATCTTTCATACACTATTTTGATTTATTTGTGTGCGTTCGTGGACTTAAATGATGTTAAACACAAATTTTATGAAAAAATTTTCCATTTTTTTTCTAAACGGTCCCCATTAAATATTTGAAGGAGAAAAATTTTGTTCCAGTTATCTTATTAAATAGAGAGTCTCATGTAGTTTAAGAAAAAAAAAGTTTTTAAAAATAGCTTTTTAAAAATATCAATTTTTGATGCTAAAAAAAAGGTATTAAAACTCATTTTAAAATGGTTTTTTGACTTATCTACATTAGGGTGACCAAAAAAAATCGATTTTTCGACTTATATGTTGTTTTTATGAAAAGTAATTAGTGTTATGTAAAAAAATGAAGCCCTGAAAAATTTAATTAAAAAATATTGATATTTAGAGGTCGCTAGCGTCCGATTTATGAATTAAATTCATTTTTGTTTATTTGCGAGTGATTATAACTCTTCCCAAAAGATAACTCTGCATGAGATACGGGCTGCTGGCATTGATTCTTATATTATATTGCTGAGCACGATGCTGATAATTGTTTTGCGAAACTGTGGCTGAGTATCTTGGTAACATAAAAAAACTCGCTGAAAACAGCAAAAAAACAGCGCAAATTTGGGTTTAAGTGAGGTAAACTCGAGGAATACATTTTTTTTCTTAGTCTATCATTCTTCAGGATTATAGTCCGAAAACAGAAGAAGATATTCTGCCGAGTCTCGATGTTCCAGTATTTTTCCTCAGATAAATGAAAAATCCTCGAAAACAGGCCAAAACTCAAGCTTAAATGAAGTAAATTCGAGTAATACATTTTTTAAAGATCGTTTTCCGAGTAATACATTTTTTAAAGATCGTTTTCCGAAGTAATTTTTTGCGCTGAAACCGAATTCGGCCTCAAAATCGAATCATCACATCAGACTTCCGAAATAGTTGAGGTTACGCAGACAGTTTTACTTATATCTTATTTAATACGCCTGACCAATTTTTTGTTTTGGCTGACAAATTTTAAATCATCTTGTAACAACATATTATAAGTATAGTAATTAAAAATTAATTGATTTACATGACAACAGTCGAGGTACCCGCATGGGTTGTATCATAGAAAATCGATTTCTTAACTTCCTTTTTTTCGTCCTAATATGAAGTGTCGAAATTCTCAGATGACCATGAAGTTTTTAAGACAATTTGAAAAAATATTCTCTTGCTGACCAATTAATCGGACTAACTGACCAATTATGACCAGTTCGTGACCTATTAGATGCATATTTTTTTATATCAAAATTCGTCAGATGAGGTGCCAAAATCTTCAGATGACCTTGAAATTTTGAAAAATATTTTAAAAAATTTCTATAACTGACCAATTAATCGGACTAACTGACCAATTATGACCAATTCGTGACCTATAAGATGCGTATTTTTTTATTTCAAAATTCGCCAGATGAGGTGCCAAAATATTAAGATGACCTTGAAATTTTTAAAAATATTTTTAAAAAATGTTCTCTTACTGACCAATTAATCGGACTAACTGACCAATTATGACCAATTTGTGACCTATTAGATGCATATTTTTTTATTTCAGAATTCGTCAGATGAGGTGCCAAAATCTTCGAATGACCTTGAAATTTTTAAAATATTTTTAAAAAATTGAATCTTGCTGACCAATTAATCGGACTAACTGACCAATTATGACCAATTTGTGACCTATTAGATGCTTATTTTTTTTTCTCAAAATTCACCAGATGAGGTGCTAGCGGATCGCAGCCGTAATAGCCGAAACATGTCACCAATTACCAGGTTAAATTGATCCACTTGTTATCTTTGTCATGTTTGTTGAATAAAAAAAATGACTTAAAAAGTTCAATATAAAATTGTTCAATTATTAATATAATAATTATTAGTCTTAAACAAATCAAATTCTTAAATAACTACATATTTGTTTGAATTTTCTTATCAAGATATAGTTTATTTTTCTATAAGCAAATATATATAAAAAAAAACTTAATTACAAAAGAACAAAAAAAAAAAACGCAAAACGAAGAAAAGGAAATGAAATTAAAATTAATTGAATTAAAGAAAAATTAAAAATTTTTTTTCTTTTAACATGAAGATTTGCTAGGTGAATAATTTTGGGGGAGATGGCAGGGTGGAGATCCGACGATGATGCAGATGAAAACAAACAATGTGAGCGTAAGTAGTAGGGACCTGTGGGATTTTGCTCCCCGTTTGTAAATTTTTTTTGCTTTTTTTCTATGCGTACGCCAAGATGCGGCTTCGGGAAACCGCAGCCCTAGCCGGGAAGTCTGAGTGCTTGGCACTAAAGATTCGCGAGTTTTTTCTTTCCGTTTTCATGCCGCGCGTAACATAGATGGCGCCCAACGGAAGCAAAATACAAAATTGCTTTTTGTTAAATTTTTTTTTTTGAAACGCAGGGGCATCCTCTGAAGGGGGGATGACGGGGTTAACAATAACGCGTATCCCAGCGAATCCAGGAAGCGTCTGTTCCCATATTGGGCGGCTTCCTGGTCAGCGTCTGTACCCACAGTGGGCGGCTGGAACTTCGCACCGACCCTTATGGCTGGGGCCATGCTATGTCGGATCGCTCTTCCAATGTGAGTGGAGTCTCGCACAAGTCCCAGCTACTGGGTGGGTTTTTTTTTCTAAAACCGGTGCTGCGTGCGGTGCGAGGCTCGGCTCAGATTGGAGAGGATCTTGGATACCACCATAACGGTCGAGGCACCAAACACGACGGGAGTAGCGGATTGTCCTTTTTTTTGTTTTTTTTTTTCTGTGGTTGCCGCTCTGCGCGGATCTTGCCGCGAAGGCGGGTGGAGTCTCGCACAAGTCCCAGCAGCTGGACATTTTTAAAACCGGCGCTGCGTGTTGTGCGGGGCTCGGCTCGACTTCGAGGCTGGTTGTAGTGCTTCTGGCAGGGTGGACGTTAGCAGAAGAAAAAAAAAATATATATATATTTTATTATTGTTTGGCATCGCGGACCTCTGCACTGGCATCTCCCCTAATTAATATTTCGTCAAAAATTTTGTCTAAAGTTCTAGCAAATTTTTTTTTTATATATACATATAAATAATTTTATAATTATTTTTTTTTTCAACATTCTAGCGTTTTTCCGTACAGATTATCCATCCATTTCAGCCCTAACAATTTTTCTTAAAACAATATTTTGTAATTAATTACAATTACAACAATTTTTTTTTATTAATATTTTCCCCACTGACCTTGAATTTTTTTAGTGGCACTATATATTTTCTTTATAATTTTATATGTATTATGCATACTCGATCTAATCGAGGAACCTGCAGCAAAGGAACTCCAAATAGAGGTCGAGGCAGACCCACTACTAACGACGCAGGTACGTCGAGTTCTAATCGGTCCTTTGCTACAGCAACTAGACCTTGAGTTGTCCACTCACCCCCTAGATTTTCTGCAGCTTCCATTGTCAGTATTGATCGTGCGCTCCAGGACCCCGCCATAGTAGAATTTTCTTTGGCAAGTCAACTAGAATCTTTAATAGATCAACCAGAATCTGGGGCAGATCTACCAGAATCCTTGACAGGTCAACTAGAACCAACTGATACTGATTCTAACGGGTCAAAATTAAATTTAATCGATATTTCCAATTTTGACACTGTTCAAAATCAAACGCCTTTTGAGCCAGACCCTCAAAACCCAATTTTTAATATGGCTGATTCAGAGCCCGATACTTTCCGGGAAAACGCTCCCAATCCCGATAATCAAGAGGTAGGCGCAAGAGCAAGTGTCACTTCTGTGGAGGCCCTGGTTACACTTCTGCGTCAGGCCATGGTAACCAGTCAGGAAGAGTTAAAAAGGGATTTGCGGGATATAAGATCCACAGTTGACGGCCTAAACAGTAGGATGTCTGATCAAGTACCACAACCTTCTGGAAGCAATTCTCAGCTGCAACCACAACAAGATCATAGACCAAGGTTTGAAAATTTTCCAAAATTACAAGATTGGAAAATTTCCTATGATGGATCTGGCAACGTGGCAGATTTTCTTTTTAAAGCTGAAACGCTTTGTCAACGAACCAGATGCTCACTGGACCATCTATTAACCAATTTTCATGTCCTTTTAACAGGAAAAGCTGGTGAGTGATTTTGGCAATTTATTAGACAAAATCCTAATGCCAGTTACCCATTTCTTTGTTACTCCATTAAAAAGCAATTTGGCAAATTTGAAAGCGATCATGAAATCGTTCATAGAATCTCATTGAGAAAGCAACAACATAGGGAATCTTTTGACAATTTCTATGATGATGTGGTTTCAATGAATTCTTGCATGAGCCAGCCAATGACAGATAGTGTGTTGTCTGAGACCATGAAAAAAAATCTCACCACCAATCTAAAATATATGCTTTTTAATAGTGAGTCAATAAGTTTGGAGGGATTTCGCGATGTTGCCCGAAAAGCTGAACAAGTTCTTTCGGAAACCAAAAATCAACCATCTTTTTATAGCCCGCAAAGGTAGGTACACGAAATTGATATCGTCTCAAACGATGATGATAGTAATATTGAATTTGACCCACAGGTGGAAGCGTTGCAAGTTTTTCGTCGCTTTTCTAAACCTGACTATTCCAAAATACAATGCTGGAATTGTATTAACCTCGGACATTCTTATATTTATTGTTCTGAAGCAATAACTAATATTTTTTGCTTTAAGTGTGAACAAAAAGGAGTACTTACTCCAAGATGTCCTAACAACCACCAGGGAAACCACCGACAGAGCGTGATGGCCACCGGGGACTCACGTTCTTCCCGCCCGACCCCGAGTTCAAATTAGACTCAGATAATTTACAAAATTTTGTAAATTTATCTTCACCAAACAATGACAAATTTAAAATTTTAAAACCAGTTTTCCGTGACTTTGCGTGTCAAACCGATTCCGATTTTTCAAGTTTTCAAAACCGAGAGATTTGCTACGAAGTAGCTAAAAATCGAATTTTTAATAATAAAGTCTGCTCAGTAAAAAAATTGAGTAAACTAAAAAAGCGCAGATTGAGACATAAAAAGCGCAAAAGTTACAGAAAAATAATTGAATCTACCAAACTTTCCATTAATGGTGATGACCGTCCAATTGCCAAAGTCAAAGTTTTTGATGAAAATTTGATTGGCTTACTGGACTCAGGAGCTAGTGTTTCGGTCTTAGGAAAAAATTGTCTGACATTTGTGGAAAAACACAAAATTTTTATAAAGCCTCTAAAAACGTTCTTATCTACGGCTGATGGAAAAAAGCAAAATGTTATTGGTTATTGTGACCTTGCTGTCACCTATAAAAATGTTACAAGAACCACCAGTTTTTATATTGCACCGTCGCTCAGCCAAGAGGCGTATTTTGGAGTTGATTTTTGGCAAGCATTTGCTATAGCTCCAGAAATTTTTTCACAAATAAACTCACTTAGTATTAGTGAAGACCCAGCAGAAACACTTGATTTCATCTTTCGCCAGAAGAACAATTGCAGCTTGAAAACGTTATTTTGCAGATCCCCTCTTTTGAAAAACTCGGTCTTGGTTGCACGAATTTACTCGAGCATCATATAGACACTGGAGACGCTGTGCCAGTCAAATCGCGACATTTTCCTCTGTCACCTCTTCTCTCAAACGAATTGGAAAGAAGATTCGATCAAAAAGGTACTCCTTTTCATTTTTAAATCTGCTCAACGTTTCTTTGGTATATTTTTTGATTTGATAAAAAATTGCACAATAATAAAAATGATCGTATAATAAATGATAATGATGAAAATGATTAATAATAATCAAAATTAATGATGATGAAATTAATATCAATCATTTTGAATCATAATAGTAATGGTAAGAGCAACAGAAAATATTCACGTCGAAACCTGAAAATATAGATTGATCATTTACGAAACACAGCCAAAGTATTGAAAATATTTCAGGTAAATATTTTTAGTAATCTCGAGTATTCTGAACTTGGAATTTTTACGGTTTGTCAATTATGTCATCTTGGGGCTGCAGACTCAATAAATCTTAGAAATAAAAGAGGGACGTTGGGCTTTTTGAAATTTTAGTGAAAACTTTCATTAGCGAATTCCAAATTCAAATATGTATGAATAAGTCAAAGTATATAATTTTTTTTGTAAATACTGTTGCACTGATAATTTTGATAATTTATTTGATCTGTAATCTGATTGTAATTTTTTTTAGATCTTGATGTTTAGAGTCGTTAGAAAATATACTACTTGATACATACAAAGGAAATGTCGCCGCTGAAGAAATTTTGGAGTCAAAACTGGGCATTTTCTTAGATGATTTTGAACTGACCAACCTTCGTCCTCAACTCCAAATATTGAAAAACATGTCTGGCAACAAACCAACGTGCTGTCCTGAAATCGCCGACCAACTTCGGAAATCATCTCACACAACGAAACACCTTCTAGATCAAGTTTATCGACTGGTCAATTTAATAATGACAGTGGCAGATTCAGCAGCTTCTTGTGAAAGGTCACTTAGCGCTTTGACTTAAGCCCTAAAGTATAGAATTAATCCTTTTCAGAAAAATTTATAAAAATGTCCTTACGACGCCCTTGGATAATTGTCAAATATTCGCCAAAGCATCCATGACTTGATCTCATACAATTCAATCAAAAAGTTTCGGCATTGATGACAACTAAGGCACGGGTCTGTAAGTTGAAACATAGTTCTTACATCCTTTTCTAAATAGGGGGTTATGTATGATATTTTCCAAAAGTTAAGAAACTAGCTTTCTCTAATATATCTATTAAGTAAAAAGCTGAGGGGCTGACTCAGCACAGAGCCACAGTTAACTAATACTGGCGCCGGAATACCATCAGATACGGAATTCATCATCCACAGATGAGATATATTTCTCTATGTGGTCAAACGAGGAAACTAAAGGGTAGTTATCCATATATTCAAAATATTTGATCCCAGGGCTAAGTAATTCTGTTGAAAATAATTCTTTGAACAAGCTAGCAAACATTCCAGCTATAATTTGTGGGTCGTTAGCGAGCCAATCAACTGTTCTGAATTCAGATGGAAACCTGTCAGATTGTTTTTTTGAAATTAATAAATCCCCGAAAATATAGAATATTCGACCTAATTTTATTCAAATATTCAGAATAAACTAAAGCTGAAGTATCTTTAAACTTAAGAAACAGTGGCTTGAATGATGTTGGTCGAAAGTTCAATGCAAGTTGCTACTTAAACGAAAGTCTCTCCGAAAGCGGGCGCAAATTTCTGCAGAGCGTAATTCGTCTCAAAAAAAATGTTTCCTGCATATGCGAGAGCCGGAGTGGTTTGTGTCAAAAAGTTTGAGCACGGTGAAAGCTGTGTAATCGAATACTTAACTAAACTTTCCGCCATAGCTGCGGTTGATACTCATGATGACAATGTTTAAGCTAATGTTAAGTAAAACTAAAACTTTATTATTATTAGTTTTTATTGTAAGATTGTTATTTCTTTTCCTTACATTTCTTAATTTTTCCTATTTTTCAACTTTTTTAACTACCTGTAAAGGGAACTACTTAGTTACTAGTTATTTTTGGAAATGAGTGTTTTTCTTATATGTAATTTATTCTCAAATTTGTTTAAATTTTCATATACATGTTTCTCTGTTAATGCTTTGCTCTAGAAATTCTGTTAATTGCGTTAGAGATAGTTGCCTGGTGCAAGTTCTTTGTACACAGCATTCTGGTCTAAAGGTGGTTCACTTCAATGCTAGAAGCCTTAATTTAATAAACTTGACCATTTAAAATTTGTTTTTGAAAACTCTTCGGTTGGCGTTATAGGGTCAGAATACGTGGAACCGACATCCCTGAAATGTTTTTCAAAGTTTTTTATATAAATCAGTTGCTGCCACATGCTTCTTTCGACTTTTTAATACTTTTAACCTATTTAAGTTTTTTTCAACTTATCTATCTTTATCAACTTATTTTGAAACTATTCAACATTTTTCAATCGTCAACTTCTGTAAGTTTTTCAGCCTTTTTCACTTTACTTACTTATGGTAACTTTTTTGGAACTTCTTCAAACTCTTTCAATTATTTCCGACTTTTTCCAGTCTCAATCAATTACTTACTAGTTTTCAACAGTTTTCACAATTACTCAGATTTTTCCGACATCTTCAATTTCTTCGATTTTTTAACTTTTTTGACTTTCTTAACTGATTTGTCTGATCAACGTTCATCTTAGAGTGCTTACCTGGACATTTTGAAAACTTTTTATGTATGTAAGTAGTACCTACTAAGTACATACAAAAGACTGACAACTTTTGCATTGGGGTATGAGAAGTGAGCTCTTTACAATCAAATTTTGCCATAGTATATGTAGTGTTTTGATTTTATTTGTTTATTTGCAATGAAAACTAAGATATAAGTAGTTAAAAACAAATAAAGCTTATAGTGATATTTTTCATTTTGTCGCTTATTTTATAGCTTTAACCAATTTTAATTCAGGAATTTTTTTCACGGGTTTTGTCCACGGTCTTACACCAGTTAGAAATGTTGCTAATCCATTTTCATTTTGCTAAAAATATAAAAACTTAATTATGAAAAAGTAATTTGAAAGGTTTCTTATTTTTGAATAACACTAGAAAATTTAAAAAAATGTTGAACATAGTTTTTTCATTCATTCATTGCATTTTATTATTATACAGTCAAAAAAAATTTTTAATACAATCATTACAATTAATTAATAATATCTGCATTCTGTATTTCAAAGTTAACTAGTGACGAATACAAATTTAGATACATATGAGACGAGGCCGCCACATTTTTAAATCGCTCCCAATTTTTTTTACGTATTCTATGAGTTATATTAGTGGACACGTGTGACGAGAATTAATTTGTTATTGAAGATATTGAGCTGTGAAGTTCGAAGGTTTTACATTTTATGGTGTTTTATGGTCATATTAAAATAAACATACATATGTATGCTCTCCGGAAAATTTTAACGGAAAAATAATTTTTTATTTGTAAGTTTATATAGCAAATATACATAAGTAATTCTAAAATTATATTTAAAATGATTGTGGGGTCAAACCACAAGATAAGCATGTATATAGTTTTGAGTTAAAAATTCAAATAAATACACAGTACAATTCAGAAACACCAATTTTATATATATAAGGGACGTTCCATGTCAACCGGGAATTTTGCGAATTTTAGAAACAAAAATAGGATTTTTTAAATATTGTAACGAATTTATCGAAGCACCCTGTTTGCTATGGCTTAAAAAAAATATGCTCTACTGTTCTTGCAAAGCGGTAAAAGCACGCCACTCAAACGCTTTTCTTTTTTTTGTTGTTTTGCTAAGCTATTTTTTTTTTTGTTACAAGACAATAAAATGTATATGCATATAAGTACGTAGGTATACTAAGCGATAGAAAAAACTGTAAATATATGGCGTGAGTGACGGACGAACGGCAACCAGCAGTAAGCCGAACGCTGAGTGGCAACAGGTTGCCAAAAACGCATCGTACAGGCAGTTGCCGAAAAATATCCAACGTGTGCGGGTGCTTGAAAAATAATAAGAAAAAATCGCTCAGTTGCGGAGAAATTTATATACGCGTGGTCACAAGCAGCTACAAAGAATAAAATTTTTCTAAAAGATTTGGAATCAGCCAATAAAAAATAAAATAATGCCACTGCAATAGTGAAAAAAAAACAATACTACTTTTGGATAATTTTTGCAAAAAGGTGCGGTATAAACTATTAAATAAAATGCGGGTAAACGCGCTAAGCTAAAAAGTATAGTTCTTCTCAAAAAAAAAAGGCTATGCAAGTGTCGCTTTTGTGGTTGATTAATTAGCCAAATAAATTGCTAAAACGTTGTTAAGTGGAATAAAAAAAAAAAGAAAAACGTGAAATAAATCTAGCCTAGCTAGCAAAATTTTAATCGCAAGTCCAATCATAAAGTTCGCTTATCGCCCTCGAATGAAGTTATAAGCTAGCGCTGCCAACAACCATCAGTGAAAGGAAATTCCTACAAAGACTCGCATTGAATACACGAGAAATTAACAAAACTTGGTTAAGTAGCTGCATTGAAACCATAGAGGCGGTTTCCGTTAAAAATAATTCCAATAAAATTTAACAAAAGTGTGTGCGATATTCGAGCTCAAGTTTTATTTCGACAACAATGAAAAGTCTCGTAAAAATTTCGCAATCAAAAGCTTGCAAAAGAAAAAGACAAAGCAAATTGCAATGATGTTGATTAAAAAAAAAATAGAAATAATTAAACCATATAAGCTACCATCAAAAAATTAATGAAAAATTTACAGAATTTTGAAACCAGTTTTATTTAAATAAAAAAAAAATAAATAGCGTGAAAACTCTTTGTGAAAGTGCGAAGCGCAAATGTTTGGAAAATATAAAACAATAAAAAAAAAAACCGAAAAATCTTAAATACAAGAACTGAATTAACATAATATGTACACGTAAAAACCAAATCATCCCAACTACTACTACAACAAGCACCGTCGAAGGAACAGCAGCAACAACAAATAAAGGTGTACCCCAACAACACATGCATATGTATATTTATTTGAACTTTTCGAGTTAATTTATTGTGCAAAAGATATGTTATTAATTTTTTTTTTAATATCTACAAAATATTGATGCATAACCATTTCAATTATCTTATGCTTCACTTTTCCATTTACATTTTTTTTATGCCATCAAATTTAAAATAACTACATATTTATAATTGAACAATTTTATATTGAACTTTTTTAGTCATTTTTTTTATTCAACAAACATGACAAAGATAACAAGTGGATCAATTTAACCTGGTAATTGGTGACATATGTTTCGGCTATTACCACGTATATACATTAGACCGGTGCGTTTTGCACAAATGTTTAACAATCAATGGAGCACCGGCAGTGTTAGTTAGTTTAACTATTCAAATGAAGAATGCCGAAACCCTAGCTCCGATAGATGACGGAAACAGGTCTCGATATATTTTTGAAGGTCTAAAAACGAGAGGCAAAAATCCAGCCTCGTAAGAACGCAGTACCTCAATTCCCAGCTTACTTTTAGGTCAAAAATGAAAATCGAAGATACGTAATCTTGTGTATTTTTTTCTGCTGAATCCGATGGTGGTATCAGTTTTTAGATCGGACGTCAAATTTTGGCTCTACGTAGACTTTACTTAGCAGGAAAATCGAGTATTTTAGTAAACCCCCAGTTTACGAACTCTGCAAAAGAACAGAAAAAATCTGAAAAATTTTTAAAACATATATTTTGTAGGGTTTTTTCTGCCAAATCCAGTGATATAATTGGTTATGCCCTAAGAAATTATTTTCATTGATAAAAAATGAATTTTCGATTTTTCGAAAAATTAAAATATCAAAAATGCATACGGTCGGGTGTTCGAATCCCAAACCAAAACTGGTCTGATGAGGCTATGTATATGCATATTAATATGTATATACGTGGTAATAGCCGAAACATATGTCACCAATTATCAGGTTAAATTGATCTACTTGTTATCTTTGTCATGTTTGTTGAATAAAAAAAAATGACTAAAAAAGTTCAATATAAAATTGTTCAATTATTAATATAATAATTATTAGTCTTAAACAAATCAAATTCTTAAAGAAATAAGGAGAACTTGCCAATTTTTCAATAATAATAAAAAGTAGCTGGAAATTTCCAGAACTTTGAAAATATATGAAAATATATGTAGAAAATCATAGCACATGTGTAAGCAAAACAGCTTAAAAGAGCTATGGCAACAAAAATCATAACTCAGAAAGATAACAAGAAAAAATGGAACAATGCGTGCGGAATGCTAAGAAATACGCACTTTGTACACATCAAGGTCACATACCCAATATCTCAAGTATTAGAGCGGCCGTCGCAATTCAAAAATGCATACGGTCGGGTGTTCGAATCCCAGTACAACTTAACCAACACTGGTCTGATGAGACTATGTATATGCATATTAATATGTATATACGTGGTAATAGCCGAAACATATGTCACCAATTACCAGGTTAAATTGATCCACTTGTTATCTTTGTCATGTTTGTTGAATAAAAAAAATGACTAAAAAAGTTCAATATAAAATTGTTCAATTATTAATATAATAATTATTAGTCTTAAACAAATCAAATTCTTAAATAACTACATATTTGTTTGAATTTTCTTATCAAGATATAGTTTATTTTTCTATAAGCAAATATATATAAAAAAAAAACTTAATTACAAAAGAACAAAAAAAAAAACGCAAAACGAAGAAAAGGAAATGAAATTAAAATTAATTGAATTAAAGAAAAATTAAAAATTTTTTTTCTTTTAACATGAAGATTTGCTAAGGCTTGCGCACGATGAAACTAGTGCACACATTATTACCTGTTAATTGTTCAGATTCGAAAAATTCAAAAAAATTTTAATCAAATTGGCTTTGGTATATATGTACAAATGTGCATGCTACTTTTTTTTACTCTTTCGTTAATTTATGGCTTCACCACGAGCAGCGAAATAAAAGTGCGTGAAAAAATTTCCAAAATATTTAACGAAAATAAAAATTGGACTTTCAAAGTAATTGCTAGAAAAGCTAAGATTTCGCGGAATACCGTTTCGCGTGTTATTAAAACCTATAAAGAACGTCTGACCGTGATTAGAAATCAAGGAAGTAGAAAAAATAAAGGTTTTAATAATCCTAATGTTGCCAAGAAGGTGATAGCTTCTTTTAAGAAAAATCCCAATATATCGGGAAGAAAAGTAGCTGAGAAAGTCCAATGCTCTGAGGCTTTTGTCAGAAAAGTTAAAAAGGAGGAAGGGCTTAAGTCATTTAAAGTCCAGAAAGTTCCGGACAGAAATTCCGAAAAGAACGTCAAGGCAAAAAAGCGATCCAAAATACTTTACCCCGAATACATTAAAAAATTTGACTGTTGCATTAAGGACGACGAGACTTACGTACTTGGTGACTTTTCGCAGCTTCCAGGTGTCGATTTTTATGTTGCAGATCATAGAGGAAATGTTCAAGAAGAGTTTAAGAGCCGAAAAAATACGAAGTTTCTAAAGAAGTTTTTGGTATGGCAGGCAATCTTCAGCTGCGGTAGGCGAAGCAGTTCATTTGTTTCAACTGGGACTATTAACACCGAAATATGCATCCAGGAGTGCATGAAAAAACGTCTTTTACCATTTATTAGACAGCATGAGGTCTCAACTTTTTTTGGCAAGATTTGGCTTCATGCCATTACAGCAAATCTGCAGTTAAATGGTATGAAAAGAACAAAGTAGAATTTGTACCTAAATATGCAAATCCTCCTAACTGCCCGGAGCTCAGACCCATCGAAAGATATTGGGCTCTGGTAAAAAGGATTTGAAGAAGACAAAACAGGTTGCTGAAAACACCAAACATTTTTCAAGAAAATGGTTAGTATCCAGTAAAAAAATCTCTGAAGATACGATTAAAAGTTTAATTGGAGTCGTTTCAGAAAAACTCAATTTATTCATAAAGAACCAATAATTTTTAATATATTTGCATTAAAAGTAAACATGAATAAGATTTCTGTTAAAAAAACGTATATTTCTTGTTTCAATGTCAACTAGTTAAAAAGTTATTTGAGTTAATTTGTGCACTAATTTCATCGTGCGCAAGCCTTAGGTGAATAATTTTGGGGGAGATGGCAGGGTGGAGATCCGACGATGATGCAGATGAAAACAAACAATGTGAGCGTAAGTAGTAGGGACCTGTGGGATTTTGCTCCCCGTTTGTAAATTTTTTTGCTTTTTTTCTATGCGTACGCCAAGATGCGGCTTCGGGAAACCGCAGCCCTAGCCGGGAAGTCTGAGTGCTTGGCACTGAAGATTCGCGAGTTTTTTCTTTCCGTTTTCATGCCGCGCGTAACATAGATGGCGCCCAACGGAAGCAAAATACAAAATTGCTTTTTGTAAATTTTTTTTTTTTGAAACGCAGGGGCATCCTCTGATGGGGGGATGACGGGGTTAGCAATCCCGCGTATCCCAGCGAATCCAGGAAGCGTCTGTTCCCATATTGGGCGGCTTCCTGGTCAGCGTCTGTACCCACAGTGGGCGGCTGGAACTTCGCACCGACCCTTATGGCTGGGGCCATGCTATGTCGGATCGCTCTTCCAATGTGAGTGGAGTCTCGCACAAGTCCCAGCTACTGGGTGGGTTTTTTTTTCTAAAACCGGTGCTGCGTGCGGTGCGAGGCTCGGCTCAGATTGGAGAGGATCTTGGATACCACCATAACGGTCGAGGCACCAAACACGACGGGAGTAGCGGATTGTCCTTTTTTTTGTTTTTTTTTTTCTGTGGTTGCCGCTCTGCGCGGATCTTGCCGCGAAGGCGGGTGGAGTCTCGCACAAGTCCCAGCAGCTGGACATTTTTAAAACCGGCGCTGCGTGTTGTGCGGGGCTCGGCTCGACTTCGAGGCTGGTTGTAGTGCTTCTGGTAGGGTGGACGTTAGCAGAAGAAAAAAAAATATATATACAGGTTTTTATTATTGTTTGGCATCGCGGACCTCTGCACTGGCATCTCCCCTAATTAATATTTCGTCAAAAATTTTGTCTAAAGTTCTAGCAAATTTTTTTTTTATATATACATATAAATAATTTTATAATTATTTTTTTTTCAACATTCTAGCGTTTTTCCGTACAGATTATCCATCCGTTTCAGCCCTAACAATTTTTCTTAAAACAATATTTTGTAATTAATTACAATTACAACAATTTTTTTTTATTAATATTTTCCCTACTGACCTTGAATTTTTTTAGTGGCACTATATATTTTCTTTATAATTTTATATGTATTATGCATACTCGATCTAATCGAGGAACCTGCAGCAAAGGAACTCCAAATAGAGGTCAAGGCAGACCCACTACTAACGACGCAGGTACGTCGAGTTCTAATCGGTCCTTTGCTACAGCAACTAGACCTCGAGTTGTCCACTCACCCCCTAGATTTTCTGCAGCTTCCATTGTCAGTATTGATCGTGCGCTCCAGGACCCCGCCATAGTAGAATTTTCTTTGGCAAGTCAACTAGAATCTTTAATAGATCAACCAGAATCTGGGGCAGATCAACCAGAATCCTTGACAGGTCAACTAGAACCAACTGATACTGATTCTAACGGGTCAAAATTAAATTTAATCGATATTTCCAATTTTGACACTGTCCAAAATCAAACGCCTTTTGAGCCAGACCCTCAAAACCCAATTTTTAATATGGCTGATTCAGAGCCCGATACTTTCCGGTAAAATGCTCCCAATCCCGATAATCAAGAGGTAGGCGCAAGAGCAAGTGTCACTTCTGTGGAGGCCCTGGTTACACTTCTGCGTCAGGCCATGGTAACCAGTCAGGAAGAGTTAAAAAGGGATTTGCGGGATATAAGATCCACAGTTGACGGCCTAAACAGTAGGATGTCTGATCAAGTACCACAACCTTCTGGAAGCAATTCTCAGCTGCAACCACAACAAGATCATAGACCAAGGTTTGAAAATTTCCCAAAATTACAAGATTGGAAAATTTCCTATGATGGATCTTGCAACGTGGCAGAATTTCTTTTTAAAGCTGAAACGCTTTGTCAACGAACCAGATGCTCACTGGACCATCTATTAACCAATTTTCATGTCCTTTTAACAGGAAAAGCTGATGAGTGATTTTGGCAATTTATTAGACAAAATCCTAATGCCAGTTACACATTTCTTTGTTACTCCATTAAAAAGCAATTTGGCAAATTTGAAAGCGATCATGAAATCGTTCATAGAATCTCATTGAGAAAGCAACAACATAGGTAATCTTTTGACAATTTCTATGATGATGTGGTTTCAATGAATTCTTGCATGAGCCAGCCAATGACAGATAGTGTGTTGTCTGAGACCATGAAAAAAAATCTCACCACCAATCTAAAATATATGCTTTTTAATAGTGAGTCAATAAGTTTGGAGGGATTTCGCGATGTTGCCCGAAAAGCTGAACAAGTTCTTTCGGAAACCAAAAATCAACCATCTTTTTATAGCCCGCAAAGGTAGGTACACGAAATTGATACCGTCTCAAACGATGATGATAGTAATATTGAATTTGACCCACAGGTGGAAGCGTTGCAAGTTTTTCGTCGCTTTTCTAAACCTGACTATTCCAAAATACAATGCTGGAATTGTATGAACCTCGGACATTCTTATATTTATTGCTCTGAAGCAATAACTAATATGTTTTGCTTTAAGTGTGGACAAAAAGGAGTACTTACTCCAAGATGTCCTAACAACCACCAGGGAAACCACCGACAGAGCGTGATGGCCACCGGGGACTCACGTTCTTCCCGCCCGACCCCGAGTTCAAATTAGACTCAGATAATTTACAAAATTTTGTAAATTTATCTTCACCAAACAATGACAAATTTAAAATTTTAAAACCAGTTTTCCGTGACTTTGCGTGTCAAACCGATTCCGATTTTTCAAGTTTTCAAAACCGAGAGATTTGCTACGAAGTAGCTAAAAATCGAATTTTTAATAATAAAGTCTGCTCAGTAAAAAAATTGAGTAAACTAAAAAAGCGCAGATTGAGACATAAAAAGCGCAAAAGTTACAGAAAAATAATTGAATCTACCAAACTTTCCATTAATGGTGATGACCGTCCAATTGCCAAAGTCAAAGTTTTTGATGAAAATTTGATTGGCTTACTGGACTCAGGAGCTAGTGTTTCGGTCTTAGGAAAAAATTGTCTGACATTTGTGGAAAAACACAAAATTTTTATAAAGCCTCTAAAAACGTTCTTATCTACGGCTGATGGAAAAAAGCAAAATGTTATTGGTTATTGTGACCTTGCTGTCACCTATAAAAATGTTACAAGAACCACCAGTTTTTATATTGCACCGTCGCTCAGCCAAGAGGCGTATTTTGGAGTTGATTTTTGGCAAGCATTTGCTATAGCTCCAGAAATTTTTTCACAAATAAACTCACTTAGTATTAGTGAAGACCCAGCAGAAACACTTGATTTCATCTTTCGCCAGAAGAACAATTGCAGCTTGAAAACGTTATTTTGCAGATCCCCTCTTTTGAAAAACTCGGTCTTGGTTGCACGAATTTACTCGAGCATCATATAGACACTGGAGACGCTGTGCCAGTCAAATCGCGACATTTTCCTCTGTCACCTCTTCTCTCAAACGAATTGGAAAGAAGATTCGATCAAAAAGGTACTCCTTTTCATTTTTAAATCTGCTCAACGTTTCTTTGGTATATTTTTTGATTTGATAAAAACTTGCACAATAATAAAAATGATCGTATAATAAATGATAATGATGAAAATGATTAATAATAATCAAAATTAATGATGATGAAATTAATATCAATCATTTTGAATCATAATAGTAATGGTAAGAGCAACAGAAAATATTCACGTCGAAACCTGAAAATATAGATTGATCATTTACGTAACACAGCCAAAGTATTGAAAATATTTCAGGTAAATATTTTTAGTAATCTCGAGTATTCTCAACTTGGAATTTTTACGGTTTGTCAATTATGTCATCTTGGGGCTGCAGACTCAATAAATCTTAGAAATAAAAGAGGGACGTTGGGCTTTTTGAAATTTTAGTGAAAACTTTCATTAGCGAATTCCAAATTCAAATATGTATGAATAAGTCAAAGTATATAATTTTTTTTGTAAATACTGTTGCACTGATAATTTTGATAATTTATTTGATCTGTAATCTGATTGTAATTTTTTTTAGATCTTGATGTTTAGAGTCGTTAGAAAATATACTACTTGATACATACAAAGGAAATGTCGCCGCTGAAGAAATTTTGGAGTCAAAACTGGGCATTTTCTTAGATGATTTTGAACTGACCAACCTTCGTCCTCAACTCCAAATATTGAAAAACATGTCTGGCAACAAACCAACGTGCTGTCCTGAAATCGCTGACCAACTTCGGAAATCATCTCACACAACGAAACACCTTCTAGATCAAGTTTATCGACTGGTCAATTTAATAATGACAGTGGCAGGTTCAGCAGCTTCTTGTGAAAGGTCACTTAGCGCTTTGACTTAAGCCCTAAAGTATAGAATTAATCCTTTTCAGAAAAATTTATAAAAATGTCCTTACGACGCCCTTGGATAATTGTCAAATATTCGCCAAAGCATCCATGACTTGATCTCATACAATTCAATCAAAAAGTTTCGGCATTGATGACAACTAAGGCACGGGTCTGTAAGTTGAAACATAGTTCTTACATCCTTTTCTAAATAGGGGGTTATGTATGATATTTTCCAAAAGTTAAGAAACTAGCTTTCTCTAATATATCTATTAAGTAAAAAGCTGAGGGGCTGACTCAGCACAGAGCCACAGTTAACTAATACTGGCGCCGGAATACCATCAGATACGGAATTCATCATCCACAGATGAGATATATTTCTCTATGTGGTCAAACGAGGAAACTAAAGGGTAGTTATCCATATATTCAAAATATTTGATCCCAGGGCTAAGTAATTCTGTTGAAAATAATTCTTTGAACAAGCTAGCAAACATTCCAGCTATAATTTGTGGGTCGTTAGCGAGCCAATCAACTGTTCTGAATTCAGATGGAAACCTGTCAGATTGTTTTTTTGAAATTAATAAATCCCCGAAAATATAGAATATTCGACCTAATTTTATTCAAATATTCAGAATAAACTAAAGCTGAAGTATCTTTAAACTTAAGAAACAGTGGCTTGAATGATGTTGGTCGAAAGTTCAATGCAAGTTGCTACTTAAACGAAAGTCTCTCCGAAAGCGGGCGCAAATTTCTGCAGAGCGTAATTCGTCTCAAAAAAAATGTTTCCTGCATATGCGAGAGCCGGAGTGGTTTGTGTCAAAAAGTTTGAGCACGGTGAAAGCTGTGTAATCGAATACTTAACTAAACTTTCCGCCATAGCTGCGGTTGATACTCATGATGACAATGTTTAAGCTAATGTTAAGTAAAACTAAAACTTTATTATTATTAGTTTTTATTGTAAGATTGTTATTTCTTTTCCTTACATTTCTTAATTTTTCCTATTTTTCAACTTTTTTAACTACCTGTAAAGGGAACTACTTAGTTACTAGTTATTTTTGGAAATGAGTGTTTTTCTTATATGTAATTTATTCTCAAATTTGTTAAAATTTTCATATACATGTTTCTCTGTTAATGCTTTGCTCTAGAAATTCTGTTAATTGCGTTAGAGATAGTTGCCTGGTGCAAGTTCTTTGTACACAGCATTCTGGTCTAAAGGTGGTTCACTTCAATGCTAGAAGCCTTAATTTAATAAACTTGACCATTTAAAATTTGTTTTTAAAAACTCTTCGGTTGGCGTTATAGGGTCAGAATACGTGGAACCGACATCCCTGAAATGTTTTTCAAAGTTTTTTATATAAATCAGTTGCTGCCACATGCAGTAGAAATTAGTGTACGGAAAAATTTTTAAAAGAAAATTGTGTTTGCAATAATTATTGCTAATCAAAGTTTTCATTAACTTTTTTTTCAAAATGCTATAAGTTTTGAACTGCTTGACTGATCGTGACGAAATTTTTTAATTTCTGTAGATAATAAGTTTAACTTATGTATTTAAAAAAAAGTTGCAAAAAATTTTGCATTTTTGTTGTTAATTAGCAATTTTTTTTATCAACAATTGAGTTTTAATGATGTGCTCCGCCTCGAAAAAATCTGAAAAAAATTACAGAGATGCATTGAACCCTTTCAAATTATAATTCGTCAAAAAAATCGTGGAGCCTCAATTAGTTTTTACGGTATAAATATCAAAGTAGTGCCAGGCGGATGAAAAACATTTAAAATTTTTGATGTTGTTTTTTAAAAATGTTTTTAATCAATAATTTTTTACATGAGTATTCAACAAAATTCATTACAATTTTTACAACACATAATGTACATCATAAATATCTATCTTGGAAACTTCTCTACATTCGAATGCTTTGTCATCAAGCGGAATAAATAAATGAAAGGACCGAGTTCCTCTTATTATTTTCGCATTTTATACCAAAATCTAATTCGTAAGGTAGCAAATTAACAAAGCTTGATTTATTTTTGTATTGAGCAGTGCAACCATCAGAGAAAAACAAAATCTTTTTGATATGTACACATTCAAAATGTTCTTTTAAATGAGCAATCATATTTTTATTGAAGTGGACCGCGACGGTATCATGATTCCGAAATGATAACGAAACATTTTTTACAATCTAATCTTCAAGTTCATAGTAAATGACATATGAGTGCGACGTAGCTTGATCGTTTGACCAGTGATACGACTGAACCGCATCTTGAATTTTAAATGTGAAATATTCTGCTTAGAATAGCTTAACTTACAGAATAAAATGGGGATTCTCCTTTTTTCATGCAAATTGGAAAACTCTTCACATGTGATTTTCAGAGCAAATTCAAACGTATATAGCGACGCAAATCGAAACGACACTGTGCCAAGTGAGCCGAATGATTTCGGCCCATCAGTCAATTATTAAATTGTTTTTCAGTCTTTATAAGGATTTTCAACTTTTCCAACTTTTTTGTCTTATTAGGACTTGCTCAACATTTTTCAACTTTCACAACCTATTCAACTTATTCGAACTCTTTCAACATTTTCGACATTTTATATGGTTTCACCTTTTTCCACCTGATTAAATATTTTCCAACTTTTTCTAACTTATTCAATTTTTTTTTAACTTATTTCGACTTTTTCAGTTTATTCAACTTCTACAACTTTCTCAACCTTTATCACCATTTTCTAACCTTTGCAACCTATATCAACTTATTACATTATTAAACTTTTCTCGAGTTTTTCAACAATCCCCATTATTTTCTGGATATATGTATGTACTTCAACTCTAATCGAATTTTTCAACTTTTCAAAATTTTACAACTTCTTTCGACTTTTTAATACTTTTAACCTATTTAAGTTTTTTTCAACTTATTTTGAAACTATTCAACATTTTTCAATCGTCAACTTCTGTAAGTTTTTCAGCCTTTTTCACTTTACTTACTTATGGTAACTTTTTTGGAACTTCTTCAAACTCTTTCAATTATTTCCGACTTTTTCCAGTCTCAATCAATTACTTACTAGTTTTCAACAGTTTTCACAATTACTCAGATTTTTCCGACATCTTCAATTTCTTCGATTTTTTAACTTTTTTGACTTTCTTAACTGATTTGTCTGATCAACGTTCATCTTAGAGTGCTTACCTGGACATTTTGAAAACTTTTTATGTATGTAAGTAGTACCTACTAAGTACATACAAAAGACTGACAACTTTTGCATTGGGGTATGAGAAGTGAGCTCTTTACAATCAAATTTTGCCATAGTATATGTAGTGTTTTGATTTTATTTGTTTATTTGCAATGAAAACTAAGATATAAGTAGTTAAAAACAAATAAAGCTTATAGTGATATTTTTCATTTTGTCGCTTATTTTATAGCTTTAACCAATTTTAATTCAGGAATTTTTTTCACGGGTTTTGTCCACGGTCTTACACCAGTTAGAAATGTTGCTAATCCATTTTCATTTTGCTAAAAATATAAAAACTTAATTATGAAAAAGTAATTTGAAAGGTTTCTTATTTTTGAATAACACTAGAAAATTTAAAAAAATGTTGAACATAGTTTTTTCATTCATTCATTGCATTTTATTATTATACAGTCAAAAAAAATTTTTAATACAATCATTACAATTAATTAATAATATCTGCATTCTGTATTTCAAAGTTAACTAGTGACGAATACAAATTTAGATACATATGAGACGAGGCCGCCACATTTTTAAATCGCTCCCAATTTTTTTTACGTATTCTATGAGTTATATTAGTGGACACGTGTGACGGGAATTAATTTGTTATTGAAGATATTGAGCTGTGAAGTTCGAAGGTTTTACATTTTATGGTGTTTTATGGTCATATTAAAATAAACATACATATGTATGCTCTCCGGAAAATTTTAACGGAAAAATAATTTTTTATTTGTAAGTTTATATAGCAAATATACATAAGTAATTCTAAAATTATATTTAAAATGATTGTGGAGTCAAGCCACAAGATAAGCATGTATATAGTTTTGAGTTAAAAATTCAAATAAATACACAGTACAATTCAGAAACACCAATTTTATATATATAAGGGACGTTCCATGTCAACCGGGAATTTTGCGAATTTTAGAAACAAAAATAGGATTTTTTAAATATTGTAACGAATTTATCGAAGCACCCTGTTTGCTATGGCTTAAAAAAAATATGCTCTACTGTTCTTGCAAAGCGGTAAAAGCACGCCACTCAAACGCTTTTCTTTTTTTTGTTGTTTTGCTAAGCTATTTTTTTTTTTGTTACAAGACAATAAAATGTATATGCATATAAGTACGTAGGTATACTAAGCGATAGAAAAAACTGTAAATATATGGCGTGAGTGACGGACGAACGGCAACCAGCAGTAAGCCGAACGCTGAGTGGCAACAGGTTGCCAAAAACGCATCGTACAGGCAGTTGCCGAAAAATATCCAAAGTGTGCGGGTGCTTGAAAAATAATAAGAAAAAATCGCTCAGTTGCGGAGAAATTTATATACGCGTGGTCACAAGCAGCTACAAAGAATAAAATTTTTCTAAAAGATTTGGAATCAGCCAATAAAAAATAAAATAATGCCACTGCAATAGTGAAAAAAAAACAATACTACTTTTTGATAATTTTTGCAAAAAGGTGCGGTATAAACTATTAAATAAAATGCGGGTAAACGCGCTAAGCTAAAAAGTATAGTTCTTCTCAAAAAAAAAAGGCTATGCAAGATAACAAGTGGATCAATTTAACCTGGTAATTGGTGACATATGTTTCGGCTATTACCACGTATAAACATATTTATATGCATATACATAGCCTCATCAGACCAGTTTTGGTTAAGTTGTACTGAGAATCGAACACCCGACCGTATGCATTTTTGAATTGCGACGGCCGCTCTAACACTTGAGCTATTGGGTATGTGACCTTGATGTGTACAAAGTGCGTGTTTGGATTTCGCACGTATTGTTCCATTTTTCTTGTTATCTTTCTGAGTTATGTTCAGTTGACATAGCTCTTTTTAAGCTTATTTGGCTTATACATGTGCTATGATTTTTTATAATTTTATTTTCATATAATTTCAAAGTTCTGGAAAATTTTCCAGCTACTTTTTTTTTATTATTATTGAAAAATTGGCGGGTTCTCCATATATTAAGAATTTTTGGTTTGTTTTGAGACTAATAATTATTATATTAATAATTTTTGTATTGAACTTTTTAGTCATTTATACAACCAACATGAGAAAGATAACAAGTGGATCAATTTAACCTGGTAATTGGTGACATATGTTTCGGCTATTACCACGTATAAACATATTTATATGCATATACATAGCCTCATCAGACCAGTTTTGGTTAAGTTGTACTGAGAATCGAACACCCGACCGTATGCATTTTTGAATTGCGACGGCCGCTCTAACACTTGAGCTATTGGGTATGTGACCTTGATGTGTACAAAGTGCGTGTTTGGATTTCGCACGTATTGTTCCATTTTTCTTGTTATCTTTCTGAGTTATGTTCAGTTGACATAGCTCTTTTTAAGCTTATTTGGCTTATACATGTGCTATGATTTTTTATAATTTTATTTTCATATAATTTCAAAGTTCTGGAAAATTTTCCAGCTACTTTTTTTTATTATTATTGAAAAATTGGCGGGTTCTCCATATATTAAGAATTTTTGGTTTGTTTTGAGACTAATAATTATTATATTAATAATTTTTGTATTGAACTTGTTATCTTTCTCATGTTGGTTGTATAAATGACTAAAAAGTTCAATACAAAAATTATTAATATAATAATTATTAGTCTCAAAACAAACCAAAAATTCTTAATATATGGAGAACCCGCATATTTTTCAATAATAATAAAAAAAAGTAGCTGGAAAATTTTCCAGAACTTTGAAATTCTATGAAAATAAAATTATAAAAAATCATAGCACATGTATAAGCCAAATAAGCTTAAAAAGAGCTATGTCAACTGAACATAACTCAGAAAGATAACAAGAAAAATGGAACAATACGTGCGAAATCCAAACACGCACTTTGTACACATCAAGGTCACATACCCAATAGCTCAAGTGTTAGAGCGGCCGTCGCAATTCAAAAATGCATACGGTCGGGTGTTCGATTCTCAGTACAACTTAACCAAAACTGGTCTGATGAGGCTATGTATATGCATATAAATATGTTTATACGTGGTAATAGCCGAAACATATGTCACCAATTACCAGGTTAAATTGATCCACTTGTTATCTTTCTCATGTTGGTTGTATAAATGACTAAAAAGTTCAATACAAAAATTATTAATATAATAATTATTAGTCTCAAAACAAACCAAAAATTCTTAATATATGGAGAACCCGCCAATTTTTCAATAATAATAAAAAAAAGTAGCTGGAAAATTTTCCAGAACTTTGTAATTATATGAAAATAAAATTATAAAAAATCATAGCACATGTATAAGCCAAATAAGCTTAAAAAGAGCTATGTCAACTGAACATAACTCAGAAAGATAACAAGAAAAATGGAACAATACGTGCGAAATCCAAACACGCACTTTGTACACATCAAGGTCACATACCCAATAGCTCAAGTGTTAGAGCGGCCGTCGCAATTCAAAAATGCATACGGTCGGGTGTTCGATTCTCAGTACAACTTAACCAAAACTGGTCTGATGAGGCTATGTATATGCATATAAATATGTTTATACGTGGTAATAGCCGAAACATATGTCACCAATTACCAGGTTAAATTGATCCACTTGTTATCTTTCTCATGTTGGTTGTATAAATGACTAAAAAGTTCAATACAAAAATTATTAATATTAATATAATAATTATTAGTCTTAAACAAATCAAATTCTTAAATAACTACATATTTGTTTGAATTTTCTTATCAAGATATAGTTTATTTTTCTATAAGCAAATATATATAAAAAAAAAAACTTAATTACAAAAGAACAAAAAAAAAAAACGCAAAACGAAGAAAAGGAAAAAAATTAAAATTAATTGAATTAAAGAAAAATTAAAAATTTTTTTTCTTTTAACATGAAGATTTGCTAAGGCTTGCGCACGATGAAACTAGTGCACACATTATTACCTGTTAATTGTTCAGATTCGAAAAATTCAAAAAAATTTTAATCAAATTGGCTTTGGTATATATGTACAAATGTGCATGCTACTTTTTTTTACTCTTTCGTTAATTTATGGCTTCACCACGAGCAGCGAAATAAAAGTGCGTGAAAAAATTTCCAAAATATTTAACGAAAATAAAAATTGGACTTTCAAAGTAATTGCTAGAAAAGCTAAGATTTCGCGGAATACCGTTTCGCGTGTTATTAAAACCTATAAAGAACGTCTGACCGTGATTAGAAATCAAGGAAGTAGAAAAAATAAAGGTTTTAATAATCCTAATGTTGCCAAGAAGGTGATAGCTTCTTTTAAGAAAAATCCCAATATATCGGGAAGAAAAGTAGCTGAGAAAGTCCAATGCTCTGAGGCTTTTGTCAGAAAAGTTAAAAAGGAGGAAGGGCTTAAGTCATTTAAAGTCCAGAAAGTTCCGGACAGAAATTCCGAAAAGAACGTCAAGGCAAAAAAGCGATCCAAAATACTTTACCCCGAATACATTAAAAAATTTGACTGTTGCATTAAGGACGACGAGACTTACGTACTTGGTGACTT
This sequence comes from Tricholauxania praeusta, assembly GCA_949775025.1. Lineage (NCBI taxonomy): Eukaryota > Metazoa > Arthropoda > Insecta > Diptera > Lauxaniidae > Tricholauxania > Tricholauxania praeusta. Next base: position 105,387,872 of record OX459028.1, read on the forward strand.
TTCGCAGCTTCCAGGTGTCGATTTTTATGTTGCAGATCATAGAGGAAATGTTCAAGAAGAGTTTAAGAGCCGAAAAAATACGAAGTTTCTAAAGAAGTTTTTGGTATGGCAGGCAATCTTCAGCTGCGGTAGGCGAAGCAGTTCATTTGTTTCAACTGGGACTATTAACACCGAAATATGCATCCAGGAGTGCATGAAAAAACGTCTTTTACCATTTATTAGACAGCATGAGGTCTCAACTTTTTTTGGCAAGATTTGGCTTCATGCCATTACAGCAAATCTGCAGTTAAATGGTATGAAAAGAACAAAGTAGAATTTGTACCTAAATATGCAAATCCTCCTAACTGCCCGGAGCTCAGACCCATCGAAAGATATTGGGCTCTGGTAAAAAGGATTTGAAGAAGACAAAACAGGTTGCTGAAAACACCAAACATTTTTCAAGAAAATGGTTAGTATCCAGTAAAAAAATCTCTGAAGATACGATTAAAAGTTTAATTGGAGTCGTTTCAGAAAAACTCAATTTATTCATAAAGAACCAATAATTTTTAATATATTTGCATTAAAAGTAAACATGAATAAGATTTCTGTTAAAAAAACGTATATTTCTTGTTTCAATGTCAACTAGTTAAAAAGTTATTTGAGTTAATTTGTGCACTAATTTCATCGTGCGCAAGCCTTAGGTGAATAATTTTGGGGGAGATGGCAGGGTGGAGATCCGACGATGATGCAGATGAAAACAAACAATGTGAGCGTAAGTAGTAGGGACCTGTGGGATTTTGCTCCCCGTTTGTAAATTTTTTTGCTTTTTTTCTATGCGTACGCCAAGATGCGGCTTCGGGAAACCGCAGCCCTAGCCGGGAAGTCTGAGTGCTTGGCACTGAAGATTCGCGAGTTTTTTCTTTCCGTTTTCATGCCGCGCGTAACATAGATGGCGCCCAACGGAAGCAAAATACAAAATTGCTTTTTGTAAAATTTTTTTTTTTGAAACGCAGGGGCATCCTCTGATGGGGGGATGACGGGGTTAGCAATCCCGCGTATCCCAGCGAATCCAGGAAGCGTCTGTTCCCATATTGGGCGGCTTCCTGGTCAGCGTCTGTACCCACAGTGGGCGGCTGGAACTTCGCACCGACCCTTATGGCTGGGGCCATGCTATGTCGGATCGCTCTTCCAATGTGAGTGGAGTCTCGCACAAGTCCCAGCTACTGGGTGGGTTTTTTTTTCTAAAACCGGAGCTGCGTGCGGTGCGAGGCTCGGCTCAGATTGGAGAGGATCTTGGATACCACCATAACGGTCGAGGCACCAAACACGACGGGAGTAGCGGATTGTCCTTTTTTTTGTTTTTTTTTTCTGTGGTTGCCGCTCTGCGCGGATCTTGCCGCGAAGGCGGGTGGAGTCTCGCACAAGTCCCAGCAGATGGACATTTTTAAAACCGGCGCTGCGTGTTTTGCGGGGCTCGGCTCGACTTCGAGGCTGGTTGTAGTGCTTCTGGTAGGGTGGACGTTAGCAGAAGAAAAAAAAATATATATACAGGTTTTTATTATTGTTTGGCATCGCGGACCTCTGCACTGGCATCTCCCCTAATTAATATTTCGTCAAAAATTTTGTCTAAAGTTCTAGCAAATTTTTTTTTTATATATACATATAAATAATTTTATAATTATTTTTTTTTCAACATTCTAGCGTTTTTCCGTACAGATTATCCATCCGTTTCAGCCCTAACAATTTTTCTTAAAACAATATTTTGTAATTAATTACAATTACAACAATTTTTTTTTATTAATATTTTCCCTACTGACCTTGAATTTTTTTAGTGGCACTATATATTTTCTTTATAATTTTATATGTATTATGCATACTCGATCTAATCGAGGAACCTGCAGCAAAGGAACTCCAAATAGAGGTCAAGGCAGACCCACTACTAACGACGCAGGTACGTCGAGTTCTAATCGGTCCTTTGCTACAGCAACTAGACCTCGAGTTGTCCACTCACCCCCTAGATTTTCTGCAGCTTCCATTGTCAGTATTGATCGTGCGCTCCAGGACCCCGCCATAGTAGAATTTTCTTTGGCAAGTCAACTAGAATCTTTAATAGATCAACCAGAATCTGGGGCAGATCAACCAGAATCCTTGACAGGTCAACTAGATCCAACTGATACTGATTCTAACGGGTCAAAATTAAATTTAATCGATATTTCCAATTTTGACACTGTTCAAAATCAAACGCCTTTTGAGCCAGACCCTCAAAACCCAATTTTTAATATGGCTGATTCAGAGCCCGATACTTTCCGTCAAAATGCTCCCAATCCCGATAATCAAGAGGTAGGCGCAAGAGCAAGTGTCACTTCTGTGGAGGCCCTGGTTACACTTCTGCGTCAGGCCATGGTAACCAGTCAGGAAGAGTTAAAAAGGGATTTGCGGGATATAAGATCCACAGTTGACGGCCTAAACAGTAGGATGTCTGGTCAAGTACCACAACCTTCTGGAAGCAATTCTCAGCTGCAACCACCACAAGATTATAGACCAAGGGTTGAAAATTTCCCAAAATTACAGGACTGGAAAACTTCCTATGACGGATCTGGTAACGTTGCAGATTTTCTTTTTAAAGCGGAAACGCTTTGTCAACGAACCAGATGCTCACTGGACCATCTCTCAACCAATTTTCATGTCCTTTTAACAGGAAAAGCTGATGAGTGGTTTTGGCAATTTATTAGGCAAAATCCTAACGCTAGTTACCCATTTCTTTGCTACTCCATTAAAAAGCAATTTGGCAAATTTGAAAGCGATCATGAAATCGTTCATAGAATATCATTGAGAAAGCAACAACATAGGTAATCTTTTGACAATTTCTATGATGATGTGGTTTCAATGAATTCTCGCATGAGCCAGCCAATGACAGATAGTGTGTTGTCTGAGATCATGAAGAAAAATCTCACCACCAATCTCAAATATATGCTTTTTAACAGTGAGTCAATAAGTCTGGAGGGATTTCGCGATGTTGCCCGAAAAGCTGAACAAGTTCTTTCGGAAACCAAAAATCAACCATCTTTTTATAGCCCGCAAAGGTAGGTACACGAAATTGATACCGTCTCAAACGATGATGATAGTAATATTGAATTTGACCCACAGGTGGAAGCGTTGCAAGTTTTTCGTCGCTTTTCTAAACCTGACTATTCCAAAATACAATGCTGGAATTGTATGAACCTCGGACATTCTTATATTTATTGCTCTGAAGCAATAACTAATATGTTTTGCTTTAAGTGTGGACAAAAAGGAGTACTTACTCCAAGATGTCCTAACAACCACCAGGGAAACCACCGACAGAGCGTGATGGCCACCGGGGACTCAAGTTCTTCCCGCCCGACCCCGAGTTCAAATTAGACTCAGATAATTTACAAAATTTTGTAAATTTATCTTCACCAAACAATGACAAATTTAAAATTTTAAAACCAGTTTTCCGTGACTTTGCGTGTCAAACCGATTCCGATTTTTCAAGTTTTCAAAACCGAGAGATTTGCTACGAAGTAGCTAAAAATCGAATTTTTAATAATAAAGTCTGCTCAGTAAAAAAATTGAGTAAACTAAAAAAGCGCAGATTGAGACATAAAAAGCGCAAAAGTTACAGAAAAATAATTGAATCTACCAAACTTTCCATTAATGGTGATGACCGTCCATTTGCCAAAGTCAAAGTTTTTGATGAAAATTTGATTGGTTTACTGGACTCAGGAGCTAGTGTTTCGGTCTTAGGAAAAAATTGTCTGACATTTGTGGAAAAGCACAAAATTTTTATAAAGCCTCTAAAAACGTTCTTATCTACGGCTGATGGAAAAAAGCAAAATGTTATTGGTTATTGTGACCTTGCTGTCACCTATAAAAATGTTACAAGAACCACCAGTTTTTATATTGCACCGTCGCTCAGCCAAGAGGCGTATTTTGGAGTTGATTCTTGGCAAGCATTTGCTATAGCTCCAGAAATTTTTTCACAAATAAACTCACTTAGTATTAGTGAAGACCCAGCAGAAACACTTGATTTCATCTTTCGCCAGAAGAACAATTGCAGCTTGAATACGTTATTTTCCAGATCCCCTCTTTTGGAAAACTCGGTCTTGGTTGCACGAATTTACTCGAGCATCATATAGACACTGGAGAAGCTGTGCCAGTCAAATCGCGACATTTTCCTCTGTCACCTCCAAGGCAAGAAGAAGCATATCAAGAAGTTGATAGGCTACTGAGTATGGGAGTAATCGAGGAATCGAACTCGCCATGGTGTAGTCCGGCTGTTTTAGTGCGCAAACCGGGAAAAGTAAGGCTCTGTATCGACTCGCGCAAGCTCAATGATTTGACTAAAAAGGATTCTTATCCGTTACCCCATATCAATGGATTGCTAAGTAGACTAAAAGATACATTTTTCATAAGCGGAATTGATTTGAAGGATGCATTTCTTCAAATAAAACTGTCCGAATCTTCAAAACAAAAAACTGCATTTTTCATCCCTGGAAGACCCTTATACTGGCTCAACCCGATTTTACACGTGAATTTTCTATTCAATGCGACGCGTCTCGTATTGGTGTAGGCGGTCTTCTTTTCCAACTCGATGATGACGGTAAGGAGCATCCTATTGCGTTCGTTTCCCAGAAACTTAATAAAGCTTAGCGTAACTATACGGTTACAGAGCTGGAATGCATGGCCGCAGTGGTATGCATAAAAAAATTTCGCCCTTATATTGAAGGCTTACCTTTTCGGGTCATAACCGACCATTCAAGCCTTAAGTGGCTGATGACTCAAAAGGATTTAAATAACCGACTTGCGCGCTGGAGCTTAGCACTGCAGTGCTTCGACTTTAAAATTGAACACCGCAAGGGTTCTTTAAATGTGGTCCCTGACGCCTTGTCTCGTTTCGATGTAGACAAAATTTCTGCGCAGAACCTTACGTCAGATATCGACCTTTCTTCACCAGAGTTTGATTCCACTGAGTACCAAAATCTACGCAAAATCATCACTGAAAATAAATCCTCTTTGCCTGACTTGTATATGGATGAAAATGGAAAACTTGTATACAAGCGTGTTAAGTTCAGACGAGGAATTGAAAACGAAGAGAATGATTTGTGGAGATTGTGGTTACCAAAAACTTTGGCCGCAGAGGCTATAAAATTTGCTCACGACTCAATTTTGGGTTGCCACGGCGGATATGTCAAAACACTTGCGAGGGTTCGTCAAAAATACTTTTGGCCTTCCATTGTGAAAGATGTAAAAACTTATGTCGAAAACTGTGACATTTGCAAAGGTGCCAAACCAACAAATAAAATTTTACGACCACCCATGGGCCAATCTTTTGTGACCGAGCGGCCTTTCCAAAGGCTTTATTGTGATTTTTTGGGTCCTTATCCCATGAATAAAACCACCAAAAACACTTCTCTTTTTATTGCACTTGACCATTTAACAAAATATATTTTCCTGAAGCCAATGCGTGCTGCAACCACTACGAATGTAATTGATTTTTTTCAAACGGATGTTTTTCCATCATTTGGTGTGCCTCAGTTTATCCATAGTGATAATGGCAGACAGTTCATATCAAAAGATATGCAGCAATTTTTATCTGACTATGGCATAAGCCATATTAAAACTGGCCTTTATTCGCCTCAGGCAAACGCCTCCGAGCGTGTAAACCGCGAAATTATTACGAAACTGAGGATTTTTCTTGAGAGCCAATCTGATCATTGTAGTTGGGATCGATATATTCCCCAAATTCTTTCAATCTTGCGCAGTGACTACCATTCATCTATAAAATGCTCCCCATACTTTGCTGTTTTTGGACAGAATATGTGTCAACATGCTTCGTCTTATGATTTGCTGCAAAAGTTAAATTGCTTAAAAACCGGCGATTTGCAAAAACTTGGCAATCGCACATGAAAAGGCTACCAAAACCTACAATACTCGATCCAAGCCTGTCAATTATCGCGTAGGCCAGGAGGTTTTTAGAGAAAATATTAGCCAGAGCAATTTTGCGAAAGGCATTAGTTCCAAATTCAACCGGAAATTTTTGAAGTGTCGAATTAAAAAGAAAATTGGAAGTGCGTTGTATGAATTGGAGAATTTAAATGGAAATTTCATTGGAACATTCCATGCAGATAAAATTAAACCATAATGCTTTAATTTTGGGTTTTGTCTTGCCCGGCTTGCTAATGGTAAAGCATGAGACTCTTAATCTTAGGGTTGTGAGTCGAGCCCCACGTTAAATGTGAGTACAGTTTGGAATTCAATCTCGCTCGTGATGGTGAAAATATAAATTCGGTTCCTGTTTGTTCTTTGTTTTATTTCCTTTTGAAATGAAAGAAAAAATATAACAAAGCAGGTTTGTAACGAATTTATCAAAGCACCCTGTTTGCTATGGCTAAAAAAATATATGCTCTACTGTTCTTGCAAAGCGGTAAAAGCACGCCACACAACCGCTTTTCTTTTTTTGTTGTTATGCTAAGCTATTTTGTTTGTTACAAGACAAGAAAATGTATATACGCATATACGTAAGTATACTAAGCGAAACAAAAAAACTGTAAATATATGGCGTGAGTGACGGACGAACGGCAACCAGCAGCAAGTCGACCGTTGAGTGGCAACAGGTGGCCAAAAACGCATCGTAGCGTCAGTAGCCGAAAAATACCCAGCGTGTGCGGACGTCGCAAAAAAATAAAAGTTGCTGAAAAATTTTGATACGCGTCGGTCGCTCGTGTGCATTGTCGCATTTGGTTGTGTCGCTGCCAAATCTTTGGAGAGCTAGACAAAAAAAATTACAAAATTATAAAAAAATAATAGCGAAAAGTTTACCAGTTGCCAGTTTTTTTTTAATTTTAAATTGCTAAAAGATAAATGCACACATTTTGGAAACAAACAATAACGGAGAAATTGTGAAATACAAAAATTTATGAAAACAAAAAAAAAAATCAGTAGGAAGAACAAAATCAATTTAAATGAAATTGTGTTTGCCTTGAAACGGTGCTGAAAAATGAAAAGCAGTTTTCCTAAGGTTTAATGTAAAACTATATAAATTAATTTAAATAATACACTAAAAGAGCAGAAAATAAGAAGAGAAAATAAATACCTCAATGTAAGTGCATTATATTCTATAAAAAAAAAAATAATAATGAGAAGTAAAAACCAGAATTTATATTCTCAAATACAAAATGTGACGAATCAAAATATACATACAACTACTGCAAAATAAAACAACATAAAACAATAAAATAAAACTGAAATTTATCAAACTAAATAAAAAAAAAAAAAACGATACGAAACGCAGAAAATAAAAATTAGTAATAAAATTACATTGTAATTAAACAAAACAAAAAAAAACCTATAAGTAGAACAAGCTACAAACACCGCGGCAGCAGCCAGCATCAAAGCCAGCATCAACGCCAGCATCCACACCAGCAACCACAGCAGCAACGAAGGGGGTACCCCAGTAACTTAAGTATTATATTTTTTTTTTCATTTATTTTTAGGAAAATAACACACCATTTTTGGTACCATTTTGTTTTATATATTTAATTTTAACAAATGAAATCTTAAGTTTATTTTTTTTACACAAAAAAAGAAAAATTATAAAATTTAAAGAAAAGTTACTATGGTTTGTTTTGAGACTAATAATTATTATATTAATAATTTTTGTATTGAACTTTTTAGTCATTTATACAACCAACATGAGAAATTATAAAAAATCATAGCACATGTATAAGCCAAATAAGCTTAAAAAGAGCTATGTCAACTGAACATAACTCAGAATGATAACAAGAAAAAATGGAACAATAAGTGCGAAATCCAAACACGCACTTTGTACACATCAAGGTCACATACCCAATAGCTCAAGTGTTAGAGCGGCCGTCGCAATTCAAAAAATGCATACGGTCGGGTGTTCGATTCTCAGTACAACTTAACCAAAACTGGTCTGATGAGGCTATGTATATGCATATAAATATGTTTATACGTGGTAATAGCCGAAACATATGTCACCAATTACCAGGTTAAATTGATCCACTTGTTATCTTTCTCATGTTGGTTGTATAAATGACTAAAAAGTTCAATACAAAAAAAAAAAAAAAAAAAAAAAAAAAAAAAAAAAAAAAAAAAATTATTAAAGTTACTATAGTTTAAATTAAAATTATAAAAGCAAAAGAAAAAAGAAAAGCAAAAAAAGAAAATGAATTTAAAATTAAAGTTAATGAAATTAAAGAAAAATTAAATATTTTTTTTTAAATATGAAGATCTGCTAGGCAGTAATTTTAGGGGAGATGCCGGGGTGGTAGGACAGTGATGCTAACAGGAGGGATTTAAGGGAAGGGACCTGGGGTTTTTCTGCTCCCCGTTTGTAAATTTTTTTAGTTTTTTTTTCTATGCGTACGCCTAGATGCGGCTTTGGGAAACCGCGGCCCTAGCCGGGAAGTCTGAGTGCTTGGCACGAAAGACTCGCGAGTTTTTTCTTTCCGCCTACATGCCGCGCGTAACATAGATGGCGCCCAACGGAAGTCCTAATGCATAATTTGAAGAAATTTTGTATTTCGATTTTTTTTTAAATAATTTTTCGAATTTTTAATTTTTTTTGAATTTTTGAAACGCAGGGGCATCCTCTGAAGGGGGGATGACGGGGTTAGCGATCCCGCATATCCCAGCGAATCCAGGAAGCGTCTGTTCCCATATTGGGCGGCTTCCTGGTCAGCGTCTGTACCCACAGTGGGCGGCTGGAACTTAGCACCGACCCTTACGGCTGGGGCGATGATATGTCGGATCGCTCTTCCAATGTGAGTGGAGTCTCGCACAAGTCCCAGCTACTGGGAGGTTTTTCTAAAACCGGTGCTGCGTGCGGTGCGAGGCTCGGCTCAGATTGGAGAGGATTTTGTCCGGCATGGATGGTCCCACCACCGGTTGCCGCCCTGCACGGATCTTGCCTCGAGGGCGAGTAGAGTCTCGCACAAGTCCCAGCAGCTGGACACCTTTAAAACTGCCGCTGTGTGCTGTGCGGGGCTCGACTCGAGCTCGAGGCTGGTTGTAGTGGTTCTGGCAGGGTAGACGTTGGCAGAAGAGAAAAAAAAAGGAATAAACAGGTTTTCATTGTTTTCCTTGTCGTCTGGCATTACGGACCTCTGCACTGGCATCTCCCCTAGTTAGCTATTCATATTCTCGTATTATTTCAGAACTGTACTTACTTATATTTGCATATTTTTATTATTATATATTGATAAATTTTCTTTCCTGCAGCCTCCTTTACAACAATTTTTTTTAATTGTCTTTTTTTTGCGTCACAATACTCAATATTTCCTTTTTTTTTAAATATTATGAATACTCGATCTAGTCGAGGAACCAGCAGCAAAGGAACTCCAAATAGAGGTCGAGGTAGACCTACTACTAACGACGCAAGTACCTCAAGTTTTAATCGGTCCTTTGCTAGAGCAACCAAACCTCGAGTTGTTCACACACCCCCTAGATTTTCTGCAGCTTCCATTGTCAGTATTGAGCGTGCGCTCCAGGACCCTGCCATTGTAGGATTTTCTTTGGCAGGTCAACCAGAATCCTTGACAGGTCAACCAGAATCCTTTACAGGTCAACCAGAACCAATTGATACTGATCCTGACGGGTCAAAATTTAATTTAATCGATATTTCTAATTTTGATACTGTTCAAAATCAAACGCCTTTTGAGCCAAACCCAAATTTTAATATGGCTGATTCAGAGGCCGATGTTTTTCCGGAAAATGCTCCCAATCACGACAATCAAGGGGTAGGCGCAAGAGCAAGTGTCACTTCAGTGGATGACTTGGTTGCACTTCTGCGTCAGGCCATAGTAACCAGTCAGGAGGAGCTAAAAGGGGAAATGCGGGATATAAGATCCACAGTTGACAACCTGAACAGCAGGATGTCTGGTCAAGTACCACAACCTTCTGGAAGCAATCCTCAGCTGCAACCACCACAAGATTATAGACCAAGGGTTGAAAATTTCCCAAAATTACAGGACTGGAAAATTTCCTATGACGGATCTGGTAACGTTGCAGATTTTCTTTTTAAAGCGAAAACGCTTTGTCAACGAACCAGATGCTCACTGGACCATCTCTCAACCAATTTTCATGTCCTTTTAACAGGAAAAGCTGATGAGTGGTTTTGGCAATTTATTAGGCAAAATCCTAATGCTAGTTACCCATTTCTTTGCTACTCCATTAAAAAGCAATTTGGCAAATTTGAAAGCGATCATGAAATCGTTCATAGAATCTCATTGAGAAAGCAACAACATAGGGAATCTTTTGACAATTTCTATGATGATGTGGTTTCAATGAATTCTCGCATGAGCCAGCCAATGACAGATAGTGTGTTGTCTGAGATCATGAAGAAAAATCTCACCACCAATCTCAAATATATGCTTTTTAACAGTGAGTCAATAAGTCTGGAGGGATTTCGTGATGTTGCCCGAAAAGCTGAACAATTGCTCTTGGAAAGAAAAAATCAAACACCCACTTTTAACCCGCAAAGGCAGGTACACGAAATTGATATTGTCTCAAACGAGGATGATAGTAATTTTGAGTTTGACCCACAGGTGGAAGCGTTGCAAGTTTCTCGTCGCTTTTCTAAACCTGACTATTCCAAAATACAATGCTGGAATTGTATGAGCCTCGGACATTCTTATATTTATTGCTCTGAAGCAATAACCAATATTTTTTGCTTTAAGTGTGGACAAAAAGGAGTACTTACTCCAAGATGTCCTAACAACCACCAGGGAAACCACCGACAGAGCGTGATGGCCACCGGGGACACACGTTCTTCCCGCCCGACCCCGAGTTCAAATTAAACTCAGATAATTTACAAAATTTTGTAAATTTATCTTCACCAAACCATAACGAATTTCAAATTTTAAAACCAGTTTTCCGTGACTTTGCGTGTCAAACCGATTCCGATTTTTCAAGTTTTCGAAACCGAGAGATTCGCTACGAAGCAGCTAAAAATCGAATTTTTGATAATAAAGTCTGCTCAGTAAAAAAATTGAGTAAACTAAAAAAGTGCAGATTGAGACATAAAAAGCGCAAAAGTTACAGAAAAATAATTGAATCTACCAAACTTTCCATTAATGGTGATGACCGTCCATTTGCCAAAGTCAAAGTTTTTGATGAATGTTTAATTGGCTTGCTGGACTCAGGAGCTAGTGTTTCGGTCTTAGGGAAAAATTGTCTAACATTTGTGGAAAAACACAAAATTTTTATAAAGCCTCTAAAAACGTTCTTATCTACGGCTGATGGAAAAAAGCAAAATGTTATTGGTTATTGTGACCTTGCTGTCACCTATAAAAATGTTACAAGAACCATCAGTTTTTATATTGCACCATCGCTCAGCCAAGAGGCGTATTTTGGAGTAGATTTTTGGCAAGCATTTGCTATAGCTCCAGAAATTTTTCCACAAATAAACTCACTTAGTATTAGTGAAGACCCAACAGCAACACTTGATTTTCATATTCTTTCACCAGAAGAACAACTTGAACTTGACAAAGTTATTTTGCAGTTCCCGTCTTTTGAAAAACTCGGTCTTGGTTGCACGAATTTACTCGAGCATCATATAGACACTGGAGACGCTGTGCCAGTCAAATCGCGACATTTTCCTCTGTCACCTCCAAGGCAAGAAGAAGCATATCAAGAAGTTGATAGGCTACTGAGTATGGGAGTAATCGAGGAATCGAACTCGCCATGGTGTAGTCCGGCTGTTTTAGTGCGCAAACCGGGAAAAGTAAGGCTCTGTATCGACTCGCGCAAGCTCAATGATTTGACTAAAAAGGATTCTTATCCGTTACCCCATATCAATGGATTGCTAAGTAGACTAAAAGATACATTTTTCATAAGCGGAATTGATTTGAAGGATGCATTTCTTCAAATAAAACTGTCCGAATCTTCAAAACAAAAAACTGCATTTTTCATCCCTGGAAGACCCTTATACTGGCTCAACCCGATTTTACACGTGAATTTTCTATTCAATGCGACGCGTCTCGTATTGGTGTAGGCGGTCTTCTTTTCCAACTCGATGATGACGGTAAGGAGCATCCTATTGCGTTCGTTTCCCAGAAACTTAATAAAGCTTAGCGTAACTATACGGTTACAGAGCTGGAATGCATGGCCGCAGTGGTATGCATAAAAAAATTTCGCCCTTATATTGAAGGCTTACCTTTTCGGGTCATAACCGACCATTCAAGCCTTAAGTGGCTGATGACTCAAAAGGATTTAAATAACCGACTTGCGCGCTGGAGCTTAGCACTGCAGTGCTTCGACTTTAAAATTGAACACCGCAAGGGTTCTTTAAATGTGGTCCCTGACGCCTTGTCTCGTTTCGATGTAGACAAAATTTCTGCGCAGAACCTTACGTCAGATATCGACCTTTCTTCACCAGAGTTTGATTCCACTGAGTACCAAAATCTACGCAAAATCATCACTGAAAATAAATCCTCTTTGCCTGACTTGTATATGGATGAAAATGGAAAACTTGTATACAAGCGTGTTAAGTTCAGACGAGGAATTGAAAACGAAGAGAATGATTTGTGGAGATTGTGGTTACCAAAAACTTTGGCCGCAGAGGCTATAAAATTTGCTCACGACTCAATTTTGGGTTGCCACGGCGGATATGTCAAAACACTTGCGAGGGTTCGTCAAAAATACTTTTGGCCTTCCATTGTGAAAGATGTAAAAACTTATGTCGAAAACTGTGACATTTGCAAAGGTGCCAAACCAACAAATAAAATTTTACGACCACCCATGGGCCAATCTTTTGTGACCGAGCGGCCTTTCCAAAGGCTTTATTGTGATTTTTTGGGTCCTTATCCCATGAATAAAACCACCAAAAACACTTCTCTTTTTATTGCACTTGACCATTTAACAAAATATATTTTCCTGAAGCCAATGCGTGCTGCAACCACTACGAATGTAATTGATTTTTTTCAAACGGATGTTTTTCCATCATTTGGTGTGCCTCAGTTTATCCATAGTGATAATGGCAGACAGTTCATATCAAAAGATATGCAGCAATTTTTATCTGACTATGGCATAAGCCATATTAAAACTGGCCTTTATTCGCCTCAGGCAAACGCCTCCGAGCGTGTAAACCGCGAAATTATTACGAAACTGAGGATTTTTCTTGAGAGCCAATCTGATCATTGTAGTTGGGATCGATATATTCCCCAAATTCTTTCAATCTTGCGCAGTGACTACCATTCATCTATAAAATGCTCCCCATACTTTGCTGTTTTTGGACAGAATATGTGTCAACATGCTTCGTCTTATGATTTGCTGCAAAAGTTAAATTGCTTAAAAACCGGCGATTTGCAAAAACTTGGCAATCGCACATGAAAAGGCTACCAAAACCTACAATACTCGATCCAAGCCTGTCAATTATCGCGTAGGCCAGGAGGTTTTTAGAGAAAATATTAGCCAGAGCAATTTTGCGAAAGGCATTAGTTCCAAATTCAACCGGAAATTTTTGAAGTGTCGAATTAAAAAGAAAATTGGAAGTGCGTTGTATGAATTGGAGGATTTAAATGGAAATTTCATTGGAACATTCCATGCAGATAAAATTAAACCATAATGCTTTAATTTTGGGTTTTGTCTTGCCCGGCTTGCTAATGGTAAAGCATGAGACTCTTAATCTTAGGGTTGTGAGTCGAGCCCCACGTTAAATGTGAGTACAGTTTGGAATTCAATCTCGCTCGTGATGGTGAAAATATAAATTCGGTTCCTGTTTGTTCTTTGTTTTATTTCCTTTTGAAATGAAAGAAAAAATATAACAAAGCAGGTTTGTAACGAATTTATCAAAGCACCCTGTTTGCTATGGCTAAAAAAATATATGCTCTACTGTTCTTGCAAAGCGGTAAAAGCACGCCACACAACCGCTTTTCTTTTTTTGTTGTTATGCTAAGCTATTTTGTTTGTTACAAGACAAAAAAATGTATATACGCATATACGTAAGTATACTAAGCGAAACAAAAAAACTGTAAATATATGGCGTGAGTGACGGACGAACGGCAACCAGCAGCAAGTCGACCGTTGAGTGGCAACAGGTGGCCAAAAACGCATCGTAGCGTCAGTAGCCGAAAAATACCCAGCGTGTGCGGACGTCGCAAAAAAATAAAAGTTGCTGAAAAATTTTGATACGCGTCGGTCGCTCGTGTGCATTGTCGCATTTGGTTGTGTCGCTGCCAAATCTTTGGAGAGCTAGACAAAAAAAATTACAAAATTATAAAAAAATAATAGCGAAAAGTTTACCAGTTGCCAGTTTTTTTTTAATTTTAAATTGCTAAAAGATAAATGCACACATTTTGGAAACAAACAATAACGGAGAAATTGTGAAATACAAAAATTTATGAAAACAAAAAAAAAAATCAGTAGGAAGAACAAAATCAATTTAAATGAAATTGTGTTTGCCTTGAAACGGTGCTGAAAAATGAAAAGCAGTTTTCCTAAGGTTTAATGTAAAACTATATAAATTAATTTAAATAATACACTAAAAGAGCAGAAAATAAGAAGAGAAAATAAACACCTCAATGTAAGTGCATTATATTCTATAAAAAAAAAAATAATAATGAGAAGTAAAAACCAGAATTTATATTCTCAAATACAAAATGTGACGAATCAAAATATACATACAACTACTGCAAAATAAAACAACATAAAACAATAAAATAAAACTGAAATTTATCAAACTAAATAAAAAAAAAAAAAACGATACGAAACGCAGAAAATAAAAATTAGTAATAAAATTACATTGTAATTAAACAAAACAAAAAAAAACCTATAAGTAGAACAAGCTACAAACACCGCGGCAGCAGCCAGCATCAAAGCCAGCATCAACGCCAGCATCCACACCAGCAACCACAGCAGCAACGAAGGGGGTACCCCAGTAACTTAAGTATTATATTTTTTTTTTTCATTTATTTTTAGGAAAATAACACACCATTTTTGGTACCATTTTGTTTTATATATTTAATTTTAACAAATGAAATCTTAAGTTTATTTTTTTTACACAAAAAAAGAAAAATTATAAAATTTAAAGAAAAGTTACTATAGTTTAAATTAAAATTATAAAAGCAAAAGAAAAAAGAAAAGCAAAAAAAGAAAATGAATTTAAAATTAAAGTTAATGAAATTAAAGAAAAATTAAATATTTTTTTTTAAATATGAAGATCTGCTAGGCAGTAATTTTAGGGGAGATGCCGGGGTGGTAGGACAGTGATGCTAACAGGAGGGATTTAAGGGAAGGGACCTGGGGTTTTTCTGCTCCCCGTTTGTAAATTTTTTTAGTTTTTTTTTCTATGCGTACGCCTAGATGCGGCTTTGGGAAACCGCGGCCCTAGCCGGGAAGTCTGAGTGCTTGGCACGAAAGACTCGCGAGTTTTTTCTTTCCGCCTACATGCCGCGCGTAACATAGATGGCGCCCAACGGAAGTCCTAATGCATAATTTGAAGAAATTTTGTATTTCGATTTTTTTTTAAATAATTTTTCGAATTTTTAATTTTTTTTGAATTTTTGAAACGCAGGGGCATCCTCTGAAGGGGGGATGACGGGGTTAGCGATCCCGCATATCCCAGCGAATCCAGGAAGCGTCTGTTCCCATATTGGGCGGCTTCCTGGTCAGCGTCTGTACCCACAGTGGGCGGCTGGAACTTAGCACCGACCCTTACGGCTGGGGCGATGATATGTCGGATCGCTCTTCCAATGTGAGTGGAGTCTCGCACAAGTCCCAGCTACTGGGAGGTTTTTCTAAAACCGGTGCTGCGTGCGGTGCGAGGCTCGGCTCAGATTGGAGAGGATTTTGTCCGGCATGGATGGTCCCACCATAACGGTCGATGCACCAAACAACGGGAGTAGCGGATTTTTTTTGTTTTCCTGCGGTTGCCGCCCTGCACGGATCTTGCCTCGAGGGCGAGTAGAGTCTCGCACAAGTCCCAGCAGCTGGACACCTTTAAAACCGCCGCTGTGTGCTGTGCGGGGCTCGACTCGAGCTCGAGGCTGGTTGTAGTGGTTCTGGCAGGGTAGACGTTGGCAGAAGAGAAAAAAAAAGGAATAAACAGGTTTTCATTGTTTTCCTTGTCGTCTGGCATTACGGACCTCTGCACTGGCATCTCCCCTAGTTAGCTATTCATATTCTCGTATTATTTCAGAACTGTACTTACTTATATTTGCATATTTTTATTATTATATATTGATAAATTTTCTTTCCTGCAGCCTCCTTTACAACAATTTTTTTTAATTGTCTTTTTTTTGCGTCACAATACTCAATATTTCCTTTTTTTTTAAATATTATGAATACTCGATCTAGTCGAGGAACCAGCAGCAAAGGAACTCCAAATAGAGGTCGAGGTAGACCTACTACTAACGACGCAAGTACCTCAAGTTTTAATCGGTCCTTTGCTAGAGCAACCAAACCTCGAGTTGTTCACACACCCCCTAGATTTTCTGCAGCTTCCATTGTCAGTATTGAGCGTGCGCTCCAGGACCCTGCCATTGTAGGATTTTCTTTGGCAGGTCAACCAGAATCCTTGACAGGTCAACCAGAATCCTTTACAGGTCAACCAGAACCAATTGATACTGATCCTGACGGGACAAAATTTAATTTAATCGATATTTCTAATTTTGATACTGTTCAAAATCAAACGCCTTTTGAGCCAAACCCAAATTTTAATATGGCTGATTCAGAGGCCGATGTTTTTCCGGAAAATGCTCCCAATCACGACAATCAAGGGGTAGGCGCAAGAGCAAGTGTCACTTCAGTGGATGACTTGGTTGCACTTCTGCGTCAGGCCATAGTAACCAGTCAGGAGGAGCTAAAAGGGGAAATGCGGGATATAAGATCCACAGTTGACAACCTGAACAGCAGGATGTCTGGTCAAGTACCACAACCTTCTGGAAGCAATCCTCAGCCGCAACCACCACAAGATTATAGACCAAGGGTTGAAAATTTCCCAAAATTACAGGACTGGAAAATTTCCTATGACGGATCTGGTAACGTTGCAGATTTTCTTTTTAAAGCGGAAACGCTTTGTCAACGAACCAGATGCTCACTGGACCATCTCTCAACCAATTTTCATGTCCTTTTAACAGGAAAAGCTGATGAGTGGTTTTGGCAATTTATTAGGCAAAATCATAATGCTAGTTACCCATTTCTTTGCTACTCCATTAAAAAGCAATTTGGCAAATTTGAAAGCGATCATGAAATCGTTCATAGAATCTCATTGAGAAAGCAACAACATAGGGAATCTTTTGACAATTTCTATGATGATGTGGTTTCAATGAATTCTCGCATGAGCCAGCCAATGACAGATAGTGTGTTGTCTGAGATCATGAAGAAAAATCTCACCACCAATCTCAAATATATGCTTTTTAACAGTGAGTCAATAAGTCTGGAGGGATTTCGCGATGTTGCCCGAAAAGCTGAACAAGTTCTTTCGGAAACCAAAAATCAACCATCTTTTTATAGCCCGCAAAGGTAGGTACACGAAATTGATACCGTCTCAAACGATGATGATAGTAATATTGAATTTGACCCACAGGTGGAAGCGTTGCAAGTTTCTCGTCGCTTTTCTAAACCTGACTATTCCAAAATACAATGCTGGAATTGTATGAGCCTCGGACATTCTTATATTTATTGCTCTGAAGCAATAACCAATATTTTTTGTTTTAAGTGTGGACAAAAAGGAGTACTTACTCCAAGATGTCCTAACAACCACCAGGGAAACCACCGACAGAGCGTGATGGCCACCGGGGACACACGTTCTTCCCGCCCGACCCCGAGTTCAAATTAAACTCAGATAATTTACAAAATTTTGTAAATTTATCTTCACCAAACCATAACGAATTTCAAATTTTAAAACCAGTTTTCCGTGACTTTGCGTGTCAAACCGATTCCGATTTTTCAAGTTTTCGAAACCGAGAGATTCGCTACGAAGCAGCTAAAAATCGAATTTTTGATAATAAAGTCTGCTCAGTAAAAAAATTGAGTAAACTAAAAAAGTGCAGATTGAGACATAAAAAGCGCAAAAGTTACAGAAAAATAATTGAATCTACCAAACTTTCCATTAATGGTGATGACCGTCCAATTGCCAAAGTCAAAGTTTTTGATGAAAATTTGATTGGCTTACTGGACTCAGGAGCTAGTGTTTCGGTCTTAGGAAAAAATTGTCTGACATTTGTGGAAAAACACAAAATTTTTATAAAGCCTCTAAAAACGTTCTTATCTACGGCTGATGGAAAAAAGCAAAATGTTATTGGTTATTGTGACCTTGCTGTCACCTATAAAAATGTTACAAGAACCACCAGTTTTTATATTGCACCGTCGCTCAGCCAAGAGGCGTATTTTGGAGTTGATTTTTGGCAAGCATTTGCTATAGCTCCAGAAATTTTTTCACAAATAAACTCACTTAGTATTAGTGAAGACCCAGCAGAAACACTTGATTTCATCTTTCGCCAGAAGAACAATTGCAGCTTGAAAACGTTATTTTGCAGATCCCCTCTTTTGAAAAACTCGGTCTTGGTTGCACGAATTTACTCGAGCATCATATAGACACTGGAGACGCTGTGCCAGTCAAATCGCGACATTTTCCTCTGTCACCTCTTCTCTCAAACGAATTGGAAAGAAGATTCGATCAAAAAGGTACTCCTTTTCATTTTTAAATCTGCTCAACGTTTCTTTGGTATATTTTTTGATTTGATAAAAAATTGCACAATAATAAAAATGATCGTATAATAAATGATAATGATGAAAATGATTAATAATAATCAAAATTAATGATGATGAAATTAATATCAATCATTTTGAATCATAATAGTAATGGTAAGAGCAACAGAAAATATTCACGTCGAAACCTGAAAATATAGATTGATCATTTACGAAACACAGCCAAAGTATTGAAAATATTTCAGGTAAATATTTTTAGTAATCTCGAGTATTCTCAACTTGGAATTTTTACGGTTTGTCAATTATGTCATCTTGGGGCTGCAGACTCAATAAATCTTAGAAATAAAAGAGGGACGTTGGGCTTTTTGAAATTTTAGTGAAAACTTTCATTAGCGAATTCCAAATTCAAATATGTATGAATAAGTCAAAGTATATAATTTTTTTTGTAAATACTGTTGCACTGATAATTTTGATAATTTATTTGATCTGTAATCTGATTGTAATTTTTTTTAGATCTTGATGTTTAGAGTCGTTAGAAAATATACTACTTGATACATACAAAGGAAATGTCGCCGCTGAAGAAATTTTGGAGTCAAAACTGGGCATTTTCTTAGATGATTTTGAACTGACCAACCTTCGTCCTCAACTCCAAATATTGAAAAACATGTCTGGCAACAAACCAACGTGCTGTCCTGAAATCGCCGACCAACTTCGGAAATCATCTCACACAACGAAACACCTTCTAGATCAAGTTTATCGACTGGTCAATTTAATAATGACAGTGGCAGATTCAGCAGCTTCTTGTGAAAGGTCACTTAGCGCTTTGACTTAAGCCCTAAAGTATAGAATTAATCCTTTTCAGAAAAATTTATAAAAATGTCCTTACGACGCCCTTGGATAATTGTCAAATATTCGCCAAAGCATCCATGACTTGATCTCATACAATTCAATCAAAAAGTTTCGGCATTGATGACAACTAAGGCACGGGTCTGTAAGTTGAAACATAGTTCTTACATCCTTTTCTAAATAGGGGGTTATGTATGATATTTTCCAAAAGTTAAGAAACTAGCTTTCTCTAATATATCTATTAAGTAAAAAGCTGAGGGGCTGACTCAGCACAGAGCCACAGTTAACTAATACTGGCGCCGGAATACCATCAGATACGGAATTCATCATCCACAGATGAGATATATTTCTCTATGTGGTCAAACGAGGAAACTAAAGGGTAGTTATCCATATATTCAAAATATTTGATCCCAGGGCTAAGTAATTCTGTTGAAAATAATTCTTTGAACAAGCTAGCAAACATTCCAGCTATAATTTGTGGGTCGTTAGCGAGCCAATCAACTGTTCTGAATTCAGATGGAAACCTGTCAGATTGTTTTTTTGAAATTAATAAATCCCCGAAAATATAGAATATTCGACCTAATTTTATTCAAATATTCAGAATAAACTAAAGCTGAAGTATCTTTAAACTTAAGAAACAGTGGCTTGAATGATGTTGGTCGAAAGTTCAATGCAAGTTGCTACTTAAACGAAAGTCTCTCCGAAAGCGGGCGCAAATTTCTGCAGAGCGTAATTCGTCTCAAAAAAAATGTTTCCTGCATATGCGAGAGCCGGAGTGGTTTGTGTCAAAAAGTTTGAGCACGGTGAAAGCTGTGTAATCGAATACTTAACTAAACTTTCCGCCATAGCTGCGGTTGATACTCATGATGACAATGTTTAAGCTAATGTTAAGTAAAACTAAAACTTTATTATTATTAGTTTTTATTGTAAGATTGTTATTTCTTTTCCTTACATTTCTTAATTTTTCCTATTTTTCAACTTTTTTAACTACCTGTAAAGGGAACTACTTAGTTACTAGTTATTTTTGGAAATGAGTGTTTTTCTTATATGTAATTTATTCTCAAATTTGTTTAAATTTTCATATACATGTTTCTCTGTTAATGCTTTGCTCTAGAAATTCTGTTAATTGCGTTAGAGATAGTTGCCTGGTGCAAGTTCTTTGTACACAGCATTCTGGTCTAAAGGTGGTTCACTTCAATGCTAGAAGCCTTAATTTAATAAACTTGACCATTTAAAATTTGTTTTTGAAAACTCTTCGGTTGGCGTTATAGGGTCAGAATACGTGGAACCGACATCCCTGAAATGTTTTTCAAAGTTTTTTATATAAATCAGTTGCTGCCACATGCTTCTTTCGACTTTTTAATACTTTTAACCTATTTAAGTTTTTTTCAACTTATCTAACTTTATCAACTTATTTTGAAACTATTCAACATTTTTCAATCGTCAACTTCTGTAAGTTTTTCAGCCTTTTTCACTTTACTTACTTATGGTAACTTTTTTGGAACTTCTTCAAACTCTTTCAATTATTTCCGACTTTTTCCAGTCTCAATCAATTACTTACTAGTTTTCAACAGTTTTCACAATTACTCAGATTTTTCCGACATCTTCAATTTCTTCGATTTTTTAACTTTTTTGACTTTCTTAACTGATTTGTCTGATCAACGTTCATCTTAGAGTGCTTACCTGGACATTTTGAAAACTTTTTATGTATGTAAGTAGTACCTACTAAGTACATACAAAAGACTGACAACTTTTGCATTGGGGTATGAGAAGTGAGCTCTTTACAATCAAATTTTGCCATAGTATATGTAGTGTTTTGATTTTATTTGTTTATTTGCAATGAAAACTAAGATATAAGTAGTTAAAAACAAATAAAGCTTATAGTGATATTTTTCATTTTGTCGCTTATTTTATAGCTTTAACCAATTTTAATTCAGGAATTTTTTTCACGGGTTTTGTCCACGGTCTTACACCAGTTAGAAATGTTGCTAATCCATTTTCATTTTGCTAAAAATATAAAAACTTAATTATGAAAAAGTAATTTGAAAGGTTTCTTATTTTTGAATAACACTAGAAAATTTAAAAAAATGTTGAACATAGTTTTTTCATTCATTCATTGCATTTTATTATTATACAGTCAAAAAAAATTTTTAATACAATCATTACAATTAATTAATAATATCTGCATTCTGTATTTCAAAGTTAACTAGTGACGAATACAAATTTAGATACATATGAGACGAGGCCGCCACATTTTTAAATCGCTCCCAATTTTTTTTACGTATTCTATGAGTTATATTAGTGGACACGTGTGACGGGAATTAATTTGTTATTGAAGATATTGAGCTGTGAAGTTCGAAGGTTTTACATTTTATGGTGTTTTATGGTCATATTAAAATAAACATACATATGTATGCTCTCCGGAAAATTTTAACGGAAAAATAATTTTTTATTTGTAAGTTTATATAGCAAATATACATAAGTAATTCTAAAATTATATTTAAAATGATTGTGGAGTCAAGCCACAAGATAAGCATGTATATAGTTTTGAGTTAAAAATTCAAATAAATACACAGTACAATTCAGAAACACCAATTTTATATATATAAGGGACGTTCCATGTCAACCGGGAATTTTGCGAATTTTAGAAACAAAAATAGGATTTTTTAAATATTGTAACGAATTTATCGAAGCACCCTGTTTGCTATGGCTTAAAAAAAATATGCTCTACTGTTCTTGCAAAGCGGTAAAAGCACGCCACTCAAACGCTTTTCTTTTTTTTGTTGTTTTGCTAAGCTATTTTTTTTTTTGTTACAAGACAATAAAATGTATATGCATATAAGTACGTAGGTATACTAAGCGATAGAAAAAACTGTAAATATATGGCGTGAGTGACGGACGAACGGCAACCAGCAGTAAGCCGAACGCTGAGTGGCAACAGGTTGCCAAAAACGCATCGTACAGGCAGTTGCCGAAAAATATCCAAAGTGTGCGGGTGCTTGAAAAATAATAAGAAAAAATCGCTCAGTTGCGGAGAAATTTATATACGCGTGGTCACAAGCAGCTACAAAGAATAAAATTTTTCTAAAAGATTTGGAATCAGCCAATAAAAAATAAAATAATGCCACTGCAATAGTGAAAAAAAAACAATACTACTTTTTGATAATTTTTGCAAAAAGGTGCGGTATAAACTATTAAATAAAATGCGGGTAAACGCGCTAAGCTAAAAAGTATAGTTCTTCTCAAAAAAAAAAGGCTATGCAAGATAACAAGTGGATCAATTTAACCTGGTAATTGGTGACATATGTTTCGGCTATTACCACGTATAAACATATTTATATGCATATACATAGCCTCATCAGACCAGTTTTGGTTAAGTTGTACTGAGAATCGAACACCCGACCGTATGCATTTTTGAATTGCGACGGCCGCTCTAACACTTGAGCTATTGGGTATGTGACCTTGATGTGTACAAAGTGCGTGTTTGGATTTCGCACGTATTGTTCCATTTTTCTTGTTATCTTTCTGAGTTATGTTCAGTTGACATAGCTCTTTTTAAGCTTATTTGGCTTATACATGTGCTATGATTTTTTATAATTTTATTTTCATATAATTTCAAAGTTCTGGAAAATTTTCCAGCTACTTTTTTTTTATTATTATTGAAAAATTGGCGGGTTCTCCATATATTAAGAATTTTTGGTTTGTTTTGAGACTAATAATTATTATATTAATAATTTTTGTATTGAACTTTTTAGTCATTTATACAACCAACATGAGAAAGATAACAAGTGGATCAATTTAACCTGGTAATTGGTGACATATGTTTCGGCTATTACCACGTATAAACATATTTATATGCATATACATAGCCTCATCAGACCAGTTTTGGTTAAGTTGTACTGAGAATCGAACACCCGACCGTATGCATTTTTGAATTGCGACGGCCGCTCTAACACTTGAGCTATTGGGTATGTGACCTTGATGTGTACAAAGTGCGTGTTTGGATTTCGCACGTATTGTTCCATTTTTCTTGTTATCTTTCTGAGTTATGTTCAGTTGACATAGCTCTTTTTAAGCTTATTTGGCTTATACATGTGCTATGATTTTTTATAATTTTATTTTCATATAATTTCAAAGTTCTGGAAAATTTTCCAGCTACTTTTTTTTATTATTATTGAAAAATTGGCGGGTTCTCCATATATTAAGAATTTTTGGTTTGTTTTGAGACTAATAATTATTATATTAATAATTTTTGTATTGAACTTGTTATCTTTCTCATGTTGGTTGTATAAATGACTAAAAAGTTCAATACAAAAATTATTAATATAATAATTATTAGTCTCAAAACAAACCAAAAATTCTTAATATATGGAGAACCCGCCAATTTTTCAATAATAATAAAAAAAAGTAGCTGGAAAATTTTCCAGAACTTTGAAATTATATGAAAATAAAATTATAAAAAATCATAGCACATGTATAAGCCAAATAAGCTTAAAAAGAGCTATGTCAACTGAACATAACTCAGAAAGATAACAAGAAAAATGGAACAATACGTGCGAAATCCAAACACGCACTTTGTACACATCAAGGTCACATACCCAATAGCTCAAGTGTTAGAGCGGCCGTCGCAATTCAAAAATGCATACGGTCGGGTGTTCGATTCTCAGTACAACTTAACCAAAACTGGTCTGATGAGGCTATGTATATGCATATAAATATGTTTATACGTGGTAATAGCCGAAACATATGTCACCAATTACCAGGTTAAATTGATCCACTTGTTATCTTTCTCATGTTGGTTGTATAAATGACTAAAAAGTTCAATACAAAAATTATTAATATTAATATAATAATTATTAGTCTTAAACAAATCAAATTCTTAAATAACTACATATTTGTTTGAATTTTCTTATCAAGATATAGTTTATTTTTCTATAAGCAAATATATATAAAAAAAAAAACTTAATTACAAAAGAACAAAAAAAAAAAAACGCAAAACGAAGAAAAGGAAAAAAATTAAAATTAATTGAATTAAAGAAAAATTAAAAATTTTTTTTCTTTTAACATGAAGATTTGCTAAGGCTTGCGCACGATGAAACTAGTGCACACATTATTACCTGTTAATTGTTCAGATTCGAAAAATTCAAAAAAATTTTAATCAAATTGGCTTTGGTATATATGTACAAATGTGCATGCTACTTTTTTTTACTCTTTCGTTAATTTATGGCTTCACCACGAGCAGCGAAATAAAAGTGCGTGAAAAAATTTCCAAAATATTTAACGAAAATAAAAATTGGACTTTCAAAGTAATTGCTAGAAAAGCTAAGATTTCGCGGAATACCGTTTCGCGTGTTATTAAAACCTATAAAGAACGTCTGACCGTGATTAGAAATCAAGGAAGTAGAAAAAATAAAGGTTTTAATAATCCTAATGTTGCCAAGAAGGTGATAGCTTCTTTTAAGAAAAATCCCAATATATCGGGAAGAAAAGTAGCTGAGAAAGTCCAATGCTCTGAGGCTTTTGTCAGAAAAGTTAAAAAGGAGGAAGGGCTTAAGTCATTTAAAGTCCAGAAAGTTCCGGACAGAAATTCCGAAAAGAACGTCAAGGCAAAAAAGCGATCCAAAATACTTTACCCCGAATACATTAAAAAATTTGACTGTTGCATTAAGGACGACGAGACTTACGTACTTGGTGACTTTTCGCAGCTTCCAGGTGTCGATTTTTATGTTGCAGATCATAGAGGAAATGTTCAAGAAGAGTTTAAGAGCCAAAAAAAGACGAAGTTTCTAAAGAAGTTTTTGGTATGGCAGGCAATCTTCAGCTGCGGTAGGCGAAGCAGTTCATTTGTTTCAACTGGGACTATTAACACCGAAATATGCATCCAGGAGTGCATGAAAAAACGTCTTTTACCATTTATTAGACAGCATGAGGTCTCAACTTTTTTTGGCAAGATTTGGCTTCATGCCATTACAGCAAATCTGCAGTTAAATGGTATGAAAAGAACAAAGTAGAATTTGTACCTAAATATGCAAATCCTCCTAACTGCCCGGAGCTCAGACCCATCGAAAGATATTGGGCTCTGGTAAAAAGGATTTGAAGAAGACAAAACAGGTTGCTGAAAACACCAAACATTTTTCAAGAAAATGGTTAGTATCCAGTAAAAAAATCTCTGAAGATACGATTAAAAGTTTAATTGGAGTCGTTTCAGAAAAACTCAATTTATTCATAAAGAACCAATAATTTTTAATATATTTGCATTAAAAGTAGACATGAATAAGATTTCTGTTAAAAAAACGTATATTTCTTGTTTCAATGTCAACTAGTTAAAAAGTTATTTGAGTTAATTTGTGCACTAATTTCATCGTGCGCAAGCCTTAGGTGAATAATTTTGGGGGAGATGGCAGGGTGGAGATCCGACGATGATGCAGATGAAAACAAACAATGTGAGCGTAAGTAGTAGGGACCTGTGGGATTTTGCTCCCCGTTTGTAAATTTGTTTGCTTTTTTTCTATGCGTACGCCAAGATGCGGCTTCGGGAAACCGCAGCCCTAGCCGGGAAGTCTGAGTGCTTGGCACTGAAGATTCGCGAGTTTTTTCTTTCCGTTTTCATGCCGCGCGTAACATAGATGGCGCCCAACGGAAGCAAAATACAAAATTGCTTTTTGTAAAATTTTTTTTTTTGAAACGCAGGGGCATCCTCTGATGGGGGGATGACGGGGTTAGCAATCCCGCGTATCCCAGCGAATCCAGGAAGCGTCTGTTCCCATATTGGGCGGCTTCCTGGTCAGCGTCTGTACCCACAGTGGGCGGCTGGAACTTCGCACCGACCCTTATGGCTGGGGCCATGCTATGTCGGATCGCTCTTCCAATGTGAGTGGAGTCTCGCACAAGTCCCAGCTACTGGGTGGGTTTTTTTTTTCTAAAACCGGTGCTGCGTGCGGTGCGAGGCTCGGCTCAGATTGGAGAGGATCTTGGATACCACCATAACGGTCGAGGCACCAAACACGACGGGAGTAGCGGATTGTCCTTTTTTTTGTTTTTTTTTCTGTGGTTGCCGCTCTGCGCGGATCTTGCCGCGAAGGCGGGTGGAGTCTCGCACAAGTCCCAGCAGCTGGACATTTTTAAAACCGGCGCTGCGTGTTGTGCGGGGCTCGGCTCGACTTCGAGGCTGGTTGTAGTGCTTCTGGTAGGGTGGACGTTAGCAGAAGAAAAAAAAATATATATACAGGTTTTTATTATTGTTTGGCATCGCGGACCTCTGCACTGGCATCTCCCCTAATTAATATTTCGTCAAAAATTTTGTCTAAAGTTCTAGCAAATTTTTTTTTTATATATACATATAAATAATTTTATAATTATTTTTTTTTTTCAACATTCTAGCGTTTTTCCGTACAGATTATCCATCCGTTTCAGCCCTAACAATTTTTCTTAAAACAATATTTTGTAATTAATTACAATTACAACAATTTTTTTTTATTAATATTTTCCCCACTGATTTGAATTTTTTTAGTGGCACTATATATTTTCTTTATAATTTTATATGTATTATGCATACTCGATCTAATCGAGGAACCTGCAGCAAAGGAACTCCAAATAGAGGTCAAGGCAGACCCACTACTAACGACGCAGGTACGTCGAGTTCTAATCGGTCCTTTGCTACAGCAACTACACCTCGAGTTGTCCACTCACCCCCTAGATTTTCTGCAGCTTCCATTGTCAGTATTGATCGTGCGCTCCAGGACCCCGCCATAGTAGAATTTTCTTTGGCAAGTCAACTAGAATCTTTAATAGATCAACCAGAATCTGGGGCAGATCAACCAGAATCCTTGACAGGTCAACTAGATCCAACTGATACTGATTCTAACGGGTCAAAATTAAATTTAATCGATATTTCCAATTTTGACACTGTTCAAAATCAAACGCCTTTTGAGCCAGACCCTCAAAACCCAATTTTTAATATGGCTGATTCAGAGCCCGATACTTTCCGTCAAAATGCTCCCAATCCCGATAATCAAGAGGTAGGCGCAAGAGCAAGTGTCACTTCTGTGGAGGCCCTGGTTACACTTCTGCGTCAGGCCATGGTAACCAGTCAGGAAGAGTTAAAAAGGGATTTGCGGGATATAAGATCCACAGTTGACGGCCTAAACAGTAGGATGTCTGGTCAAGTACCACAACCTTCTGGAAGCAATTCTCAGCTGCAACCACCACAAGATTATAGACCAAGGGTTGAAAATTTCCCAAAATTACAGGACTGGAAAATTTCCTATGACGGATCTGGTAACGTTGCAGATTTTCTTTTTAAAGCGGAAACGCTTTGTCAACGAACCAGATGCTCACTGGACCATCTCTCAACCAATTTTCATGTCCTTTTAACAGGAAAAGCTGATAAGTGGTTTTGGCAATTTATTAGGCAAAATCCTAACGCTAGTTACCCATTTCTTTGCTACTCCATTAAAAAGCAATTTGGCAAATTTGAAAGCGATCATGAAATCGTTCATAGAATATTATTGAGAAAGCAATAACATAGAGAATCTTTTGACAATTTCTATGATGATGTGGTTTCAATGAATTCTCGCATGAGCCAGCCAATGACAGATAGTGTGTTGTCTGAGATCATGAAGAAAAATCTCACCACCAATCTCAAATATATGCTTTTTAACAGTGAGTCAATAAGTCTGGAGGGATTTCGCGATGTTGCCCGAAAAGCTGAACAAGTTCTTTCGGAAACCAAAAATCAACCATCTTTTTATAGCCCGCAAAGGTAGGTACACGAAATTGATACCGTCTCAAACGATGATGATAGTAATATTGAATTTGACCCACAGGTGGAAGCGTTGCAAGTTTTTCGTCGCTTTTCTAAACCTGACTATTCCAAAATACAATGCTGGAATTGTATGAACCTCGGACATTCTTATATTTATTGCTCTGAAGCAATAACTAATATGTTTTGCTTTAAGTGTGGACAAAAAGGAGTACTTACTCCAAGATGTCCTAACAACCACCAGGGAAACCACCGACAGAGCGTGATGGCCACCGGGGACTCAAGTTCTTCCCGCCCGACCCCGAGTTCAAATTAGACTCAGATAATTTACAAAATTTTGTAAATTTATCTTCACCAAACAATGACAAATTTAAAATTTTAAAACCAGTTTTCTGTGACTTTGCGTGTCAAACCGATTCCGATTTTTCAAGTTTTCAAAACCGAGAGATTTGCTACGAAGTAGCTAAAAATCGAATTTTTAATAATAAAGTCTGCTCAGTAAAAAAATTGAGTAAACCAAAAAAGCGCAGATTGAGACATAAAAAGCGCAAAAGTTACAGAAAAATAATTGAATCTACCAAACTTTCCATTAATGGTGATGACCGTCCAATTGCCAAAGTCAAAGTTTTTGATGAAAATTTGATTGGTTTACTGGACTCAGGAGCTAGTGTTTCGGTCTTAGGAAAAAATTGTCTGACATTTGTGGAAAAGCACAAAATTTTTATAAAGCCTCTAAAAACGTTCTTATCTACGGCTGATGGAAAAAAGCAAAATGTTATTGGTTATTGTGACCTTGCTGTCACCTATAAAAATGTTACAAGAACCACCAGTTTTTATATTGCACCGTCGCTCAGCCAAGAGGCGTATTTTGGAGTTGATTCTTGGCAAGCATTTGCTATAGCTCCAGAAATTTTTTCACAAATAAACTCACTTAGTATTAGTGAAGACCCAGCAGAAACACTTGATTTCATCTTTCGCCAGAAGAACAATTGCAGCTTGAATACGTTATTTTCCAGATCCCCTCTTTTGGAAAACTCGGTCTTGGTTGCACGAATTTACTCGAGCATCATATAGACACTGGAGAAGCTGTGCCAGTCAAATCGCGACATTTTCCTCTGTCACCTCCAAGGCAAGAAGAAGCATATCAAGAAGTTGATAGGCTACTGAGTATGGGAGTAATCGAGGAATCGAACTCGCCATGGTGTAGTCCGGCTGTTTTAGTGCGCAAACCGGGAAAAGTAAGGCTCTGTATCGACTCGCGCAAGCTCAATGATTTGACTAAAAAGGATTCTTATCCGTTACCCCATATCAATGGATTGCTAAGTAGACTAAAAGATACATTTTTCATAAGCGGAATTGATTTGAAGGATGCATTTCTTCAAATAAAACTGTCCGAATCTTCAAAACAAAAAACTGCATTTTTCATCCCTGGAAGACCCTTATACTGGCTCAACCCGATTTTACACGTGAATTTTCTATTCAATGCGACGCGTCTCGTATTGGTGTAGGCGGTCTTCTTTTCCAACTCGATGATGACGGTAAGGAGCATCCTATTGCGTTCGTTTCCCAGAAACTTAATAAAGCTTAGCGTAACTATACGGTTACAGAGCTGGAATGCATGGCCGCAGTGGTATGCATAAAAAAATTTCGCCCTTATATTGAAGGCTTACCTTTTCGGGTCATAACCGACCATTCAAGCCTTAAGTGGCTGATGACTCAAAAGGATTTAAATAACCGACTTGCGCGCTGGAGCTTAGCACTGCAGTGCTTCGACTTTAAAATTGAACACCGCAAGGGTTCTTTAAATGTGGTCCCTGACGCCTTGTCTCGTTTCGATGTAGACAAAATTTCTGCGCAGAGCCTTACGTCAGATATCGACCTTTCTTCACCAGAGTTTGATTCCACTGAGTACCAAAATCTACGCAAAATCATCACTGAAAATAAATCCTCTTTGCCTGACTTGTATATGGATGAAAATGGAAAACTTGTATACAAGCGTGTTAAGTTCAGACGAGGAATTGAAAACGAAGAGAATGATTTGTGGAGATTGTGGTTACCAAAAACTTTGGCCGCAGAGGCTATAAAATTTGCTCACGACTCAATTTTGGGTTGCCACGGCGG
Organism: Tricholauxania praeusta; assembly: GCA_949775025.1. Classification (NCBI taxonomy): domain Eukaryota; kingdom Metazoa; phylum Arthropoda; class Insecta; order Diptera; family Lauxaniidae; genus Tricholauxania; species Tricholauxania praeusta. The sequence continues at coordinate 105,418,272 of OX459028.1, forward strand.
ATATGTCAAAACACTTGCGAGGGTTCGTCAAAAATACTTTTGGCCTTCCATGGTGAAAGATGTAAAAACTTATGTCGAAAACTGTGACATTTGCAAAGGTGCCAAACCAACAAATAAAATTTTACGACCACCCATGGGCCAATCTTTTGTGACCGAGCGGCCTTTCCAAAGGCTTTATTGTGATTTTTTGGGTCCTTATCCCATGAATAAAACCACCAAAAACACTTCTCTTTTTATTGCACTTGACCATTTAACAAAATATATTTTCCTGAAGCCAATGCGTGCTGCAACCACTACGAATGTAATTGATTTTTTTCAAACGGATGTTTTTCCATCATTTGGTGTGCCTCAGTTTATCCATAGTGATAATGGCAGACAGTTCATATCAAAAGATATGCAGCAATTTTTATCTGACTATGGCATAAGCCATATTAAAACTGGCCTTTATTCGCCTCAGGCAAACGCCTCCGAGCGTGTAAACCGCGAAATTATTACGAAACTGAGGATTTTTCTTGAGAGCCAATCTGATCATTGTAGTTGGGATCGATATATTCCCCAAATTCTTTCAATCTTGCGCAGTGACTACCATTCATCTATAAAATGCTCCCCATACTTTGCTGTTTTTGGACAGAATATGTGTCAACATGCTTCGTCTTATGATTTGCTGCAAAAGTTAAATTGCTTAAAAACCGGCGATGTTGAAATTGAAAATAATTCCGATCGTCTCAACCGAGTGCGAGAGAAAATTTGCAAAAACTTGGCAATCGCACATGAAAAGGCTACCAAAACCTACAATACTCGATCCAAGCCTGTCAATTATCGCGTAGGCCAGGAGGTTTTTAGAGAAAATATTAGCCAGAGCAATTTTGCGAAAGGCATTAGTTCCAAATTCAACCGGAAATTTTTGAAGTGTCGAATTAAAAAGAAAATTGGAAGTGCGTTGTATGAATTGGAGAATTTAAATGGAAATTTCATTGGAACATTCCATGCAGATAAAATTAAACCATAATGCTTTAATTTTGGGTTTTGTCTTGCCCGGCTTGCTAATGGTAAAGCATGAGACTCTTAATCTTAGGGTTGTGAGTCGAGCCCCACGTTAAATGTGAGTACAGTTTGGAATTCAATCTCGCTCGTGATGGTGAAAATATAAATTCGGTTCCTGTTTGTTCTTTGTTTTATTTCCTTTTGAAATGAAAGAAAAAATATAACAAAGCAGGTTTGTAACGAATTTATCAAAGCACCCTGTTTGCTATGGCTAAAAAAATATATGCTCTACTGTTCTTGCAAAGCGGTAAAAGCACGCCACACAACCGCTTTTCTTTTTTTGTTGTTATGCTAAGCTATTTTGTTTGTTACAAGACAAGAAAATGTATATACGCATATACGTAAGTATACTAAGCGAAACAAAAAAACTGTAAATATATGGCGTGAGTGACGGACGAACGGCAACCAGCAGCAAGTCGACCGTTGAGTGGCAACAGGTGGCCAAAAACGCATCGTAGCGTCAGTAGCCGAAAAGTTGCTGAAAAATTTTGATACGCGTCGGTCGCTCGTGTGCATTGTCGCATTTGGTTGTGTCGCTGCCAAATCTTTGGAGAGCTAGACAAAAAAAATTACAAAATTATAAAAAAATAATAGCGAAAAGTTTACCAGTTGCCAGTTTTTTTTTAATTTTAAATTGCTAAAAGATAAATGCACACATTTTGGAAACAAACAATAACGGAGAAATTGTGAAATACAAAAATTTATGAAAACAAAAAAAAAAATCAGTAGGAAGAACAAAATCAATTTAAATGAAATTGTGTTTGCCTTGAAACGGTGCTGAAAAATGAAAAGCAGTTTTCCTAAGGTTTAATGTAAAACTATATAAATTAATTTAAATAATACACTAAAAGAGCAGAAAATAAGAAGAGAAAATAAATACCTCAATGTAAGTGCATTATATTCTATAAAAAAAAAAATAATAATGAGAAGTAAAAACCAGAATTTATATTCTCAAATACAAAATGTGACGAATCAAAATATACATACAACTACTGCAAAATAAAACAACATAAAACAATAAAATAAAACTGAAATTTATCAAACTAAATAAAAAAAAAAAAAACGATACGAAACGCAGAAAATAAAAATTAGTAATAAAATTACATTGTAATTAAACAAAACAAAAAAAAACCTATAAGTAGAACAAGCTACAAACACCGCGGCAGCAGCCAGCATCAAAGCCAGCATCAACGCCAGCATCCACACCAGCAACCACAGCAGCAACGAAGGGGGTACCCCAGTAACTTAAGTATTATATTTTTTTTTTCATTTATTTTTAGGAAAATAACACACCATTTTTGGTACCATTTTGTTTTATATATTTAATTTTAACAAATGAAATCTTAAGTTTATTTTTTTTACACAAAAAAAGAAAAATTATAAAATTTAAAGAAAAGTTACTATAGTTTAAATTAAAATTATAAAAGCAAAAGAAAAAAGAAAAGCAAAAAAAGAAAATGAATTTAAAATTAAAGTTAATGAAATTAAAGAAAAATTAAATATTTTTTTTTAAATATGAAGATCTGCTAGGCAGTAATTTTAGGGGAGATGCCGGGGTGGTAGGACAGTTATGCTAACAGGAGGGATTTAAGGGAAGGGACCTGGGGTTTTTCTGCTCCCCGTTTGTAAATTTTTTTAGTTTTTTTTTCTATGCGTACGCCTAGATGCGGCTTTGGGAAACCGCGGCCCTAGCCGGGAAGTCTGAGTGCTTGGCACGAAAGACTCGCGAGTTTTTTCTTTCCGCCTACATGCCGCGCGTAACATAGATGGCGCCCAACGGAAGTCCTAATGCATAATTTGAAGAAATTTTGTATTTCGATTTTTTTTTAAATAATTTTTCGAATTTTTAATTTTTTTTGAATTTTTGAAACGCAGGGGCATCCTCTGAAGGGGGGATGACGGGGTTAGCGATCCCGCATATCCCAGCGAATCCAGGAAGCGTCTGTTCCCATATTGGGCGGCTTCCTGGTCAGCGTCTGTACCCACAGTGGGCGGCTGGAACTTAGCACCGACCCTTACGGCTGGGGCGATGATATGTCGGATCGCTCTTCCAATGTGAGTGGAGTCTCGCACAAGTCCCAGCTACTGGGAGGTTTTTCTAAAACCGGTGCTGCGTGCGGTGCGAGGCTCGGCTCAGATTGGAGAGGATTTTGTCCGGCATGGATGGTCCCACCATAACGGTCGATGCACCAAACAACGGGAGTAGCGGATTTTTTTTGTTTTCCTGCGGTTGCCGCCCTGCACGGATCTTGCCTCGAGGGCGATAAGAGTCTCGCACAAGTCCCAGCAGCTGGACACCTTTAAAACCGCCGCTGTGTGCTGTGCGGGGCTCGACTCGAGCTCGAGGCTGGTTGTAGTGGTTCTGGCAGGGTAGACGTTGGCAGAAGAGAAAAAAAAAGGAATAAACAGGTTTTCATTGTTTTCCTTGTCGTCTGGCATTACGGACCTCTGCACTGGCATCTCCCCTAGTTAGCTATTCATATTCTCGTATTATTTCAGAACTGTACTTACTTATATTTGCATATTTTTATTATTATATATTGATAAATTTTCTTTCCTGCAGCCTCCTTTACAACAATTTTTTTTAATTGTCTTTTTTTTGCGTCACAATACTCAATATTTCCTTTTTTTTTAAATATTATGAATACTCGATCTAGTCGAGGAACCAGCAGCAAAGGAACTCCAAATAGAGGTCGAGGTAGACCTACTACTAACGACGCAAGTACCTCAAGTTTTAATCGGTCCTTTGCTAGAGCAACCAAACCTCGAGTTGTTCACACACCCCCTAGATTTTCTGCAGCTTCCATTGTCAGTATTGAGCGTGCGCTCCAGGACCCTGCCATTGTAGGATTTTCTTTGGCAGGTCAACCAGAATCCTTGACAGGTCAACCAGAATCCTTTACAGGTCAACCAGAACCAATTGATACTGATCCTGACGGGTCAAAATTTAATTTAATCGATATTTCTAATTTTGATACTGTTCAAAATCAAACGCCTTTTGAGCCAAACCCAAATTTTAATATGGCTGATTCAGAGGCCGATGTTTTTCCGGAAAATGCTCCCAATCACGACAATCAAGGGGTAGGCGCAAGAGCAAGTGTCACTTCAGTGGATGACTTGGTTGCACTTCTGCGTCAGGCCATAGTAACCAGTCAGGAGGAGCTAAAAGGGGAAATGCGGGATATAAGATCCACAGTTGACAACCTGAAGAGCAGGATGTCTGGTCAAGTACCACAACCTTCTGGAAGCAATCCTCAGCTGCAACCACCACAAGATTATAGACCAAGGGTTGAAAATTTCCCAAAATTACAGGACTGGAAAATTTCCTATGACGGATCTGGTAACGTTGCAGATTTTCTTTTTAAAGCGAAAACGCTTTGTCAACGAACCAGATGCTCACTGGACCATCTCTCAACCAATTTTCATGTCCTTTTAACAGGAAAAGCTGATGAGTGGTTTTGGCAATTTATTAGGCAAAATCCTAATGCTAGTTACCCATTTCTTTGCTACTCCATTAAAAAGCAATTTGGCAAATTTGAAAGCGATCATGAAATCGTTCATAGAATCTCATTGAGAAAGCAACAACATAGGGAATCTTTTGACAATTTCTATGATGATGTGGTTTCAATGAATTCTCGCATGAGCCAGCCAATGACAGATAGTGTGTTGTCTGAGATCATGAAGAAAAATCTCACCACCAATCTCAAATATATGCTTTTTAACAGTGAGTCAATAAGTCTGGAGGGATTTCGTGATGTTGCCCGAAAAGCTGAACAATTGCTCTTGGAAACAAAAAATCAAACACCCACTTTTAACCCGCAAAGGCAGGTACACGAAATTGATATTGTCTCAAACGAGGATGATAGTAATTTTGAGTTTGACCCACAGGTGGAAGCGTTGCAAGTTTCTCGTCGCTTTTCTAAACCTGACTATTCCAAAATACAATGCTGGAATTGTATGAGCCTCGGACATTCTTATATTTATTGCTCTGAAGCAATAACCAATATTTTTTGCTTTAAGTGTGGACAAAAAGGAGTACTTACTCCAAGATGTCCTAACAACCACCAGGGAAACCACCGACAGAGCGTGATGGCCACCGGGGACACACGTTCTTCCCGCCCGACCCCGAGTTCAAATTAAACTCAGATAATTTACAAAATTTTGTAAATTTATCTTCACCAAACCATAACGAATTTCAAATTTTAAAACCAGTTTTCCGTGACTTTGCGTGTCAAACCGATTCCGATTTTTCAAGTTTTCGAAACCGAGAGATTCGCTACGAAGCAGCTAAAAATCGAATTTTTGATAATAAAGTCTGCTCAGTAAAAAAATTGAGTAAACTAAAAAAGTGCAGATTGAGACATAAAAAGCGCAAAAGTTACAGAAAAATAATTGAATCTACCAAACTTTCCATTAATGGTGATGACCGTCCATTTGCCAAAGTCAAAGTTTTTGATGAATGTTTAATTGGCTTGCTGGACTCAGGAGCTAGTGTTTCGGTCTTAGGGAAAAATTGTCTAACATTTGTGGAAAAACACAAAATTTTTATAAAGCCTCTAAAAACGTTCTTATCTACGGCTGATGGAAAAAAGCAAAATGTTATTGGTTATTGTGACCTTGCTGTCACCTATAAAAATGTTACAAGAACCATCAGTTTTTATATTGCACCATCGCTCAGCCAAGAGGCGTATTTTGGAGTAGATTTTTGGCAAGCATTTGCTATAGCTCCAGAAATTTTTCCACAAATAAACTCACTTAGTATTAGTGAAGACCCAACAGCAACACTTGATTTTCATATTCTTTCACCAGAAGAACAACTTGAACTTGACAAAGTTATTTTGCAGTTCCCGTCTTTTGAAAAACTCGGTCTTGGTTGCACGAATTTACTCGAGCATCATATAGACACTGGAGACGCTGTGCCAGTCAAATCGCGACATTTACCTCTGTCACCTCCAAGGCAAGAAGAAGCATATCAAGAAGTTGATAGGCTACTGAGTATGGGAGTAATCGAGGAATCGAACTCGCCATGGTGTAGTCCGGCTGTTTTAGTGCGCAAACCGGGAAAAGTAAGGCTCTGTATCGACTCGCGCAAGCTCAATGATTTGACTAAAAAGGATTCTTATCCGTTACCCCATATCAATGGATTGCTAAGTAGACTAAAAGATACATTTTTCATAAGCGGAATTGATTTGAAGGATGCATTTCTTCAAATAAAACTGTCCGAATCTTCAAAACAAAAAACTGCATTTTTCATCCCTGGAAGACCCTTATACTGGCTCAACCCGATTTTACACGTGAATTTTCTATTCAATGCGACGCGTCTCGTATTGGTGTAGGCGGTCTTCTTTTCCAACTCGATGATGACGGTAAGGAGCATCCTATTGCGTTCGTTTCCCAGAAACTTAATAAAGCTTAGCGTAACTATACGGTTACAGAGCTGGAATGCATGGCCGCAGTGGTATGCATAAAAAAATTTCGCCCTTATATTGAAGGCTTACCTTTTCGGGTCATAACCGACCATTCAAGCCTTAAGTGGCTGATGACTCAAAAGGATTTAAATAACCGACTTGCGCGCTGGAGCTTAGCACTGCAGTGCTTCGACTTTAAAATTGAACACCGCAAGGGTTCTTTAAATGTGGTCCCTGACGCCTTGTCTCGTTTCGATGTAGACAAAATTTCTGCGCAGAACCTTACGTCAGATATCGACCTTTCTTCACCAGAGTTTGATTCCACTGAGTACCAAAATCTACGCAAAATCATCACTGAAAATAAATCCTCTTTGCCTGACTTGTATATGGATGAAAATGGAAAACTTGTATACAAGCGTGTTAAGTTCAGACGAGGAATTGAAAACGAAGAGAATGATTTGTGGAGATTGTGGTTACCAAAAACTTTGGCCGCAGAGGTTATAAAATTTGCTCACGACTCAATTTTGGGTTGCCACGGCGGATATGTCAAAACACTTGCGAGGGTTCGTCAAAAATACTTTTGGCCTTCCATGGTGAAAGATGTAAAAACTTATGTCGAAAACTGTGACATTTGCAAAGGTGCCAAACCAACAAATAAAATTTTACGACCACCCATGGGCCAATCTTTTGTGACCGAGCGGCCTTTCCAAAGGCTTTATTGTGATTTTTTGGGTCCTTATCCCATGAATAAAACCACCAAAAACACTTCTCTTTTTATTGCACTTGACCATTTAACAAAATATATTTTCCTGAAGCCAATGCGTGCTGCAACCACTACGAATGTAATTGATTTTTTTCAAACGGATGTTTTTCCATCATTTGGTGTGCCTCAGTTTATCCATAGTGATAATGGCAGACAGTTCATATCAAAAGATATGCAGCAATTTTTATCTGACTATGGCATAAGCCATATTAAAACTGGCCTTTATTCGCCTCAGGCAAACGCCTCCGAGCGTGTAAACCGCGAAATTATTACGAAACTGAGGATTTTTCTTGAGAGCCAATCTGATCATTGTAGTTGGGATCGATATATTCCCCAAATTCTTTCAATCTTGCGCAGTGACTACCATTCATCTATAAAATGCTCCCCATACTTTGCTGTTTTTGGACAGAATATGTGTCAACATGCTTCGTCTTATGATTTGCTGCAAAAGTTAAATTGCTTAAAAACCGGCGATGTTGAAATTGAAAATAATTCCGATCGTCTCAACCGAGTGCGAGAGAAAATTTGCAAAAACTTGGCAATCGCACATGAAAAGGCTACCAAAACCTACAATACTCGATCCAAGCCTGTCAATTATCGCGTAGGCCAGGAGGTTTTTAGAGAAAATATTAGCCAGAGCAATTTTGCGAAAGGCATTAATTCCAAATTCAACCGGAAATTTTTGAAGTGTCGAATTAAAAAGAAAATTGGAAGTGCGTTGTATGAATTGGAGGATTTAAATGGAAATTTCATTGGAACATTCCATGCAGATAAAATTAAACCATAATGCTTTAATTTTGAGTTTTGTCTTGCCCGGCTTGCTAATGGTAAAGCATGAGACTCTTAATCTTAGGGTTGTGAGTCGAGCCCCACGTTAAATGTGAGTACAGTTTGGAATTCAATCTCGCTCGTGATGGTGAAAATATAAATTCGGTTCCTGTTTGTTCTTTGTTTTATTTCCTTTTGAAATGAAAGAAAAAATATAACAAAGCAGGTTTGTAACGAATTTATCAAAGCACCCTGTTTGCTATGGCTAAAAAAATATATGCTCTACTGTTCTTGCAAAGCGGTAAAAGCACGCCACACAACCGCTTTTCTTTTTTTGTTGTTATGCTAAGCTATTTTGTTTGTTACAAGACAAAAAAATGTATATACGCATATACGTAAGTATACTAAGCGAAACAAAAAAACTGTAAATATATGGCGTGAGTGACGGACGAACGGCAACCAGCAGCAAGTCGACCGTTGAGTGGCAACAGGTGGCCAAAAACGCATCGTAGCGTCAGTAGCCGAAAAATACCCAGCGTGTGCGGACGTCGCAAAAAAATAAAAGTTGCTGAAAAATTTTGATACGCGTCGGTCGCTCGTGTGCATTGTCGCATTTGGTTGTGTCGCTGCCAAATCTTTGGAGAGCTAGACAAAAAAAATTACAAAATTATAAAAAAATAATAGCGAAAAGTTTACCAGTTGCCAGTTTTTTTTTAATTTTAAATTGCTAAAAGATAAATGCACACATTTTGGAAACAAACAATAACGGAGAAATTGTGAAATACAAAAATTTATGAAAACAAAAAAAAAAATCAGTAGGAAGAACAAAATCAATTTAAATGAAATTGTGTTTGCCTTGAAACGGTGCTGAAAAATGAAAAGCAGTTTTCCTAAGGTTTAATGTAAAACTATATAAATTAATTTAAATAATACACTAAAAGAGCAGAAAATAAGAAGAGAAAATAAATACCTCAATGTAAGTGCATTATATTCTATAAAAAAAAAAATAATAATGAGAAGTAAAAACCAGAATTTATATTCTCAAATACAAAATGTGACGAATCAAAATATACATACAACTACTGCAAAATAAAACAACATAAAACAATAAAATAAAACTGAAATTTATCAAACTAAATAAAAAAAAAAAAAACGATACGAAACGCAGAAAATAAAAATTAGTAATAAAATTACATTGTAATTAAACAAAACAAAAAAAAACCTATAAGTAGAACAAGCTACAAACACCGCGGCAGCAGCCAGCATCAAAGCCAGCATCAACGCCAGCATCCACACCAGCAACCACAGCAGCAACGAAGGGGGTACCCCAGTAACTTAAGTATTATATTTTTTTTTTCATTTATTTTTAGGAAAATAACACACCATTTTTGGTACCATTTTGTTTTATATATTTAATTTTAACAAATGAAATCTTAAGTTTATTTTTTTTACACAAAAAAAGAAAAATTATAAAATTTAAAGAAAAGTTACTATAGTTTAAATTAAAATTATAAAAGCAAAAGAAAAAAGAAAAGCAAAAAAAGAAAATGAATTTAAAATTAAAGTTAATGAAATTAAAGAAAAATTAAATATTTTTTTTTAAATATGAAGATCTGCTAGGCAGTAATTTTAGGGGAGATGCCGGGGTGGTAGGACAGTTATGCTAACAGGAGGGATTTAAGGGAAGGGACCTGGGGTTTTTCTGCTCCCCGTTTGTAAATTTTTTTAGTTTTTTTTTCTATGCGTACGCCTAGATGCGGCTTTGGGAAACCGCGGCCCTAGCCGGGAAGTCTGAGTGCTTGGCACGAAAGACTCGCGAGTTTTTTCTTTCCGCCTACATGCCGCGCGTAACATAGATGGCGCCCAACGGAAGTCCTAATGCATAATTTGAAGAAATTTTGTATTTCGATTTTTTTTTAAATAATTTTTCGAATTTTTAATTTTTTTTGAATTTTTGAAACGCAGGGGCATCCTCTGAAGGGGGGATGACGGGGTTAGCGATCCCGCATATCCCAGCGAATCCAGGAAGCGTCTGTTCCCATATTGGGCGGCTTCCTGGTCAGCGTCTGTACCCACAGTGGGCGGCTGGAACTTAGCACCGACCCTTACGGCTGGGGCGATGATATGTCGGATCGCTCTTCCAATGTGAGTGGAGTCTCGCACAAGTCCCAGCTACTGGGAGGTTTTTCTAAAACCGGTGCTGCGTGCGGTGCGAGGCTCGGCTCAGATTGGAGAGGATTTTGTCCGGCATGGATGGTCCCACCATAACGGTCGATGCACCAAACAACGGGAGTAGCGGATTTTTTTTGTTTTCCTGCGGTTGCCGCCCTGCACGGATCTTGCCTCGAGGGCGATAAGAGTCTCGCACAAGTCCCAGCAGCTGGACACCTTTAAAACCGCCGCTGTGTGCTGTGCGGGGCTCGACTCGAGCTCGAGGCTGGTTGTAGTGGTTCTGGCAGGGTAGACGTTGGCAGAAGAGAAAAAAAAGGAATAAACAGGTTTTCATTGTTTTCCTTGTCGTCTGGCATTACGGACCTCTGCACTGGCATCTCCCCTAGTTAGCTATTCATATTCTCGTATTATTTCAGAACTGTACTTACTTATATTTGCATATTTTTATTATTATATATTGATAAATTTTCTTTCCTGCAGCCTCCTTTACAACAATTTTTTTTAATTGTCTTTTTTTTGCGTCACAATACTCAATATTTCCTTTTTTTTTAAATATTATGAATACTCGATCTAGTCGAGGAACCAGCAGCAAAGGAACTCCAAATAGAGGTCGAGGTAGACCTACTACTAACGACGCAAGTACCTCAAGTTTTAATCGGTCCTTTGCTAGAGCAACCAAACCTCGAGTTGTTCACACACCCCCTAGATTTTCTGCAGCTTCCATTGTCAGTATTGAGCGTGCGCTCCAGGACCCTGCCATTGTAGGATTTTCTTTGGCAGGTCAACCAGAATCCTTGACAGGTCAACCAGAATCCTTTACAGGTCAACCAGAACCAATTGATACTGATCCTGACGGGTCAAAATTTAATTTAATCGATATTTCTAATTTTGATACTGTTCAAAATCAAACGCCTTTTGAGCCAAACCCAAATTTTAATATGGCTGATTCAGAGGCCGATGTTTTTCCGGAAAATGCTCCCAATCACGACAATCAAGGGGTAGGCGCAAGAGCAAGTGTCACTTCAGTGGATGACTTGGTTGCACTTCTGCGTCAGGCCATAGTAACCAGTCAGGAGGAGCTAAAAGGGGAAATGCGGGATATAAGATCCACAGTTGACAACCTGAACAGCAGGATGTCTGGTCAAGTACCACAACCTTCTGGAAGCAATCCTCAGCTGCAACCACCACAAGATTATAGACCAAGGGTTGAAAATTTCCCAAAATTACAGGACTGGAAAATTTCCTATGACGGATCTGGTAACGTTGCAGATTTTCTTTTTAAAGCGGAAACGCTTTGTCAACGAACCAGATGCTCACTGGACCATCTCTCAACCAATTTTCATGTCCTTTTAACAGGAAAAGCTGATGAGTGGTTTTCGCAATTTATTAGGCAAAATCCTAATGCTAGTTACCCATTTCTTTGCTACTCCATTAAAAAGCAATTTGGCAAATTTGAAAGCGATCATGAAATCGTTCATAGAATCTCATTGAGAAAGCAACAACATAGGGAATCTTTTGACAATTTCTATGATGATGTGGTTTCAATGAATTCTCGCATGAGCCAGCCAATGACAGATAGTGTGTTGTCTGAGATCATGAAGAAAAATCTCACCACCAATCTCAAATATATGCTTTTTAACAGTGAGTCAATAAGTCTGGAGGGATTTCGTGATGTTGCCCGAAAAGCTGAACAATTGCTCTTGGAAACAAAAATCAAACACCCACTTTTAACCCGCAAAGGCAGGTACACGAAATTGATATTGTCTCAAACGAGGATGATAGTAATTTTGAGTTTGACCCACAGGTGGAAGCGTTGCAAGTTTCTCGTCGCTTTTCTAAACCTGACTATTCCAAAATACAATGCTGGAATTGTATGAGCCTCGGACATTCTTATATTTATTGCTCTGAAGCAATAACCAATATTTTTTGCTTTAAGTGTGGACAAAAAGGAGTACTTACTCCAAGATGTCCTAACAACCACCAGGGAAACCACCGACAGAGCGTGATGGCCACCGGGGACACACGTTCTTCCCGCCCGACCCCGAGTTCAAATTAAACTCAGATAATTTACAAAATTTTGTAAATTTATCTTCACCAAACCATAACGAATTTCAAATTTTAAAACCAGTTTTCCGTGACTTTGCGTGTCAAACCGATTCCGATTTTTCAAGTTTTCGAAACCGAGAGATTCGCTACGAAGCAGCTAAAAATCGAATTTTTGATAATAAAGTCTGCTCAGTAAAAAAATTGAGTAAACTAAAAAAGTGCAGATTGAGACATAAAAAGCGCAAAAGTTACAGAAAAATAATTGAATCTACCAAACTTTCCATTAATGGTGATGACCGTCCATTTGCCAAAGTCAAAGTTTTTGATGAATGTTTAATTGACTCAGGAGCTAGTGTTTCGGTCTTAGGGAAAAATTGTCTAACATTTGTGGAAAAACACAAAATTTTTATAAAGCCTCTAAAAACGTTCTTATCTACGGCTGATGGAAAAAAGCAAAATGTTATTGGTTATTGTGACCTTGCTGTCACCTATAAAAATGTTACAAGAACCATCAGTTTTTATATTGCACCATCGCTCAGCCAAGAGGCGTATTTTGGAGTAGATTTTTGGCAAGCATTTGCTATAGCTCCAGAAATTTTTCCACAAATAAACTCACTTAGTATTAGTGAAGACCCAACAGCAACACTTGATTTTCATATTCTTTCACCAGAAGAACAACTTGAACTTGACAAAGTTATTTTGCAGTTCCCGTCTTTTGAAAAACTCGGTCTTGGTTGCACGAATTTACTCGAGCATCATATAGACACTGGAGACGCTGTGCCAGTCAAATCGCGACATTTTCCTCTGTCACCTCCAAGGCAAGAAGAAGCATATCAAGAAGTTGATAGGCTACTGAGTATGGGAGTAATCGAGGAATCGAACTCGCCATGGTGTAGTCCGGCTGTTTTAGTGCGCAAACCGGGAAAAGTAAGGCTCTGTATCGACTCGCGCAAGCTCAATGATTTGACTAAAAAGGATTCTTATCCGTTACCCCATATCAATGGATTGCTAAGTAGACTAAAAGATACATTTTTCATAAGCGGAATTGATTTGAAGGATGCATTTCTTCAAATAAAACTGTCCGAATCTTCAAAACAAAAAACTGCATTTTTCATCCCTGGAAGACCCTTATACTGGCTCAACCCGATTTTACACGTGAATTTTCTATTCAATGCGACGCGTCTCGTATTGGTGTAGGCGGTCTTCTTTTCCAACTCGATGATGACGGTAAGGAGCATCCTATTGCGTTCGTTTCCCAGAAAATTAATAAAGCTTAGCGTAACTATACGGTTACAGAGCTGGAATGCATGGCCGCAGTGGTATGCATAAAAAAATTTCGCCCTTATATTGAAGGCTTACCTTTTCGGGTCATAACCGACCATTCAAGCCTTAAGTGGCTGATGACTCAAAAGGATTTAAATAACCGACTTGCGCGCTGGAGCTTAGCACTGCAGTGCTTCGACTTTAAAATTGAACACCGCAAGGGTTCTTTAAATGTGGTCCCTGACGCCTTGTCTCGTTTCGATGTAGACAAAATTTCTGCGCAGAACCTTACGTCAGATATCGACCTTTCTTCACCAGAGTTTGATTCCACTAAGTACCAAAATCTACGCAAAATCATCACTGAAAATAAATCCTCTTTGCCTGACTTGTATATGGATGAAAATGGAAAACTTGTATACAAGCGTGTTAAGTTCAGACGAGGAATTGAAAACGAAGAGAATGATTTGTGGAGATTGTGGTTACCAAAAACTTTGGCCGCAGAGGCTATAAAATTTGCTCACGACTCAATTTTGGGTTGCCACGGCGGATATGTCAAAACACTTGCGAGGGTTCGTCAAAAATACTTTTGGCCTTCCATGGTGAAAGATGTAAAAACTTATGTCGAAAACGGTGACATTTGCAAAGGTGCCAAGCCAACAAATAAAATTTTACGACCACCCATGGGCCAATCTTTTGTGACTGAACGGCCTTTCCAAAGGCTTTGTTGTGATTTTTTGGGTCCTTATCCCATGAACAAAACCACCAAAAATACTTCTCTTTTTATTGCACTTGACCATTCAACGAAATATATTTTCCTAAAGCCAATGCGTGCTGCAACCACTACGAATGTAATCGATTTTCTTCAAACGGATGTTTTTCCATCATTTGGTGTGCCTCTGTTTATTCATAGTGATAATGGCAGACATTTCATATCAAAAGATATGCAGCAATTTTTCTCTGACTATAGCATAAGCCATATTAAAACTGGCCATTATTCGCCTCAGGCAAACGCCTCCGAGCGGGTAAACCGTGAAATCATTACAAAACAGAATTTTTCTTGAGAGTCAATCCGATCATTGTAGTTGGGATCGATATATTCCCCAAATTCTTTCAATCTTGCGCATTGACTACCATTCATCGATAAAATGCTCCCCATACTTTGTTGTTTTTGGCAGAATATGTGCCAACATGCTTCGTCTTATGATTTGCTGCAAAAGTTAAATTGCTTAAAAACCGGCGATGTTGAAATAGAAAATAATTCCGATCGTCTTAACCGAGTGCGAGAGAAAATTTGCAAAAACCTGGCAATCGCACATGAAAAGGCTACCAAAACCTACAATACTCGATCTAAACCTGTCAATTATCGCGTAGGCCAGGAGGTTTTTAGAGAAAATCTTAGCCAGAGCAATTTCGCAAAAGGCATCAACTCTAAATTCAACCGAAAGTTTTTGAAGTGCCGAATTAGGAAGAAAATTGGAAATGCGCTGTATGAATTGGAGGATTTGAATGGAAACTACGTTGGAACGTTTCACGCAGATAAAATACAACCATAAGGCTGTAATTTGATTTTTTCGCCATACATTGCTTTGATTTTGCCCGGCTGGCTCAGTCGGTAGAGCGTGAGACTCATATTCTCAGGGTTGTGAGTCGAGCCTCACGTTAAGTATAAAGTAGGGTCTGGAACCACACATTGTTAAAATTGAAAATGAAAATTTTATTCCTGTTTATTATTTGTTTTATTTCTGATGAAAGAAAACATGTAACAAAGCAGGTTTGTAACGAATTTATCGAAGCACCCTGTTTGCTAAGGCTTAAAAAAAAATATGCTCTACTGTTCTTGCAAAGCGGTAAAAGCACGCCACTCAAACGCATTTCTTTTTTTTGTTGTTTTGCTAAGCTATTTTTTTTTTGTTACAAGACAATAAAATGTATATGCATATACGTAGGTATACTAAGCGATAGAAAAAACTGTAAATATATGGCGTGAGTGACGGACGAACGGCAACCAGCAGTAAGCTGAACGCTGAGTGGCAACAGGTTGCCAAAAACGCATCGTACCGGCAGTTGCCGAAAAATATTCAACGTGTGCGGGTGCTTGAAAAATGATAAGAAAAAATCGCTCAGTTGCGGAGAAATTTATATACGCGTGGTCACAAGCAGCTACAAAGAATAAAATTTTTCTAAAAGATTTGGAATCAGCCAATAAAAAATAAAATAATGCCACTGCAATAGTGAAAAAAAAAACAATACTACTTTTGGATAATTTTTGCAAAAAGGTGCGGTATAAACTATTAAATAAAATGCGGGTAAACGCGCTAAGCTAAAAAGTATAGTTCTTCTCAAAAAAAAAAAGGCTATGCAAGTGTCGCTTTTGTGGTTGATTAATTAGCCAAATAAATTGCTAAAACGTTAAGTGGAATAAAAAAAAAAGAAAAACGTGAAATAAATCTAGCTAGCAAAATTTTAATCGCAAGTCCAATCATAAAGTTCGCTTATCGCCCTCGAATGAAGTTATAAGCTAGCGCTGCCAACAACCATCAGTGAAAGGAAATTCCTACAAAGACTCGCATTGAATACACGAGAAATGTACAAAACTTGGTTAAGTAGCTGCATTGATGTAAATTAAAGACTTAAAGAAACCATAGAGGCGGTTTCCGTTAAAAATAATTCCAATAAAATTTAACAAAAGTGTGTGCGATATTCGAGCTTAAGTTTTATTTCGACAACAATGAAAAGTCTCGTAAAAATTTCGCAATCAAAAGCTTGCAAAAGAAAAAGACAAAGCAAATTGCAATGATGTTGATTAAAAAAAAATAGAGATAATTAAACCATATAAGCTACCATCAAAAAATTAATGAAAAATTTACAGAATTTTGAAACCAGTTTAATTTAAATAAAAAAAAATAAATAGCGTGAAAACTCTTTGTGAAAGTGCGAAGCGCAAATGTTTGGAAAATATAAAACAATAAAAAAAAAACCGAAAAATCTTAAATACAAGAACTGAATTAACATAATATGTACACGTAAAAACAAAATCATCCCCAACTACTAGTATGATAAGAGCAGCAGTCAACAACAACAACAAGCACCGTCGAGGGAACAGCAGCAACAACAAGTAAAGGGGTACCCCAACAACACATGCATACAGGGCCGAATTAAGGGCCCGGATGTGGGCCCGGAGTCCCCACATTTTGGGGGCCCCCACAAAAAATGCGAACAAATAGGTTTTTAAATTTTTTAAGAATGTAAGTTGGCTAAATTTACGTGAAAGTGATTCGAAATGCTATACTTTTAGAATAAAACCGCTGGAGTTCTCTGAAGCTTATACAGCTCAAAGAATTCGCTCATCTCCAAGAGAAAAAAGAAAATGAACCAGTTGAAATTTTTCTATATCGCATTATTAATAAAAATAGATTACATTCGACGTTTTTTAATGCAGAAATCGTGTTGCGTTTGTACCTATCGATGATGGTGACTAATTGTACGAGTGAAAGATCGTTTTCGAAAATAAAATTATCAAAAGCCGACTTCGTTCGAGCATGGAAGAAGATCGACTGGTTCATTTGACACTTCTCAGTTCAGAAAGAGACATACTTCGTGAAATAACTTTTGATGATATTGTTAAGAATTTTGCGAATGAAAAATGCCGTAAAAAGTCTTTTTAATATTAAAATTTGATAGTAAGTTTGTTTTTACTGTATACAGATGCAATTTGAAACAATTTGCTTATGTTTTACTCTAATCTTCTACGCTGTATTAGATGACTAAGTTAAAATTGTGATAATAAATAAATAAAATGAATTGAAGACTTAATCTTATTGCATAATGTAAATAATTTCTGACCGCTAAAGGGCCCCCACACATTGATCGGCCCTGGGGCCCCCACATTCTTAATCCGGCCCTGCATGCATATGTATATTTATTTGAACTTTTCGAGTTAATTTATTGTGTAAAAGATATGTTATTAATTTTTTTTAATATCTACAAAATATTGATGCATAACCATTTCAATTATCAAATTTAACATAATTTTAAAAAATTCTTATGCTTCACTTTTCCATTTACATTTTTTTTATGCCGTCAAATTTAAAATAACTACATATTTGTTTGAATTTTCTTATCAAGACATAGTTTATTTTTCTATAAGCAAATATATATAAAAAAAAAAACTTAATTACAAAAGAACAAAAAAAAAAAAAACGAAAAACGAAGAAAAGGAAATGAAATTAAAATTAATTGAATTAAAGAATAATTAAAAATTTTTTTCTTTTAACATGAAGATTTGCTAGGTGAATATCCGAATCTCCGGGTGGAGATCCGACGATGATGCAGATGAAAACAAACAATGTGAGCGTAAGTAGTAGGGACCTGTGGGATTTTGCTCCCCGTTTGTAAATTTTTTTTTGTTTTTTTTCTATGCGTACGCCAAGATGCGGCTTCGGGAAACCGAGGTCGGAAAACCAAACACTTATTCTTGTGTAAAATTCTTCGCTGAGATCGAAAAAAAAAATAAAAATTTATCGAACCAATGCTCCTCAATCCCCCCTATTTCCCATTTCCCACACTCTTCTCACCAAAATGTTTAAAAAATCCTATTTTTGTTTCTAAATATAGCTATCCTTTGCAAAATTCTTCGCTCAATTCTAAAAAATAAAAATTTGACGAGCCATTTACCCCCTCTCCCCATTTCTCCCACTTTTCTCACAAAAATACTTAAAAAATCCAATTTTTGTTTCTAAATATACAGTAGCGAGGAAAACTGGAACAATGTAAAGCAGTTTCATATTTAAATGGTCATTTGTGCTGCGTCAGCTCAAAGCAAGCTTCTCACGAATGAAGTAATTTTTAACGTCAATGTGCTTCGTTCGTGCGCCATAATTGCTGATTATTGCTAATAATATCGCTCCCTGGTTGTCGAAAGAGCTGAATTGATTTTGACGCCTCCAAAAATATTTCGCATTCGAGACGCTTGAGCCAGAGATCTTCTTGAATCGCTGCAGCCATTGACATAAACTCAGCTTCGGTCGAGGACAACACAATTGTAGGCTGCTTCCATGAAATCGCACCACCTAGTTGTTGAAATACATATCCAATCGTAGAGCGTCATTTATCTGGATCACGGCCCAATCGGCATCACAATAGTTAGCTTCATATCAATGGTGCCTTTCAGGTAGCGAAGCACTCGCTTTGCTGTCACCCAATGTACCTTACCGTAGTTCTTGTTGTAGCTGCTAAGTGCGCTTACTGGAAAGCAAATATCAAGGCGACTGATTTGCGCTGCGTACATAATACAACCATCAATTTCTAGTGCGGAACCGCTGCCATTTTCTGTCTCTTTTCGTTAGTTTTCCGAAAGAAGCTGATTCGAATCCATTGATGGACTCACCGCATTACTGTCAATCATATTAAAACGATGTAGAATATCGGCCAGATATTGTTTTTGGTCGATGGAGATTTAACCGTCTTCATTTCGTGTGATGGTGATCACAGTCATGGACGATACGTCGCCCATATCCTTCATTTTGAAATTTGTCGACAATTCGTTATTTAACTTCGTAATCATTGTATTGTTGCTTCCAACATTGGTCAATCTACGACCTCACAAGTGCAAGTTTGTCTAAACACGGAATTAAACTTTTTGTTTCATGCACGGCCCGATTGCTTCAAACCGGTTTCTTCAAACGACAAACTTTTTTCGATTGATTGGAGAAACATATGGGCTGACGCATGTAAATTTCCTCCTCTAATTCGCCTTGCAAAAATGCAGTGACTACGTCCGTTTGATAAATTGACAAGTCATACTTGACCGCTATGGCCAAACGAAAACGAATTGAAGTAAAACGTGCAACTGGGGAATACGTTTCGTCATAGTTAATCCCCTTGACTTGTAAATAGCCTTTTGCGTGCCTGGTGGCGTTCAATTGCGCCAGTTGCATTGCGTTTTACTTTGAACAATCAATGGCTTTTCGTCCTGGAGGCAATTCCGTTAACTCCCATGTTATGTACGTCAGTAAAGCATTGTATTCACTGATCATAGCATTCTTCCTTTTTTGTGCATCAACAGTATTCGGTGCTTCGCGCACAGTCGTCGGTTCACTCACTTCCTCAGATAAACCATTGTACAAGGCCATTGATGTATCGTCCTCACTGCTTTCGAATCGAATTATCGTAAATTTACTCATAAATGCCTCGAAGTCGTTAACATTACCTTCAACTGAATCGTACCGAGAATTGTTCAAGTCCAAAACGTTGCTACCACCATCAGTCTTACTGAACTTGACGTTCGATTCAGTTACAGGTTCAACAGCATGACTAATGGCAACTGTATTCGGCAATTGCAAATCAGCAAGAAGACTGCTTCCGCAGATGCAGTATTTTCGTTTTGTAAATTTATTTTGCTCTGTGTTTGATCAAATTTCGTTGCTTCGGCAATTTCATTGATTTGATAAATCGCTCTTACTTTCTTCAAATAAATCGCCCTCACCTATTTCATATAAATCATCGCTACTGGAATCGGTATCACCCTCATCAACTTTGGCAGCATCACGAAGAACTTTTGATATACATGCCTTCGATGAAAAAACAAAACTATTAGGAATTGTATGTGTTATATTTACCTTATTTGTTCAACGGTGCTCGAAGAATGTAACATCACGGCTCACGATTAATTTTCTTGTCTTCGGGTTATACACATTGAACGCTTTAGACTGCTTGCTAAGTCGCTTTTGCTTCTAATTTTTTACGATTTTCTTTAGGAATGTGCACGGTTGCTTTGCATCCAAATACACGAACAGACGACAAATCTGGATTTCGCTTTGTCCAAATTTCTTCCGGTGTCGTATTTTTCATATCTCCGCATGGAGTGCAATTTATGAAATAAGCAACCATAACCGAAGCTTTCACCCAATATTGTTTTTGTAAATTTGAATCAATGAGCATGAAACGCGCTTTTTCGATAACAGTTCGATTCATCCTTCGGCGACGCTACTTTGTTTCGGCGTATATGGCGCTGTCAATTAATGTTTAATGCCATTTTCTGATAAAAATGAATCAAATTGCTTGTTATATAATTCTTTGCCATTATCTGAACGCTTCACTTTAAATTTAACATTTTGTTGATTTTCAACTGCTCTTGAATTTCACAAACAAATTGTATGTTTCACTTTTGTATATCATCGTATACACGAACACTTTTCTGCTGAAATCGTCAACAAACGTCAGCAGATATCGTGCACCGCCAAAAGATTTCGTTGACATTGATCCACAAACATCTGTGTGGATCAACTCCAAAACTGCTGTAGCGCTTTTACCAACTTCTTTAAAAGACGCGCGAGACTGTTTACCTTGTGCGCAGTTCATGCACTTATCCATTACAACATTCAAATTTGCATCATATCGATACCCCACATTTTACATCAGGGCGACCATTATCACCACCAATTATGCCGACGTCGAACTTCACTGTCCATTTTTTGAAACTAACACCATTGCTTCACTATTGGACTCATGGCGAATTTCTTGCAGCAAATTGGTTCGCACTAAATCAGTTGGTTAATGTTTTCCCACTGTTTGCCAATGCTCGACCCAAAGGACGAAATTCGTTCGGCAGTCCACTTAGCATAATTTGCGTAACAATGTCGTCTGGTATTTTTGTTCCAGATTTGTCCAACTTGAGTGACTCCCACGCTGTTTTTGCTGAAATGCAGTTCTGCACATACGAATAGTTTGATGGTTCGATGATCAAGCCTATAGCTGAAATTGCATGTAAACTCTTCACTTTATTTATCACTGCCCTCGATGCATGGCCAATTGTGTTTTAAGACAAGATACGATTTTGCGGCAAACTCCCAAGTATCGTAGTCCTCACGGTATTTTAACCTTTCAATTATGTCGTTGCTTATCGATCAGGAAAAAAATTACTAGGATAAGCATACACACGTGAGGCCAATAACCTATTGTAGTCGAAAAAGAAGAATAAAAAAAAACGCGTACACACACACCAACGATTCAGATCAAAAAGCGTAGATTTTATCACATGTAATCAGTGATGTACCAAATTGAGTTTTTTCGATTTTATTATGGATTTGAATTGTAGAATTTTTTTAAAGAAGTACATTTTATTAAATAAAAATAAGAAAGAATTAGTAATTAATACATGTTTAAGAAAATTATTCATTCATTTTCAGAAATATCTGACTATTCAGAAGAAACTTAACCGCTGAAATTATCATCTGTTTGTGCATCCCATATTTCTTTGTAGTTGTAAAAAAGATATGTATATGAGTTTTCCAGCACGCTCTGTAGTAAGTCGATATCGTTTCTTGTAATGAATCCATCCAAATTTACTAAATTACTAGGGACTTGATTGAATTTACTTTCTGGTGCATACATATGTCTTCACCATAATTCATTTCTTCGGTCGCTTTCCATATGAAATGGCGTCCGCAAAGTCCTTTACGACTTTGATATTTTCCGAACTACACCATTACATCATATTCTTCCAGTTCCATATTTATGGCTTTATCATGGAGAAATTTATTCGCGTCCATAGATTAATTTGCAGACAAGTCGCATTCTTGTGAGTTTGGATCAATCTTTTTTGCTGCTAACTGAATTGTGTTCTGATAGTTTTTCTCTCAGAATTTCTACTTAATTTGACATTTACAGTACCCAGGAAACAATACCATGATGATACCGTAACACTTTGTACGGACATTGTGTGCATCTATATGAAATGACGCTGTAAAATCGCTGCTTCATTGATAGTAAGTAGAAATCTGAGAATTCTTAAGTTCAATAGAGCGACCATTTATATTTCGCTAAAAGACTTAAAAAAAAATCAAAAAAGTCCATTTTTGCACTGAGCAAAAACCCGATAAAAACCCAAAATAAATGCTGAGCAAATTGGGTTTTTGCTCACCGGTACATCAATTCAATTCAATTATTTATTCAATATTCTCTTGACAATAAAAAAGCAGATTTTTATAAACTATGCTTAGTAAATACATTATGTTAAAAAGAGAAAAGTAAGTGGCAATATTTTATTTTTACAAAACAAAAATAGTGGCAAATGTCACATCATATTAATCAATTGCAGTATAATTTAATTTAATGTAATGTGGGGTGAACATTCAAAAAACTTAAAAGCAAAAGGTAATTAAAAATAGAAAAAAAACAAGGAAAAACATACAAATGAAAGTTTACAATTTATGCAGTCGACTAAAATAAGAGTAACTAGCTGTAACTATATTCATAAAAAGAACAATAAGAGGAACTTAAACAATATAATGCATCAAAGTTTCGACCTGCTTAATATCAAACTCAAAAAGCCATAGGTTAACTTTTCTTAAATAGAGGAATTTATTAGTCCTTAAATTTCTTATGTTTGCTGGAAGGCTATGAAACAATTTACAAGAAAGGATTGTGTAAGGGTTTCTATATAGTGTAGTTCGAAAAAAAAGTATTAACACTGTAGAGCCAAGATTACTTCGCAAGGTGTAGGCATCACTTATGGGGCTTTGCAAATAACCACCTCTTACAAAAAATATTTTTAACACCTTAAAATAAAAAAGATGCCTAACTGGTAGGATTTTCGTTGCTCTGAATAGTGACATAGAATTTGTTAACCGAGAACAATTGCAGATCTTTCTTAAAGCACTTTTTTGCAACACAGTTGATTGGTGAATTTTATTTTTGTAGGCACCACCCCAACAACTTATTCCATAATCTAGCTTAAAATGAAAAATTCCGTAATAGATTGTTTTCATCGTACTGTTAGAAAAATATTTTTTAAGGCGATACAAGCTTCGAATAGCTTGAAGTAGATAATTCTTTAAATTAGATATTTGCTCATTCAATTAATTAATTGTTACGCCTAGATATTTAAAGTGATCTACCCTTTCTATCGTAAAACAGCTAGAATCACATATTTCATGACAATTATACAATTGATTTGCACAATGATTGCCACACTTATTGCTGTACAAAACGAGTCGCCTGCAGTTAGCCTCATGAAAGTTTATATCAAGGTCTGCCTCCCCTTGCAGTTTAGAGTCAAAAAACATTAGTTTTGTTTTTTTACTGACTACAAGCTTATGCTCCGTGAATCAGGACCTTAAAATATGGACATCATGGTTAATATCCGCTACTAAATTAAGTGGATCTGTGGAATCATATGCAATCCCAAGATCATCTGCGAAAGCTTTTATTTTTCCTTTAAATGGCTGCGCAAAAATGGAATTAATATAAATTAAAAACAAAATAGGACCAAGGACAGAACCCTGTGGTACACCTTAATTAACAACTTTAGGATCACTAAGGTTGTTGCCTATTTTCACTCTTTGTACACGATTTTTTAAAAACGATTCTAACCACTTGAAAATAAAACCAAGAATTCCTGCACAATAAAGTTTACTTAAGAGAATTTCATGATCAACCATGTCGAAAGCCTTAGTTATATCAACGTATAGTCCAGCACAGACTTGTTTTGCATCCAAACTTTTATATAAAATGGAAAAAAAGTCCAAAAGAGCGTCTTCAGTTGAACAACCTACTCTAAAGCCGAATTGAAACGGACTGAAAAAGCTGTTTCTTCATGTAATTTAGAATTCTGGTTTTAATTATTTTTTCGAAAATTTTTGAGATAGTCGACAATAGCGATATCGGCCTATAATTCCCTTTATCTTTTTTAAAGAGAGGTATTACAATGGCGCTCTTAATTTCATCGGGAAAGACGCATGTAATGTATTTACAACTGTCATTGTTACATTACATAGACAAACTAGACGAGAAAGTCTTTTCGGCGGGAAAAACACTTTTTGTTAGTGTTAGTGAAAATTGAAGTTCACCCTTGCGCGGTGAGTACCTCAGTATGCGTGTGCCACTTTGTGGATACTTTCCCATGGATTAGGAAATTTATAAGTCTTCATAGAATTAAAATGACAAAAATCATATTTTTTGTAAAGGAAACCATCATAAAACGTTTAAGAAAATTAAAGCACTCACATTATGTGTCAATTTTTATTCACTTAAAAGAAAAATCAAACGAATTGTTTTTTTTGTGAAAAAATTTTTAAGTCTGGCTACTTTTAAGCTGTCAAATTTCTTAAACATTTTTGCGGTCTTGAACAGCAATATTACAATTTTTGGTTTGTATCATAATTTTTGCTATTTTTATTAAAATAATTGATTTGTCTTTTTATTACAGCTTTTCAATAGACTTTTCAACTTCAGCAGTAGCACTGGAGCAGTCGGCGCTGGTGAAAAGTACAATGGGTACATCAACTAAGGAAGGGTTGGCTATAAAAGAACGATAATTACATGGCTTCCGACATCTTGGTTTTCGATAATTCTGATGGCAATCAAACTAAGTACTTTCGAAACCAAAGTAATGGCCACATTTGAGCTTTTAGATTACATTGCCAACGAACCTCCACCAAGATTGGAACACAAAGTTTTCACTGACGATTTTAGGAGTATATTGATAAAAACGAGACTTGGAATCAACATATCGTCTAGAACAGATCAACAACAACAAGAGCAGCAGGAATAGCAAAAAGTGTGGGTGATGTACCACGAGCTGTCGTATTTGGTGGCGCCATTACACTGGTAGACGCTTTTATTGGTCAGAGCATGCACGATTTATTGGATACCAGTAACTTGAATAGTTTTGATATAAAAACAAAAAGGTAAAAACCACATAAATGCGGCATCATTGTTAAATATTGACAATAGTTATAGATTTAATTTATTTGTTCAAACTCAATATAAAAATATCAAAATTAAAATGTTTAAATTTCTTTCTTTTCTTTAGACGACAAGTGGCTGCTGGTGGTACTTCTGATTCAATTAGTATTTTTAACTAACTATGACTGGTTGCAGGCGCACGGGTTGGAAGGTCATTTTGAGGCAATTTTTACTAACCCAGCAGAAATTAACTATTAAACCATACCATCAACAAACCAATTGTCACATAAGTGCAGTCAATTTATGTAAAGTCAAAATACTTGAACATTTTATTGTTGAGCGTGGCTTGCGTGAAGGTATCAAATATGATCAAGTAATCTACACCGGTGATGGTAAGAATGACATATGCCCGGTGCTGCGCCTAAAACAAGGTGACTTGGCATGTGCACGCATAGGTTTTGGTATGGATAAGAATTTTGCAAAAATAAGGCAAAACTAAATGTGCGTTCTCTTCAGTTACGCTGGGAAAATGGTTTTGATTTGCTGGTGAAAATAGAAAATGCATGGCTGCAGGAGAGGGAAAAGTAGAAGACTAAGCAACAGTATTATATTGAATTAATAGATCGTATTTTAAGAATTTACATTAGATGTTATTGTTAAAAAATGTAATATTGATGTAAAAGTTTGAAAATTTAAGTGTAAAAACTTTCAACGGAATTAACCTTATGACCAGGGAAATAAAAATATTTTCTGCAGCTTAAAAATTAAATGTGGAGTTTGTGTTTTTTTTACTGTATTTAACTTTACTATATTTAAATTATTATACAATGAATACCATATCTATTAGATTACAAAACAAGCTTAATGTTGCAGAACAACACATTGCTAGAAGAAATAAATAATGGGAATGGTTCACGGTTAAATTTCATGATGTTTTCGGCATTTGCATCAGTATCCGAGTATTTGGTAAGGTAAGCGATGTGTTCACAGGGTATTCAATTCCAAACCTGAACACCAATTATTTGTAATTAAAAAATCTTGATAAGCAATATTCTTTACCTTTCTATTGCAAAAAATTTCCTCCAAAAAATGTCCCACACAACGATTTCCAATTGCAAATATCAAATGAGAATTGTCAAAAACAGCTGTTTGAAATTCAACATGATTTCCGACAGCGCAGTCTCGGGGGCGCGCTGTATTCAACACACTCGACTGCGCAGTCTCGGGGGCGCGGTATACTCACCTCACTACAGTATGAATGCCACTGTTTTTATTTTTGCAAAGCGAGATTGAGGTGGAAAATGTTTGGTAAAACCAATATTAAATTTTACCGGATTTTTCCCGCAAAAGTTTTAAACTTTTTCTTTTTTACAGCTTTAAGTTATAAAAAAGTAAAGTTATTGAGTTAATGTTATCTTTTATAGCTATCTTCAAATTTTTGATATGAATTTATCTAAACTATAATATTAATTCGGAAAGATTATTTTTTTTTTTTTTGCTGGTGAAGTCATTATTGCGCGATATTTTTATTTGATAGACGTAAAAGCTGAAATATTATCTATTTATGTGAGCATCAAAATGTTAACTTGCAAATTACTTATTTTTATATAACTTTTAGTCAAAATAGCTCATTAAATTTCTTCACTTGAAAAAATGACCTACCTCTTAAGTTATTGTTAAAGCGTTCGATAACTTAACTACTAAGCTAACTAATTTGAAAAGTAAGTCTTAAATCAACAAATATTCAAGTTCAAAAATGTATAAGAGATAAAAATATGAAAAACATATCGTTAAGAGGTCTTAACTTGAAAATAAGTAGAAATAGAGGCAGCAAAGCAGGAACATACGCTTAGGCGTATAACTGGGCAGCAACCAATAAACCAAAAAAAAAAAAAAAAATAGGCATAAATCTACCTACAACATTATTATGTTATTATTTTTATGTAGTTTATTATTATTATTATGTAGTTTATGTATCACGAACCATTTTTAAACTGAATAAAATTTACATTTTTATCTTTATACGTGTATATAACATACAAATTTTCCATCTTCTCGATGCTCTTTGACAAATGCTGTTTTTGGACATCTTAAAGAATTATTTCATACTGAAATATGACAGCATTTACGCCCTGATCGACTTTCCATTAGTATATATTCCTACATTTCAACTAGCTCAAAAAATAAAACAACAAGCAAATACTTCTGTTTTTGTATAAAATTTTCGTTTTTATTATATTTATTTGATCACACATATTCCCCTGAAAAAAACACATTTACCCCGAAAAACACCCGCAAATCAGGTACGATTCCGTAAAATTGCTTTTTTCACATACGGTACCTCTATATCTCAAAATATTTGACAATCAATACGTGAGAAGAAGAACAAGAGTTTCCGGTCTAGTTAGTCTATGTTACATTAGGTATACAGAAGAATACAGAGATGTTATATTTATTTATGCATGTAAAAATGACGATCTTATTAATTACAACAGTTACGAAGGCATGTAATATTAGGTTGGAGTTTATTGAATAACCTAGGAGCTACTGAGCAGTAAAAATTCAAAAATTGCTGCAAAGCATGCGGAGGTAGAATTGTAAATTAGTATAGCTTCTATTTTATATTTACAATCAAGAAAATGTGCTTTTAAAACTTTATAAAAATATAAATGGAAACTGTTTTCCGTAAGACATTAGGGTGACCGTTATATGTACTAAAATTTTTAACTTTTAATTTTCTTTTACGGCCACCCACAGTTTGAATCCATTTTACAAAAAAATAATTTGTGTGCAATTTTAGCTCGGTAGAATTAAGGGAAAGGGTGTCTCATGGCCTCCAAAAATGGGAAAGTGATAAAACTTTCTCTTTTTTATTATATACATTTTATAAAAGCTTTTTTTGAAGTGAAAACTTCTTATGGCACGTTGTGCGGCTGAGGAAAAAAGTATAATTTCGCGACACCGACCGTCATCGGGATTCCCCGTCATGAATGCGATAGTAAAATTTGAATGTTCTTTGAAGACTTGGGAAACGAACTCGATTTTGGAATTTTGAAGACTTGGGAAACGAACTCGATTTCAGAAATTTGAAGACTTGGGAAACGAACTCGATTTCAAATTTCGAAGACTTGGGAAACGAACTTGATTTTAGAATTTTGAAAACTTGGGAACGAACTCGATTTTAAAATTTTTATGACTTGGAAAACGAACTGGATTTGAAAAAATTTATAAAACATTGCCTACTTTTAGGCGCTATTAATAATTTGCCCCTAAAAGTAGGCAACACTTTCTGTCAAATTTCAAAAATAGCGCCTAAAAGTAGGCAACGATTTTAAAAATTTCAGATAATGTTGCCTAATTTTAGGCGCTATTTTTGAAATTCGTCGGAAAGTGTTGCATACTTTTAAGGGTAAACTATTAATAGCGTCTAAAAGTAGGCAACGTTTTTTGAAAAAATTGGCTCATGAAAGTATGCAATTTTTTGGAAAAATTTTTTAAATTTGTAGCATACATATGTTGACTTCCGGTTAGCTATTGTTCAGTCAGCAAATTTTTTTCTGCTAGCGCAGCCGAAAGCAGAGCCAGCAGCCCAAAGCAGAGAAAAATCTGAAATACCAGGCCACATGAACCAGCAGCAAGCAAATTTGGTTTTGTGAAAAACTTTAAAACGTTATATCTCGGCTATTACTAAACCGATTTAGACAAATGAGGTGTAATAGGTTTTTTAAGAACAAGCAGATTTTTTTGAAGTCATTTGTATTTCGATAAACTGTCACTAGATGGCGTTTTAAGCAGTTTGAATATTCTAACAGCCATAACTCGGCAACGAATAAGCCGATTTTGATAAATGTGGTGTCATAGTGTCTGTAGGAAGAAGCAGATTTTTAAGTTAAGTTTAAGAAAAATTATGTTTACGCTATTTAGTCACAGGTCCAGGTACTTTCTTTACCTGATTTTTTCTTATACTTACATAATTCGCAATGATGTGTCTTACTGCAATCAGAATAAATTTTTGTTCTCAAACATAAGGAGTACTTAGCTCAAATTTAATTATTCACAGTTGAGGCTACTGAGCCGAATATACTTCTTCCAGCAATTTTTGAAGTGAAAACTTCTTATGGCACATTTTGCGGCTGAAGAAAAAAGTATAAACTCGCGACACCGACCGTCATCGGGATTCCCCGTCATGAATGTGATAGTAAAATTTGAATGTTCTATTGTTTCTTTTAAATAAA
This sequence comes from Tricholauxania praeusta, assembly GCA_949775025.1. Lineage (NCBI taxonomy): Eukaryota > Metazoa > Arthropoda > Insecta > Diptera > Lauxaniidae > Tricholauxania > Tricholauxania praeusta. The sequence continues at coordinate 105,447,656 of OX459028.1, forward strand.
TTTTCCAAGTGGAAGACAAAAAGCAAAGCAGACACACTAACTGACACATTCCATTCTCATTCAACGATTGTTATGCTTAGATGTTTGTTTTTTTCAAATTCCGCGTTGACAAATTGAGAATGAGAGCGAGAGTAAAATTTGAATACATATTCCGTTTTTGTCTTCCATTGCATTGCCATATAAAAAGAAAACGCACTCATACCAACTAACACACTAACTTGCCATTAAACGATTTGTTTTCACTTCTGTCGGCACTCCCGGAGTGCAACCCGCCGTTTTTTTTTTATTATTTTATAAAAAGAAGCTTTAAATTCAAATATTTGATAAAAAAAGATACAGCTATACTGCAATACTAAGCGAAAAGGACGTATCTCAAAAAAATGTATATCGAGATAGTTGGTGTTTTTTTATGTCAATTTGTTGAAATATCTGTAAAATTGAGATAGAGAAATTTTCTTAGTAGATTTCTTATATGATTCGTTGTCGGCAATTGGAGTATTTCATTAGACGCGGAATTTCATAAGCTATCCCCGATGCCAAAATAATCTCGGATATTTTTTTTTAAATACGCCCTTTTTGCTTAGTACGGCAGTTATTGTTTAGTTTAGTTACAAAAAAAAAATTTTTTAAATGTTTCATTTATTCACATAATGACTTGTTTCTATTTTCTAAGAATGAACACAAGCAAAAAATCATGTCAAAAAGAAACTCAGAAAAGAAACTTGCTATTTTTGGAAATTTAAAAAGGGGAACCACATTTTGTCGATTGAACCAAAATGGCTTCGGTTCGTTTGCGTGAAAAAATTTTTTTAATTGGATTTTATTCACACGAAATAACTGGCAGCAAATTGCCATCGAATAGACAAGTGTTAAGTGTACTATTTTTCAATAAACGTGTAGTAAAGTTAACTTTACGCAAAAGTGCAAATCTCGCCTTAAAAGAAGTCTTAATTTTTTGAGAAAAAGCTCGAATACCTACAAAAGTTACAAAAAATGCATAGAAATGTTAGAAAAGTTATACCAAGAGTGGAGGCAATTACAAAAGAACACTAAAAGAGCATCTAAACTTCAGAAGAAAAAAGAAGAACATTTTGTATCAAAATTTGACGACTTATTTGACAGCCCACGAAAATGCATTAAGCATGATAACTATTGAGGAACACTAACTATTTTTAATAAATCAAAGGTTAAAAGGCAGACTTGGATTTATGTATGGAATCGATTACGATGAAACGTAGTAATTGTGAAATTGAGCAACTAAGTAAGTAAAATTCTTATAAATTTCTAAACATTGTTCTGAATTGAATTTATGGCAAATAATGATTTGTAATTTGGTTAAATTTGGTGAAAAAAATATATTTTACATATTTAGTAATGCAAATGCGTTGCAGTTACGAAAATTATTCAAATTAAAATTTTTTTTTTTTAAACTTTATTTTCTTTTATTGAATCTTCTCTTAAGAGACAAAAAAATAAGTTTTAAAATCTTAAATTAAGTAACATTTTATTTATTTATTTATTTATTACATGAAAAGTAGAGATAAATCACTAAATTACAGAAGAAAGGAGCACTATTAACACTGGTAACATTATTATACATTATTATTATGAATAATTAATATATAATTTAATAATGAACTTGCCTCCTTATACTTCTTGTGTAGTAGGTGCAGCTTGTGTATGGCTCAGCACAGCTAGTGCACAAGAGCGAATAACTCGTTGGAGCATAGGTATGGACGCAGCTGACGATCGCGTCTCCCCATATTCTTTGCCAGCCGAGACGACCGAGGTCCCGGTCTTGGCTTGGTAGCTGAGACGAGCTAGGTCTCAATGAAACCCGAATGGGGGTTTCGAGTACCACAAAAAACGATTGTCTTCGTGGTCGCCGAGATGAACTTGGTCCCGGTTGACCACGTTGGGAGTGATTAGTGCCTCCAGCCGAGACGAAATAGGTCCCGGTCTAGCACCTAAAGAAGACCGAGAAGACACTGTTTCAAGTCTCTTCCTGCTACTCTCTCCAATTCATTGGAAAGCGGCCGAGACGAACTAGGTCCTGGTCTTACACCCTCATCGGAAGGGGAGCTGGCTGCGATAAGTTGCCAAGGTTGGTTTGAAATTAAAATTGAGCGTCAGTTTTAAATTTTTAACGTTTCCATTGTAATTTTCTTAAAGGCTGCCGCTCGGTGACAGGAAAGCCACAAATTTAATAATCAAACATTGCTTGACAAGAAAAATTAAATAAATTTGTTCTTTATTATTATACCAAAAACGCCAAAAATTTTAGTTTTTATAACAAACACTTTTCGTTTTTCATTTTTGATTTTATTCTTGAAGATAAAACCATCGAATTGATGTCAACTTCGAACAGCAGCTTGGAAGATGCTCTTAATCCAGTGACAGTTGATGTAGAGCATATTGATGATATTCAGGTAGATCCTTTACCAATGCACTGAACGCAACACCTAGAGAAAAAGTAAGGAGAGGGCGCCATAAAATATTAACGCGTAAACTTGCCGCAGCCTTAGATAAATGTAAAGTCAGTGATAGGGATGCAGTTCACATTTTAATTTTAACTGCCGAGGCATTAGGTCACAATATTCAAAATTTGATTATCAACAAAACATCCATTCAAATCACTCGAGAAATTAAAATGGTTTTCAAGGATTCAAAATTGCAATCAGCTGTCGTTCACTGGGACGGCAAATTACTTCCTTCCTTAACAGGCAAGGAAGTAGTGGATAGACTTCCCATTATTATTTCGAATGGTGACACTGAACAGCTGCTTGGAGTACCCGTATTAAAATCTGGCACTGGTCAAGAACAAGCGTATGCTGTTTGCGAAATACTTTTCGACTGGGGATATCAGGTCTGCATTAAAGCGCTATCGTTTGATACTACAGCTACAAATACTGGGAATAGAAAAGGCGGATGCGTTTTGATAGAAAACTTTTTGGAAAAAAACCTTTAGTATTTACCTTGCAGACATCATCATATGAAATCATTCTGGGAAGTATTGTCGAAGAAAAGATGGGTAAAACTACAGGACCGACTGTTCCTATCTTCAAAAGGTTTCAGACTGCATGGTCTAATATAGATTCCAAGAACTTTCAATATTGTATCGAGTTACTAATTTTGTGAAGTCTGCTTTAGAGGAGCAACAACCTAGAGAAGATTATAGAGAATTCCTCGAATTAACATTAATTTCTCTTGGTGTACCCCCACCTCGAGGAATATTTTTCCGCATTCCTGGGGCCATTCATCATGCGAGATGGATGGCAAAAGCTATATATTGCCTAAAAATTTACATTTTTCGTAATGAATTCAAACTTACAGAACAAGAAAAAAGAAGTATTAATGCTATTTGCATTTTTCTTGTCAGTGTGTATGTCGAAGCTTGGTTTAGTCCGTCCTCCGCTATTAAGGCTCCAAGTCTAGATTTCAGGGTGTTGAATCAGCTTTTTGAATATCAAATTATTGATAGGGATATTTCACGTATTGGCATTAGGGGTGGCAATCCCGGGATCCCGGGATTTGCTCTAAATATAGGCTAAAGTAATCGCGGGATTACAAAGAGACAATTCCGGGATTTTCGGGATTAGAAAAAAATTTTATATTATATAATAAATATTCTATTATATGACATATTTAAGTACAAAATCTGCAAAATAAATGTGTTCAATACATTTGATGAGCATGAAACATTATTGCATCAACCTGCAAAATGCACTTCAATTGTGTCTGAACCTTAAATTGAGTAAAAATATTTTTTTTTATTGTTGCAATTTTTTGCTTAAGATTTTCTTAAAAAAAATGTCACATAACAAAAAAAAATATCAATACTTTGACTAATTTTAAGAATTTTTTACTAAGTGCGATTTGTATTGAAAATTGATAGTTCAGGAGAAAAATGATAAAATGTGAAATTTAGACTAAAAATCAATAACGGAAATAATAAAAATGCAATAGAAAAACAACATAAGCAAAACATATCTATTTTTTATAATAAAATACAAATCTGCAACACAAAATATAGGCTTGTCTTCAAAAAAAAAAACCACAGCCGACCTTGATTTGACATTGAAATTTTGACACATACCTAGACCTTCCAAAATTTAATTTCTAAGATATAATTAAACTTTTGTCTGAAGCTTTTTTTGTGAAATCAGATTCTAAAGATTTTGACAACTTAAATAAAGCACACTTATGGGTGCGTCTACTGAGAGCGAGCCATTCAGTGCCACTAAATGCCATCACTGTCACATTTGAAGAAGGTGATAAAGTATTAATCAAGTACAAAGTGTGGTACACAAATTTTTAAATGTAAAAATAAAATTGATAGTTTGGTCAGAAATGCTTGATTATCCTCTATCATCTCCTTTTAATAGTGACTATCTTCTACTAGCCAAACTTAGTAAATGTGATTTAGATGTATTATCACTCGAAGTGTTCCAAGTCAATTTTTAAGCTATTATTTTTTTCTATTATTTTGCGCTTTTATTCTTCATTGTTACGCTGTGAAATAAAGCAATTTTGATTTTATATATACAATAGTATACACTTCACGTTTTTTTTTGTAGTTTTGTATGCATTGTCTAGAACTATTAATCCCGGGATTGGAAACTTTGATCCCGAAACACAAAAAAGCTCCGGGATTGCCACCCCTAATTGGCATACATAAATTTCATAAACATTTATGGTACTTAAGCTCTGAAGCTATCGCATTAGCTTTTTTTGACCCAAATTTACCATTGGAAACGAAACGTAAGATGGTTAAGTCGACAAGTCGCAACTTAAATTCAACACCTTCACATAATAAACGATTCCAGATGCAAATAAATGAAATTCCAGGAATTATAAATAAAGGACTTGAACAATTCGTTTGATTTGAACTAAATTATGAGTTTCTGAAAAGTGATCCGTCGACATGGCATACAAATGAAGGCTTCCTTAAGGGGTTGGAATTGGTAAGCAAGTTAAGAGTCGTAAATGACACGGCAGAAAGAGGAGTTAAACTTATGGAGGAATATAATAAGTTGTTTACTAAAAATGAGCAACAAAAGCAATATGTGCTTCACGTTGTAAGCGATTATCGGCGGAAGTTCCCAGATTGTGGTAAAATGATATTAACAGATATATGTATGATAAATAATCTTGTAGCAATCATTATAAAATAACAATTAAAATTTTACCTATAAATTTTATAGTTTTAAGATTTTTATTTAAGCTTAATTTTTCAACTTTATAATTTTTAGATTTTTGGGGGCCTTCCCCTTATTCGATCGAGCTAAAATTTTACACAGATTATTTTTTTATGAAATGGAACCAAACCACGGGTGGCCCCATAAGAAATTCAAAAAAGTAAAAATAACGGTCACCCTAGTAAGACATGTATATCAGGGTTTATATTTTCCTATATTATACTGGGTGTTTTTTATAGAGGTTTGTTTTTCGAATAGAGATAAAACTGGCATTTTATGGTCAAATCTGGCAACTCTAATGTCATTTATGTTCAGTTTGGTTTGCCATTTCATCATGAACAGGTTGACAAAAGAACAACGCTTGCAAATCGTGCAAATTTATTTCGAAAATAATGGTTCAGTTCGCGAAGTTTACCGCAAGCTCCGTCCATTTTATGGTCGACATAATCGTCCATCAGAGCAATTAATTCGGTTAACCATGGGTCGTTTTCGCACTACGTTTACTCTATGTGATAATACGCATCCGCAGAGACGTCGAACAGTGCGCACCGAAGAAACAATTGCCGCTGTAGAGCAAAATGTTGAAGAGGACCCGAATGAATCGATTCGCCACCGTGCACAGCAATTGGAGCTTTGTCCATCAACTTTATGGAAGATTTTGCGCAAAGATCTTGGCTTGCGACCTTACAAGATCCAGCTTGTGCAAGAATTAAAGCCGCGAGACCATGCAATGCGTCGTGATTTTGGTGTATGGGCCGAAAATGAGATTGATCTCGATGCTGATTTTCATCGCAAAATTTTGTTCAGTGATGAGGCTCATTTTTAGTTGAATGGCTACGTCAACAAGCAAAATTGCCGCATTTGGAGTGAAGAGAATCCACATGAGACCCTTGAGACGCCATTACATCCACAAAAACTGACTGTTTGGTGTGCTCTATGGGCTGGTGGAGTCATTGGGCCATACTTCTTCCGAAATAATGCTGGAGAGTCAGTTACCGTTAATGGAGACCGGTATAGAGCCATGATAACCGACTATTTTGTTCCCGAATTGGATGGCATGAATGTGGATGAGTTGTGGTTCCAACAAGACGGCGCTACAGGCCACACAGCGCACGTCACAATCAATTTATTGAAGGAAACATTCGATGAGCGCATAATTTCGCGGAATGGACCTGTCAATTGGCCACCAAGATCGTGTGATTTGACACCATTGGATTATTTTCTTTGGGGACATGTGAAGTCGCTCGTCTACGCCAACAAACCAGAAACGTAAGGGGACTTGGAAGCCAACATTCGTGGCGTTATTGCCGACATACGGCCCCATATGCTCGAAAAAGTGGTTCAAAATTGGACCTGTAGAATTGGCTTTATTCGAGCCAGCCGCGGCGGCCACATGCACGAAATCATATTTAAACATTAATGGCATAAAATTATCCTTCCGATAAAGCCAAATTGATGGACATTAAAACGATTTTTTTGTGTTTTATTTCAATTCGAAGCTCTATACCTCTAAAAAAAAACACCCTGTAGCTTGAGGAATAAAAACATTTGAACTTCATAGCTCAAACCTGAAAACTGCGCAGACAGAGTTTATGTCCAATTCCTTTGAAATTTAACGAAAAAACCGACTTACTAAAACGTAGAAAAAGTCTGCTTTGGACGCCAATATATAGCGTTTTCGATTATTCCATTAAAACTATTTTAAAAAATGTTTTTAATTTTTTTACCGAACGTAGCGGTTCTCTTATTAAATTTTTCGTCATGTCTCCGGTATTTACAGTCCGATCTTAAAACATGATGTTTCGATGTTTTTGTCTCGAGGAGACCATTTTTTTTTTTTTTTTTTTTGTTCCAAAGGTCATTGATCTCAAGTATCTACCCACCAGATCTCAACTTCTGCAACATGAATTAAAAAATTAAAATCAAATAAAGTGTCTTCAGGCCGTTGCCCAGCATCTTGAAGGACCTCACCATACGGTTCAATTAAATTCGCACTTCTTATTATTCAACACAAAGCTTTTATAGTGGGAAAACTTATGTATGTTAAAAAAAAAAACTTTAATTAATTTATTAAGCTACTTTTCACATACGCATTTCTCTAAGCTCTACTGTTGTCTTTTAATGTAGCATTAAATTTTAATCGATCATATTTCTACGCGATTCAAGTTGGCTATATTTCTGGCGGCTTTCGAGCTTAGATAAAATATGGCCCATGCGTTTTTTATCGGTGACCGCCATGGCAGATTCAAGCACTACTTGAACAAAACGCTCAATGTTTTGAGAATGGCATGCATAAGCTGTGAAAATAATTAAGTTTTTTAAGCCAGTGATGAAGAGGACGAAGTTCAAAAACAGAAATTAGTGCCTAAGGCCATCCCGCCAAATGATATAGGCGATGGTTGCTTCCAGCTTTTTTGTTTAAATATTCCGTATCCAGTAGCGTGCGACGGTACCATGTCATTGTCTATAATAGCCAAAAATATTTGTACCTTATGTTGTAATCGCACTTAGCGATCGGTGCTTTTGTGTGGGCAATAGTGACAGCGGCAGCACGAGCTGGTTTGCCTACTAGCAGTTCGGTAAGATGTAGTGGGTTCGCTGCTGCCACTATTGCTCCTTCACCATACAAATTTAAAAAAAACTCGTGCTGAAAGAGAGCGCTGCACTCTGAATGCTTAAAAATTTTAAAGTTTATTAAATGGACACGTTACCGAAAAAAATTTATTTTTATCAAGTATCAAAAATCTACAGAAAGTTAAAAAAAAATGTGGGACTCCCTAATTCTCTCCACTACTGCTGCTGACCTCCGAGCATGATGGTCGCTCGGGCCCGACTTAACCCACCCTACCATGTAGACCATGGGGCAAATGGTTGTGGTCCACCTTAATCTGAATTGGTTCTACATGGTACCTACTGTGCTGGGTAGTGTTATGGTTGTTTTGTTATTGTATTTTTAGTGTAGATTTTATTAATTTTTATGAATTTTATTTAATTTTTTTCTATTTATTGTTATATATTTTTATTTATATTGGGTTTAAAGTTGTATATTGTTGTAATCGACTAGTGTTAAATGTTTGTATATGTTTAGTTTGTTGAATTTAAAGTTGTGTATGGATTTATGTAGATTTTGTATATTTTTTTCTTTCTTATTAGATTTGTTTTTCACTCAAAGTGTCACTTTTAGTTTTATGGGTTATTTTTTTTTTAGCGAAGCGCTGGCGCTTCGCGAATACTGCACATATTAATTGTTGCATTGTGTTTTTTTATGGTGGTTGTTCATCTATGTATTGTGTGGTGTTGTGTGGTTGCTGTTGAATTGGTTAAAATTGTTTTTCTGTTAGTTCTTCAAATTTTTTTTCTGATTGTTAAATGTTTCTCTCTCTCTCTCTTTAGGAATAAGCCAATCATTCCGAATGGCATATGTCAGCAATGGAAAGGGCTACCATAAGCACGAAGTTTTTCTTGTAGCCCTTAGCGTTGTAGTAACTAAGCAAATGCCTTAATCAAGGCTATCGTAAAATCCGTTAGGTAAAAATTCGATTACACGCACATAAACGCATGTATGCTTTAAACTTTAATGCATATGTAAATCACGAATACATAATCTTTTAATCTTCGTCACAGTTATGTATGTATGTACACAATATTCTTCTCGAATTTCAATATTTAAACCGCCATATTATTTACCGTTTGAAGGTTAAAGTTTTTTTTTTTAATTTTATATATTATTATTCTTTTTAATTTTACCGTTTGAAGGTTAAATTTTTTTTTTTATTTTAACTTTATATATTATTATTCTTTTTAATTTTAGCTTTAAATTTTCAAATTTTGTATTTTATTTAAAACACATTAAATTAAAGGTCAATTTTTCGGCTCAAGTCAAAACATCTGATATATTCAAGTCAATTTTTAATCACTCGCGTCCCGTTTGAAGGTTAAAGTTTTTTTTTATTTTATTTTATATATTATTCTTTTTAACTTTATTTAAAACACATAAATGAACAAAAGGTTGTTTCACTGCGCCTAAAATAGATCGTAACATTCCACGGATTATCGAACCACGTGAAATGGAGACACCGTTTAATTTCAATTTGGTGGGCGCACCGCAGACACATGCGTCTGCTCACTTCAGCTAACAAAACGGCACTCCATTGTTATATGTCACTATTTCTTTTATGTTTTGGAATGTCAACCAAGTTTTTGTCATATGTATGTGTGTTCTCAGGGTTACACTCTTTTATGCGTTTAGCATATGAAGGAGCGCTAATGCTTCGCTCACCACGTTTCCGCGAACACGCTATACGACAAATCAATGATGACGTTGTTGCAGTTATGATGGAAATTATTAGTTTTTATTTAGAAGTTTCTATGCTCAAGAATTATTACTGAAAATTTTGCTGCGCTTTGTTTGATGGAGTTAAATTTAATTTCTTTACTTCAATATTACATAAAAAATAGCTTTTCTTTAACAGAACAATTTTTTTTATACATTCAATTTCAATTTTATGTAAAGAATTTTCAATTTTTTCACTTAACCGCAGAATGCACACACACACTAATTTTGATTAAATTTCATTTATTTTAGAACAAATAAGTAATTTTTCCAATTTTTAATTCCATCCGCACGCTCTCGTCGTCAAAATCAACCCTTTTCTCCGCGGCACGTCCGCACTGTTCCACAGCCAAAATCAACTCAACTCCCGTTTGAGTTTCGTCTCTTTCTTGTTCACACGTTCGAACAGATTTTTATTGCCCGACGCGCAAATGGGCGATCTCATTGGCTGGTGCAGTGCGCGAGGAAAAGTCTAGAGCATCATGCGCGATAACGCGATTTTCGAAATTCATATGTCATTTTAGACATTTTTGGCTAGACTTTTTCCCTGCAACGCCTGTACCACCAGATGGCAAATTGCTAATGCTAATTTGCACGCGTCGGAACTGGTGCCGTAACAATGTCCACCTCAAAAATGGTCATAGTCCCCAAAATTATTTTGGGAATTATGATCACTCATAACAATGGACATAACTTCCATGGGTGTTATGACCATTTTTGTTTTGCTTGTAAATACAAGAGAAATTTTATATTTTTCTAAACATTCTTTGTTTTGTTATATGCAATAAATTTAAATAGTCTAACTAATCGCAAAGCGATACACGTCACCGATGACCTTGAATCTCAGATATTTTTTGGGGTTATTCATAGCAAGTGTATAGAGCGCCTTCAAATTTTTGGTTTAGCTTGAAAATCGCATAAAATTCTATCGTATGTGTATCCAATGCTGGCTTCGCTAGCTACATAAAAGTTAAAATAAGTGAATGGCTTTCGGTCTCTACTCTGGACTTGCATCCTCCAATACGTCTAACACCGGCTTCGTTGGCCATCTATTGTCAACGTAACGCTCAAGACATTTGGCGTTATATCCGTTTTTGCGGACTATGTCCGTTTTTAGAAGTGGTCATAAGTTCAAAAAAAAAAAAAAAATAAATTGAAATTATGATCGAAAAAAAACGGACATAAGGCCCAAAATTGTGTTGGGAATTATGACCATTGGGGCTATGACCCGCTACCTCGTGCAATTTACGTTTATTATGTGGAGTTTTTTTTACCTTTCCTTTTGAGTCTATCGAAACCTATAATTATGCGTTTCACCTTACTAACAAGAAAGAACTTTGATAAATTTTCTCTTACTTTTTGCCAGCCATTGCCTTCACGCATTGGCGGACCCAAGCTATTTAGCTTCCCAGCTAGCAAGTTGGAACTCTTGCTTAAGATCCAGTTTTGTTAAGTCTTTATTAAAGTTTCTTGCAAATTCTACATTTCTCTCCATGTGGTATACTAAAACTTCAAATTGATTTGAATTGGTTATCTTAATTTTTTTTCCGCGTATTTTACTTCACTTTTTTGACTGTTTTACTTTAATTTTTCAAGTGTCGACTAAAAAAACGAACTCGACAGAAAATTGCTACTTTCGTCGACGCTCAGGTCTCACATCGACATTGGAAATTCGACAGTTGTAATAAATTGTTCTATGTTTGTCATTTGAAATGTCGAGTTCGACAATGGTGATGCGACAATACTGCTGTCGAGCATTTTAGAGTCGACTCCGACAATGATGATAGGGGTGATTATTGAATTCAATTAATGCTCTAGTAAGGGGAGCATTGAGTGCATAATTTGTTCTATTGAAGGCAACGTAAAATGTATCGAAATGTCGAAGAACTCTAGCAGGAACATTGAAAGATATTCTCTCTAAGAGGGAAGGACAGCCAATAAAACCCCTGATGACCCTGATGAGGTTAATGATAGTATTGCTCTTCTATTTTGCAATGTTTTTAAATTTATTAGCATATATCGAGAATTGTAAGTAGGAACTGGATCAACAAAGTACAGAGACCTCAGAGCATACCTAATAAAAACTTTCTGAATGCGTTCAATTCGATGAATATGACACGCATGATATGGCCTCCAAATAAAAGAGGCATATTTAAGCCTAGAACGGACAAATGAGGTAAAAAGGAGCTTAAGAGTGTATGAATTAGAGAGCTCAGAACTGTTACGTCTAATAAAAGCTAACATGGCATATGACTTAGATATAGTAAAGTGTAAATGTGGCTGGAAAAAGTAAACTTGGAATCAAAAATAACACCCAAGTCCTTAATTTCATTGACTGACTGCAAAACACAATCAGAAATACGATAAGTGGTTTGAACAACATTATGACATTTCGAAAATGTAATGTGAAAGCATTTATTAATATTTAATGAAAGACAATTAGTAGAACACCAAGAAAAAACATTATCAAGTTCTGTCTGAAGCATTAGAGCATCCTGTGGGCTTTTTATAACAGAATAAATTTTCAGATCGTCTGCATAGTTACAACTTTCTTAGGTAAGATTTGATCCAATCCAAAAACACTTAATGAAAACCCATATAAGTTAAGGTCACCGTACTCTATACGATCGTTGTACGTGTCAAATGGATCTTAAGCATAATTGGAAATTCGATCTCTTGGAGCAAAGTCGAACTTAAGAAATAGAAGAAGAATGAAAAGTGAATCTTATAAATAACAGCACGTTGCAGTTGCAGCAGTTCTTTTTTGGAGTCACAGTTTTAAAATAACAGTTAACATCTAGTATATAACTTAAGTATTGTTAGATATTTTAAAATAAAGTCTTTTTAAAAAAAATCTAAGTCAGTACAAAAAGTTTAATTTATATGTAAAGTTTAAGAAAACACACAATTATAATTCAATTAATACTTTATTATTTAGTAAAAGATATTTCACTTTAGTTTAATCTTTAGTAAAAATGTATTTCAATTTAGTTTAATATTTAGCAAAAAGTTAGTTTAATATTTAGTAAAAAGTTATTTCTTTAGTCTTACTTACTTGGGTGGCCATAACAACCCGTTACCGGGTTACGGCCGACCTCAAAAGCTCTCTCCAGGCGCCTCTGCCTTGCGCACGCCTTCTCCAATCATTCACACCAAGCGTGGATAGGGTTTCCTCGGCTTGGTCTTTCCATCGGAGGCATGGTCTTCCTCTTCGTCGTCGCCCAGCGGCTTCCGCATCAAACACCTTTTTCGCCGGAGCTTCTTCGTCCATACGCACAACATGTCCCAGCCAGCGCAGACGTTGAATAGTGATGCGCTTGACTATGTCAATGTCAGCGTAGAGCACGTACAGTTCGTGGTTCATTCGAATACGGTAGTCGTCGCCGACGTGAACAGGACCGAAGATTTTGCGAAGAATTTTTCTCTCAAACACCCCAAGCGTGGCTGCATCAGTCTGCGACACAACCCATGCTTCTGCGCCGTAAAGTAGCACGGGTAAGATGAGCGTCTTGTAAAGTGTCAGTTTTGTCGGGCGAGAGATGTCTGTACTACTCAATTGCTTACTGAGACCATAGTAACACCTATTAGCAAGAGTTAGTCTTCGCTTTATCTCCAGGCTGACATCGTTTTGAGTGTTCACGGCGGTGCCAAGATAGGTGAATTCCTTGACAACTTCGAAAGTATAGTTGTTCGCAGTAACAAAGGATCCAATACGCCGCGTCTCCCTGTTTGTGGACAGCATATACTTTGTTTTGCCCTCGTTCACCGTCAAACCCACTTTCGCTGACTCTTTTTCGATAGCAGAGAACGCAGCAGTAACATCTCGCTTACAACGTCCAATGATATCAATATCATCGGCATATGCAAGGAGCTGGACACTTTTGTAGAAAATAGTGCCATTACGATGTACACTGGCTTTTCGCAACACCCCTTCCATCACAAAGTTGAAGAGGTTGCAGGATAATGGATCGCCCTGTCTGAAACCTCGTTCGGTATCAAATGGTTCGAGGAGGTTCCTTCCTACTCTGACGGAGCTGGCTGTGTTGCTCAACGTCATTATGCAAAGCCGCACCAGCTTCGCAGGTATACCGAACTCAGACAGCATACAGGCAATCCCGTATCGGGCTATCGAAAGCAGCTTTAAAATCGATAAAGAGATGATGGGTATCGATCTGTTTTTCGTGGGTTTTTTTCCAGGATTTGACGTAGTGTGAAGATCTGGTCTATGGTGGACTTACCAGGTCTAAAGCCGCACTGATAAGGCCCAATCAGTGTGTTGGCAAACGGCTTAAGTCTTTCACACAGTACAGTCGACAGGACCTTGTAAGAGATGGCAAGAAGACTGATTCCCCGGTAGTTAGCGCAGATTGTCGGGTCACCTTTCTTCAGTACAGGACAAATTTCTTTAGTCTAATTGTTAATATTTAGCAAAAAGTTATTTTAGTTTAGTTTAATATTTAATAGTACAGCTTTGTTCACTACGACAACTTCACCGACGACTTCTACTGAACGACCGCGTGACACGTACAACTGAAAACGACTGGCTCCTTTTAACTGCTGACAACTGATGACAACTGACTGCTTACTTACAAATGCTAACAACAAATAACCGCTGTCGACCGCTGACAACTGCTGGCAACTGACTGCTGACTTATAACAACTACTGACAATAAATAACTGCTGACGACCGCTGACAACTGCTGGCAGCTTATAAGGACTGACCATAACTGTTGACTGTCCCAGATGATAATAGATCCTCATTTGTAACTTCGGAACGCCATTTTTTCATGTTGTCACTGTTTGACATTGTGTTTATTGGCAATTCGAAAACAGCTGCTTTTTCAACATTATATCTGCCATTTCGTTTAATTTTCGTCACATGATAAGGCCCCAAAAATTCACTAGTTAATTTTTTTCCAGCGATAAACTGCGTTCTTTTTACAGCAACCAAATCGTTTATTTGATAATCCTGATCAAATTTACGTTTTTTGTCGAAATTGGCTTTATAAGTATCTTGCGCGTACTGAATTTGTTTTTTCGCTTCTTCACGAACACTTTGTCGCTCCATATCAAACGATTGCGTATACTACTCCTGTAGATAATCGAGAACTTCGCTGCATACATCCATCTTCATAGCCGTGCCGAACATCAATTTAAATGGTGCCTGTTTTGTTGAACTTTGAATGCTTGAGTTGATCGCCTTCTGTACTTGGCCCACGTACTTGTACCATTTTGATGTATCTTCAGCTGACAGCTTAGGTAAAACAGATATAATCACACGATTCGCCTTCTCGATCTGCCCGATGCCTCTTGGTATTCCTGTCGTCGTTAACACCTGTTCTATTCCGGAATCACTGCAGTAATCAGTAAACGTCTGTGACGTAAACGCAGCTCCTCTGTCGCTTATCATTCGACTTGGATGTCCAAAAACGTTGGATCACTCTGTCAATTTGCGTGTGACTTCTTCTGCTGAAGTTGTGCGCGTTGGATATAACCATACGAACTTTGTGAAGCCATCAATCATCGAAAATATGTACTTATACTTCTTTGAAGTTGCATCCATTGGCCCTATGTGATCTACATGTATGGTGTGTAGTGGCTGGTCACCTTTTTCTAGAATGTGTAGCTCGCCTGTCTCCTTACCCAACAATTTATTATGTAGAATACATTTCACACAATTTTTGATAATACTTGCTGCTTTATTTTCGAGATGTGGTATATAGTACTTTTGCTGTACATTGTGCATAGTTTTCCGTACCGCAAAATGTCCCACTTCATGCGCTGTACGAATTATTTCGCCCTCCATCACCTTCGGTACCATCAACACATCGTTACCCTTAACGCATTTGTATACTAAATCACCTTCTTTTTGTAGTCTTTGTAAGGTCCGTTTTTTAAAATTTCTGATATTTTTGTCACCTGTTCATTGTTTTTCTGCGCTTTTCTGAATCTTGCAGTTAATTCTGTTGTAATGATCATTACTTCTTGATATCTGCTTAAACAGTCTGCATGTTTCATCGCGCTGCCGTTTCTATGTACAACTTCAAAGTCATAATCTTCCATGTAAATTATCCACTGGGCTACTTCTCGTGGCAACTCTTTCCTTGTTACTGTCTGCTTAAACGCTGCACAATCTGTTGCTAATCGGAATTTAATGCCCAACAAATAATGCCTGAATTTTTGCATAGCAAGAAAAGCTGATTTGACTTCTAAAATGTAGCTATGTTTTTTCTCCTCTGCTGATGACTTTTTACTCCAAAAATGTACAGGATGTAATTTTCCCTCTACCTGTTGTATCATTGAAGAATTGGTTCTTTAACTAGCGCCTATTTTAACAGTGGAAATGATCGTATCTCGTTTTGACCCATTGTAAATTCTACGTTTTTTTTCAGCAGCTCAGTTAAGGGCTTTGCTATCTGAGCGTAACCCTGTATAAATTTTCGAAAATACCCTGTTAGGCCAAGATAAGATTGAACCGCTTTTTTATTTTTAGGAATTGCAAACCTCTCCACCGCACGACTTTTTTCTTTTTCTGGTCTTACTGTCCTGTTTTCTGCTGTGTGCCCTAAAAAGTCAATCTGCTATTTCAAAAAGTCACATTTGCTCCATTTTATTTTTAGTCCGTACTTCGCAGCTAAATTTAGAACCTTTTGTAGTCGTTCAAGTCCCTCTTCTGCCGTCGCACTGTATATTACGATGTCATCTATATATATCTCCATTATGTCTTCGTTTATGAAATCTTGGAAAACATAAGAAATGAATCGAATGAATGCAGCTGGTGAGTTGCAAAAACCAAAAGGAACCCTTTCAAATTCAAATAACTCACTTTTGATCACAAACGCCGTGTATTTTTTCGATGTCTTCCACTAATGGCACGTGGAAAAAGCCGCTTTTTAAGTCCATAACCGTGAAATATTGTGCTGATTGCAATTTCTCCAACACCTCATCAATAAGTGGCACAGGGAAAGAATCTTTCAATACCATTGTATTCAATTTACGAAAGTCGATGCATACTCTACTAGTGCCATCTTTTTTCCCAGTTACTACTACTCTACAAACAAAATCAGATTTTGACTTACGTACAATTTTCTGCTGTACCAATTCTTGTACCTGCTTCTCCACTGCTTCTTGCTGATGATACGGCAACCTGCTTGGCGATTGACGAAATGGAACAGCATTGCCTGGTGTAATTTTTAATGTAATTGGACACTCCAGTTCTTTGAATTTTTTGTTAAAGTCTTTAATTATTTTTTCAATTTTATTTTTAAACACAGCGGGTGCATTAACCGAATTTTCGTCTTCGTTTATTTGATACACGCTTAGAAATTGTTCGTCATTAATTAAACGCACAAAATTATGACCACTTGCATTATAATTGTACTCGAATTTGTCCATAAAATCATTACCGAAAAGCACTGCATATTTTATAACACCGTTGGCAACTACAACAAATTTTTGTTAGATTTAAAATCCATTAACTTCAACACTTCCCATAAAATAGCCTTTTGTTTTTATCGGAACGTTTCCAAGTCCTTATAATGTCGTATAAGTATTTTCTAACACTGTGTATTTTAAATTATTCATTAACACATGTTCCTGAATAACACACACATCCGATCCGGCATCGATAAACCCGAGCATTTCTTCTTTGTTTATTAAAATATTTTTGAATCGTTTGTCTTGCTTTATTACGCTCACTTGTTTGTTTTTTCCGCACAGTTTTTCGACATGTGTCCATGCTTGTTACACTTAAAGCACTTTACTTCTACATTAAATTCTACAATTGAAACGATATTCTTTTTTCACTCTAACATTTCAATTAGATTTTCCGTTTTTATTATTCGCGTCTTTGTTTTTATTCCATTTTTCGTATTTATCGTTCTGATCACTTTTTTCACTCATATTTACAGCTGCAAAATTTTCATATTTTTCTTTAAGTTCTTTAACAGTTTTTGCTTCGTAAAATAAATATTTAATTTCTTGTTTGATTTTCAGTCAATCCACGATATAACGTATAATTGATTTTTCATCAATTTCACCAAAAAATGCTAATTTTTTCATTTGCAACACATATTCCTGAAACGTTTCCGTTTCTTTTTTCTTTCTTTCTCTTAGTTTTGTATGTAACTCAGCACTACTCAATTCCTTATGGAACTCAGTTAACAACTCGGTCTTTAGCTCCATATAATTACTCACAGCTGTTGTTTGTAAAAACGATTGCGCTGTTTTTGTCATTTTATTTCGCGCATGAACGTTCTTTTGTTGCAAGTTGAGTTGGTATGCTTCAGCATTTTTTTCAAACCACATTTTCACTGGGGTAGTTTCCCCATCAAACTCAGTTACAACTTTATTAAATGATTCAAAAGCCACAGGATGTTGTTGCTGATCTAATTTTAACGCACCATATCACTAAGGCTATCACTGTTATTGTTTTTCGCGTTTTGCTCTTTTTGATCGTCGTCGTTCATTTTAATGTCAACTTTTTTATTTTTGTCGTCCACGTTCTGACAATCTTTCTTCATTTCATTTGACTTATCAACTTTTGTTTCACTTAACAACAACTCCTGGTTACTTTTTCTGGGGTCTTCGATCCGTTTTGTTCACTGTATGTGCGCGTTCTTACCCACCGTTCGTATCGTGCCTGTCTTTCACTCTCACTTGTTTGCATTAATGCGTGTGTTTCATTTTGCATGTTCCACTTTTCAAGGGCAACATATAGCAAGAACGCAAGGCAACAAATTTACAGCACAAAAAAAAATGGTTTAAAAATTCGTATAGTCAACTGTATTTTCAACTTCAATGCAATTATAATAGCAAATTTTAACACACTTTTGTGCTTTTAGAGAACTTCTTATGTATTTTTTTTTAAACGCACTGCACCAGTAAACACTTTCTTCACTTCTGCACACTTCTTTTATTTTTTATATATTTTTTAGGTTGAGCCCCCAAATGTAAAGTTTAAGGAGACTCACAATTATAATTCAATTAATACTTTATTATTTAGTAAAAGATATTTCACTTTAGTTTAATCTTTAGTAAAAATGTATTTCAATTTAGTTTAATATTTAGCAAAAAGTAAGTTTAATATTTAGTAAAAATTTATTTCAATTTAGTCTAGTTGTTAATATTTAGCAAAAAGTTATTTTAGTTTAGTTTAATATTTAATAGTACAGCTTTGTTCACTACGACAACTTCACCGACGACTTCTACTGAACGACCGCGTGACACGTACAACTGCTTTAACTGCTGACAACTGACTGCTGACTTACAAATGCTAACAACAAATAACCGCTGACGACCGCTGACAACTGATTACAACTGACTTATAACAACTACTGACAATAAATAACCGCTGACGACCGCTGACAACTGCTGGCAACTTATAAGGACTGACCATAACTGTTGACTACACCTTACATATAAGCTAATTTTGTTGTTAGGATTAGATGAGAAACCTTATCAAAAGCTTTGGACAAGTCAGTGTAAACTGCATCAATCTAAAGACTTTGTTGGAAGGCTAGAATACAATCTTCTGTGAAAACTGCAAGATTGGAAATTGTTGATCGTTCAGGTACAAAACCATGTTGATTGGGAATGATCAGACTTTTAACAGAAATAAATAATTTATCCTTGATAATGCATTCAAAGAGCTTAGAAATGGTCGTAAGTTTGGAAATGGGCATATAATTACTAACATCATTTTTGTTGCTACTCTTAAAAATGGGAAAAATAAGTGTAAATTTTCAAGCCTCGATAAATACACCCGAAGACAAAGATTTGTTAAAAATAACCAACAAAGGGTATGCAAGTGATGTGCATTTTTTTTTTGCAAAACCGCAGAAAGCCCATCAACATCAGTTTGGGTAGAAGATTTTAGTTGCTCAATACCCCCAACCACATCATTGTAAGACAGTATTAAAGATCCAAAATCAATTGACTATTCCAAATTGCAGCATCAGCCTCTGATGTAAAATTAGAGCTAAAAAACTCAGCAACAAGGTTAGATGCATCAGTGGCAGAATTAGCAGATTTATCACTAAAAAATAGTGTTGCAGGAATACTTGAGCTAGTTCTTTTCAATTTAATATAACGCAAAAAAAGCCTTGGAGTTTGTTTTTATGTTGGCTTCAAATTTTAAAATGTAATTCTTATAAAGAAATTTATCAAGGCAATTAAAATCCTTTGAATACTTTTTATATATTTCGAAATATTTAATATCATTAGTTTTTTTGAATTTGCGATAGAATTTATTTCTTAAATTTTTTAACTTCTTAAGAGCTCTACTGTGCTACGGTAATTTATATTTATTTTTTAAAACTGGAATATTGCTCTGACATATTTCAATGATTTTTGATATCAAAGCAAGTTGAAACATCTTAATCGAGTAGCAATGCATCCCAATCCAAGCATTGAAATAAATGGTTCAAATTAACAAAATTACATAAATTATTATTAAACGAAAATTTACGATTATCACTTTTAATATTAAAGAATTCATAAAAATCAAGTTCAATTTTTAATGGAACATGATGCAAGCTCGATGTAGAAAGAGGGAAAAAACATTCCGACAAATTAAAATTAATATTATTACTTAAAAATATTAAATCCAAAATTCGATTAAGATTATTTAAAAAAACCATTTATTTGCAAGAGATCAATACTTAAAAAGCTATTAGCCACATATACTTCAGGGGTACTGTTGATATTACTAGGAATAAGTGCAGTACTATTAGCAACATGCGACCAAGATACATTGGGTAAATTAAAATCTCCTAGCACACAAAGATGGTCATTCCCTTCTTTAATGAAAACTAAAGATAAAATATTATCTACATGCGCCTTATAAAGGCTATCAGCACTGTTCGGAGGAATATAAGAGGCGCATAGAAACAATGAGCCAGACATACTTTGAACGCGCACACAAAGCTGGTCAAGTAAGGAATCTTGATTATCAAGAGCATACATAGACGCCAAAAGTTTTCTTTGTACCGCAATCAGAGCACCGCCTCCTCTTGCACAGCCAGTTTTTGTAGCATCTCTATAATTACGAAATACATTGTATAGGTTTGCATCAAAAAATTCATTATCATAAAAATTCACATTTAACCGTGTCTCAATGATGACAAAAATATCAAAATCCAACTGTGAACTCATAGCAAGAAGTGATTTAGACTTAGTTTTCAGTCCAGAAACGTTGTGAAAATAGATTTTAATCCGTCTACTATTGTTGTTAGTACTATTTAAATTGTTTAGGGGTTTGACTGCTGCTTTCCTGGTTTTTGAAAAAACTCAAATGGGCGCACATTAACATTTGCAGGCCAGAGGTCAGGAATAATCAACTTTTCGTAGTAGCCTTCAGAAACGCCCAATTAAAATTAACACTCTTAATAGATTCCAAAGAAACGCCTTTCTTAAGCAAATTATAACAGGATAGATTAATTCTATCGATACCTGCATGATTACCAACAAATTCAATAATAATTTCAGAAGTAACAGATGGAGCAAAAGAAGATAAATGTAACCAATTCATACGTCAGCAACCTCAAGTTCTGAATTGCGAGTAGCATTGGAACCAACTACAAGTATTGGTTTTTTTTTGTTGTTTTTCTTCACATTAATCGAATTCATATTACGTCTAGACGACATCAAGGGAGAAGCAGTAGTGGTTAGAGATTTTGTAGCAGTGACAGCAGCAGAAGCATATGTTTTTGGAGCAGCGGCCGCAGCAGCATATGACGAAGAAACATTCGCATTATTATAAACAATTACGACATCATCATAGTGAGACACATCAACCGATGACGGCAAAATTCTATGAAGAGCTAAGTTTATTTCACGCTTATCAATCAAGAAATCATTGTTTTTTAAGAGATTTATATCTTTATTTGCAGCAGCATATGGCGCAGGAGCATTCACATTATTATTAACAGCTACAACCTCATCATCAGTGTGAGAAACATCAACCGATGCCAATGACGGCGAAATTCCATTAAGAGCAAAGTTTTTATCATGCTTATCAGCAACATTGTTTTTTAATAGATTAACATCTTCAATTAGAAGAGCGATAGCAGAGGTTAGGTTTTTGTAGCACAGTTTAGACTGTAAAGAAAGAACCTCAGTTTACAAATCATCAATTTTTTTAATGAGTAGCTTTTTATCGTCATGTAAAGAGTTAATCATAGATAGAGCGCGCGCATTTTCAGTTCGAAGAGCACAAATTTTACTTAACACAATTTGCAAAGTAATTTCGCGGCTATTGCAGTTTTGTTGATGTGTTGAAACCGGTTTATGTTGTTGTTGCACTATTTCGACATTAGATGACGATAACAAAGAGACCGAGTTACACGTGACTGCGTTGGAGGGGGAGAGCGAAGAGAATATCGTCGCACTGACATGCAATTTTTACAAAAGAAGCAATTGTTTGATTTTTGCATATATTCCAGATCAACTGGTAAAATGTTTACACAAGCTAAGTGAAAAAGATTCTTGCACTTGCCACACTGGATTGATTGCTGACCACGGTCCACAACCCTTAGCCCACAAAGGCAAGGCATAATAAAAAGCTTTTAAACGAAAGAATAAAGAATTTGTAAGGAAACTATTGGACTACGAGAAAAACACGTCCGCACTCAAACGCCTGCACCAAGAAAAATGTCACTATGCCTTGGAATATTAAAATCGGTCTCTTCCAATTGCAGTGAACGCATTTTCGGCAGATGATTCGTTAACGGCATGGGTGGGTGGTACGGCTCGAACTTCATCTGGACATATTTCAGATTGTCTGAACTCTGGACTTGAGACTAAAAATCTGGACAATCCAGGAGAATCCAGACCATCTGACAACCCTAATTACAACCTAGGTGGCCAACTTGTTAAAAGAATGCATATTTAATATAGATTCTAAAATGGTAAAAACATAAGCGATAGCTTTTATGGTTGCAAAGATATTGCAATTTTAGTGGCAAAGGGGATTTTGTATCGAACTTAAACTTTAAACAAAATCTGATGAATTTCGAATTTTATTAAGAACGAAGAACTCCGAATTACGTCGTGTTTACAGCAACATCTACCCAAACCGTAATTAAGTAATATAATTTTATGATCTTGTGCACCACCTCATTTCATAATATACCTGTACTATGGGCACAGAATGTAACACCCGCCTTAAGATGGTTTACGTAATCCTGTATAAAAGTGATTTCAAAATCATAGATTACATTATACAAAAGTGATGCTTTTTTAAGCGAAAAGTTACAACGATGAATCGAAGGCACTACACACCTCTCGAATATGCAAACATGCATTTCATTTACGACGAATGCAGAGGCAACGCAAATGCAGCCGCTGCACTTTACAGAGAAAGATTCCCGAACGCACGCCATCCAAATTAACGCATTTTATCAGAGAGAGAACCGCTTACAATACCAGTTTAAAATTAATTACTCGGCCCCACTTTAAATGGGAAGATTATAGGCCCCTACGAATTGCCAGCAACCTAAGACGGCGCTGAATATTTGCGTCTCTCGAGAGCATAACTGCCAATACTACTAGAAGATGTACCAGTGGAGTTAAGAAGAACGATGTGGTTTCAAAATGACGGTTGCTTTGTACACTACAGTCTCTCTGTACGAAGACACTTAAATCAGTGCTGATCCGGCAGATTTGGGCCGTTTTAAACAACCACAGTACCTACGGTTTAATTTTAAATCACATATGATAGCATGACTATTTAAAAATATTATGCAAAAAAAAATGATCAAAAATACTTTTATTTGTGGCTGTGGTACCAAAGCGACTGACCAAACGTCGCATTTTTTAGAAAATATGAAAAAGGACGATTTTCTCGAAAACGGTAAGTTGATTTTACTTTTTCTGACCCGCCTTGAGGTCGCCCATCTGCTATTAGAAGGTTATCCACCATTTATGGGACACCCTGTATATTTATGTTCACTTTTTTTTTCAATACACTCAAAATTTCGAGTTTTAAATACAAAAATTTATTAAAATTAAAATTTGTTATATAATTAATGTAAATATATTTGATTGCCAAAAGTTTAAAATGAAAGAAAAATTTGTTACCATTCCTATTCATTGTGCCAAATTTGTTCTTTTGGCTAGACAGAGCGTTGATGCCGAGGCATTACATAACTCATCCGGTGGAGAGTACACATAATTTTTGACACGTAAAATACAAACAAATAACAAAAAACTGAAAACAACAAAACCTACTGCGGTTGGAAGGCATTCACATTCTTTCGAGCCCATTGTGATAACGAGATTAAAATTGAATTTGAAATTTTTTTTTTGTAAAATTTTTTTTTTGTCTTAACAACCTTAAAAACTAATTTTTTTTTGGTCCAGATCATATGCTAATTTATTCACTGTATCAAGACTGCATAATCGGCTTTTCGATAACTTTTCGAATATTCTACGATCGTTTTGGTGATACGTAATGCAATTTTGAACTTCCTCCTTCTTTTGCTTTCATCCGTCTGCAAGAACTGACTTGTGAAAAACTTATCCAATTTAAGTCTTTGAAATTATCGTTCAGCAAATTATTAGTTCAGCAAATAAAATATAAAAGTTTAAGCAAAATAATTGCCAGATATTATTTGTAAGATATATTATTATTACTTGTAAGGCATAGAATTTCAATCTAATCTTGGAAGAAAGAAAAAACATTGTAGCTTGATATCACATGATAGGTCAAAATTACTAGAAACCTTGAGACCCGACTAATAATCTTAATTCTATAGGGCCTATAGGGTAGTATCGGGTATCAAGTTAATTCTATTAAGAATTTCAAAATTAAAATTTCACCTGCAATCGCTAACACGAGAATCGAGCAAAAACCTTATGAAGCAAAACCTAAAATTTTTCACTTAATATCACAGGACAGTATCACAGAAAGAAGCAACGTATATATTTTGAAGCGCCAAAAAGTGTTAAAACACAAAATCAAATTTGCAGCTGGAGCATAAAATTTTCTTATATTGTTCTCCGATTGACTACCAGAAAACCTGTTCCATGCTATCAACTCAACAGCAACAGTATCGTTCAGTAGTTGCAAAACAACGCGCTGAACCAATGCATGTTTTTTTTTTTCATTGTTAAAGCAAAATGCTAAAAATATTGCCTAAGAGTGCAAACTTAGAAACATACAATAGCTCAAAGCCAAACTCGTACATCAAAAGAATTATTTTCCGATTCTTCAAAAATAATAAAATAAAAATGATTTACAAAAGTTCGAAGTATTTTTATAAATAGTAGCTTTAATCCTTCAATTTTAATAAAAAATAAAACTCCAAATTTTTCGTTTTTATAAGGATACTTATGGAAGAATGGGAAAATATTAAACCTAGCTAATGCGAAAAAATTGTTCAAAACATGCGAAAAAGACTAAAAATTATAATAAAAAATAAAGGAATGCATAATAAATATTAAACTCATATAAGTGTAGTAGATTTTCTAAAGTGTACGACTTTGGCTATTTTTATTTATTTTTAAAAACAATTCGAAATTTTAAGTTTCGTTTTTCAAGTATTTCAAATTATTTTTACGTAGCTATTTTTGAGAAATTGAAAAAAAAAAAAAATTTTGTTTGATGTACGAGTTTGGCTTTGAGCTACTGTACATTAGACCGGGTCCATTTGTATGAAGAAAAAAAAGGCAGCCAGACACCGACTCAAAAGTTAAAAAGACACTTAACCTTCCGTTACTAGCATGAATTTTTTAACACGGTTACTAACATCGGTCTCCCAGACCGAAGTGCAGATGACGTAAATTTTCTAACTTATTTGGTATATATTTAATTCACATAATTTTTATTGTGTTTAAAAGAAAATTAAACATAACAAAATAAAAATTCAAACCTTCATTAAATAAAAAATACTTAAAAAAATTAAAAATTCAGTAAGATAAATCATTGTACCAGTGACCCGGTCTCACAGACAAAACCACTGAAAAAAGAACAAAACACAAACTAGCAACGATCTGTTCGCACCGGCAGGAACAAGAGCATTGATCAACCGGAAGGTATACAAGAAGCGAAAGCTCTGAAAGCTCAACTCTTGTATACATACAGAAGGTTAAAAACTATATCTGGCACTTTTTTTTTCCTTCCGAGAAAAACCAATGGAGCGCTTCTGATTCTCCTGACGGTCCGTTTTGGCTAAAAAAACGTATTTTTTGCTCGTAACTTTTTTTCTTCACAAAATTGATACCTGAATTTGCTTGAATATGTTAATTTGTTGAAATACCTGTAAAATTGAGATAGAGGAAATTTTCTTAGTAGATTTTTTTTATGATTGAACTAAGATGCCGACAGTTGGAGTATTTCATTAGACGCGTAATTTTTTAAGCTATCCGATGTCATATGAATCTTGGATATTTTTTTTTTTTTGCGATACGTCTTTTTCGCTTAGTACGGCAGTATAGTTTTCGAGATATTGTGGTTTTTTTCATTTTTTCGACCTCTTTTCACTTTAAAATTCATATATTGAGCTAGATACGTCCAATTTATTCGTTGTTAGTGTCAAATTAAAGATAATAAAATGACAAGCAAACGTGTGTAATTACATCTTTAAGTTAAAAAGTGGTTCAAAAGATATCGATGAAAACAGTCCAGATTTTAAGAAAAATCAAATTTTACATTTGATTCTGTGGCCACGAAAAATAGAAATAAAACAAAAAAACTTAACATCTTGCACATAGATAGCTGATATTTTTGCGCAAAAATTAAGATATTCCACAAGAAAATCGACTGTAAAATGACAACGTTAGGAGCGATTGAATGAATGAATCCGAATTCCACAATTTATAAATAATATATTAATTTTTCGACAATTTGTTGAGCCTAATCGTTACAAATAGATTTTTCTCATGTACCTTTGATAAGAGGATACTTTTCTTATGTACTTTTTCCAGCTGAATTCGAAAAGGAATTTTTTTTTGAATGGTACAGTTTTCGAGATGTTGTGGTTTTTTTATTTTTTCGACCTCCTTTCACTTTTAAATTTATATCTTGAGCTAGAAATGCCTAATTTTATCGTTTTTTGGTACAAAATTAAAAATATTAACATGCCAAACAAAAGTGTAGGATTGAATTTTTTATTGAATAAGAAATTAAAAAGATATCGATGAAAAATTACCAGATTTTTGAAAAAATCAAATTTTACAGTCGGAATGTGATGGTGTGGAGTAGTTTTTTGGGGGAAAGAGTTGAACCCAACAAGCGCATTGAAGGCACGATGATGGCAGCTGGCTACAATAATATTTTTAGCAATGTTATTCACCTATTTGCTGAGTGGAACATGCCACTTCCTTGGACAATTCAACTTGGCAATGATCAAAATCATAGTTCAAGGTTTGTAAAATCTTGGCTTGTGGAAAAACGAGTTGACATCATATCATGACTGACGCAGTCTGTCGATCTCAACCCGATTGAGAACATATGGATAGTGGCAAAACGCATAATCGGTCAGAAAATACTCAAAAGTGGCAATGACCTATTCGCTGGTGATTGGAACGCTATTTTACCTTATTAATAAGCAAATTTATGAATCAATGTCCAGAAGATATCATGCACTCATCAGAAATAACGGTTACGGAACCAAATATTGGAATGGCTATGCATTTTTTTTTGGTATTGTGCTAAGTTGCGCATGTTTTGAGCGCTTGAATTTTCGCTTTCTTTCTTTACCTTAAATTTTTGTTGTCGTTAGATAACGGAATAAAATTTTTGTTTTTGGTAAAAAAATCAGCAATAAGTGAAGTTATCATAAAATTAAACTCAAAGTTATTGTTTCACTGAAATAGTTTGATATTTCTTCAAAACTAATTTCAGTTGCAAAGCATTTGAGCGGCACTGTATATCTATAGGGAACGCGGACGTAACTCGCGCGCGATTTTTAATAAAAATGTTCGTCTGCGGCGCTCCTTCTTTTCAACATAGCCTTACATTTTAAATAATTATTAATTTATATGACAACCTTATTATCTTATAATGAGAATCGTCTTCATTTTTTTTTTTATTCTACTTTAAGTGTTTTAAAATGCGTTTAGTTTTTATAAAAAACAAGATATCAGAAACTTCACACATATATTTTGACTCAAAACAAAATTTAAAAAAAATGTATTTCTTAATTTTTTATGAAATTTATGACCACTAGAATTTTTTGAAAAAAAAAAAAACACCAATAAATCATGGCAGGCATGGAACATCTGAAAAAAAAAAAATAAGAGTTTTTAATCAGCATCAAAGCCGCCAGGCAAAAATGTTGGTCCAAAAACAACAAAATGGCGTAATTTTTTTGAAAATTGCTTATTTTTCGGGCCAAAAATCAAAGCTATAAAACCGATCTTTCTTTCCGTAGTTCATTCCCTACATTTATATGTGCAAAGCAGCATATTGAAGTTTCAGAAAGTAGTAGTAGTCCAGTAGTTTTATTTTATCATGCCCGCCAACTCGAAAAACGTGGTTTCGAAAAAATCGCGTTTGAAGTTTTTTAACTATAGCTTTTCAAGTACTATAACTTTGACACGATGTTACTAAAATCTCGCTATATATTTTATAAGCTGAGTTTGAGGTTTATTTGATTAAAAACGTATTTTTCAACATTTTTTAAACAAGAAACAGTCAAAAAAATTTTTTTAATTTTTGAAAATTTGAAGGTGTCGTGTGTAAATATAAAAAAAATTAAAAGAAACTATATTTTTTTATTTGTGTTTTTGGAACAAAATTTCATAATAATATTTTTGTACAAAGCTTATTGTTCAGTACTTTTAGTGCAAAAAACAACAAAAAAATTACAAGCGCAAAATGCATTAAAATGGGCAACGAGCTGCTTATACTAGTTTCAATGACCGCTACGTCATATCATCAGTAAGCTTTGTTAGCCGAAGGTTAGTAGTCTGCAAGCCTACTATGTTCTACTTCAGATCAGTTAAGAATCACAGCAATAAACAAAACAAAAACTTCTACATTTTAATGCAATTGCTTTTGTAATCTCTTTGATATCACACATTTCTTGACGAGCGCTCCGTTGTCCGCTTTTCTGGCGATCCGAACGAAGTTGCAAGTGCTACATGTAAATATCGGCGAGCTCACCGAGGGTAATTTTTTTATTTGTGTTTTTGGAACAAAGTTTCGGTGAGCTCGCCGATATTTACATGTAGCACTTGCAACTTCGTTACCTGGGAAAATCGATTATCTAACGAAAATTTTTTTTTTTTTTTTGATGTGAGATGATCCAGCACCGAGTTATCGTGGACACCGCAATTCTACTTTTTTCTAAAACGCTTCGAAAAAAATTTTGTCATTGCCGTAGTTTTCAATATTTCTACCTAAAAATTTTTCAAAATATTCTTCAAATGTTAAACTTTGATCTACCATTGGTTTTAATAAATAGATTTTAGCTGTGTTGTCGAAAAAAATTCACAAAAATGTGCCTGTTTTTATACGAATTAACGTTACCCTCCCCTTAAGTAAACCTGTTCCAAAATTTACCTATTTTTTCTGGAAGAAACACACTTAATATGTTATTTAATTTGAAACAGGTTTACTTTAGCTGACATTGTCC
The DNA here is from genome assembly GCA_949775025.1 of Tricholauxania praeusta. Classification (NCBI taxonomy): domain Eukaryota; kingdom Metazoa; phylum Arthropoda; class Insecta; order Diptera; family Lauxaniidae; genus Tricholauxania; species Tricholauxania praeusta. Next base: position 105,476,767 of record OX459028.1, read on the forward strand.
AATTTTATTTATTTTTTTTTTTGTAAAAGGGGGTTGAAAACAAAAAAATATAAAATTAAAAAAAAGTCGCTCGGATCTAGTATCGGAGATATAGACATCGGAAGTTGCGGATATAGCTTTTCTAAAAATGGTTATAAGTTGGGAACCCCTGCATAGAAAATGAAAAATATGGGCCTCATAACAAAGATAATTTAATGGCCTACGATACTGGTAAGCAAAGTTTTGAAATTTGATCAATAATTTAGGAGATATTACGACTTTTCTGAAATTTTGACCAATTTTTTTTTTGAAAAAACCTTTTTTTTCAAAAAATGTATTAATGACCTAAATTTTTTTCAGCATGTTAAGAAAGCTTAATTTATTCCCTTTAAAATGATATACAGGTTGCAGCAATTTTTTTTATATTTACACCCTTTTTGAAGAAAAATAAAATTGTATTCAATGAATTCTTATGAAAACTATGTTTTTGTGGACAAAAACAACAACAACAATGATTAGTACAACTACAACTGTTATTATAAGACGATTCTCATTATAAAATAATAAGGTTATCATATAAACTAATAATTTTTTAAAATGTGAGCTTATGTTGAAAGAAAGGAGCGCCGCAGACGAAAAATTTTTAAGTTTTACAATGAAAATGGTCTTATAATAATTGTTGTTGTTGTTGTTTTTGATGGTTTTTTGTTCTTTTCGTCCATAAATACAGACTTTTCATAAGAATTTATTGAATATTTTTTTTATTTTCCGGGGGTAAATACGCAAAAGTTTAGAACAAGCTATATACCATTTTAAAGGGAATAAATTAAGCTTTCTTAATATGCTAAAATAATTAAAGGTTATTCACACATCTTTTGGAAAAAAGGGGTTTTTCAAAAAAAAAAAATTGGTCGAAATTTCAGAAAAATCTCCAAAATTAAAGGTCAAATTTTAAAACTTTGCTTGCCATTATTGTAGGCCATTAAATTATCCTTTTTATGACACCTATATTTTTCATTTTCCATTCAGGGGTTCCCAATCATTTTTCCAAAAGCTATATCCGCAACTTCCGATGTCCATATCTCCGATACTAGATCCGAACGAGTTTTTTTTTAATTTTTTATTTTTTTTTTTAGCTCTCTATTACCCCTAAGAAAATGAACTGATTTGGAGAATGTCAGCTAAAGTAAACTTAAGCCTTTAATTTATATTTGGCTAACCGAAAGCGGTGTTGCGTATGGGTTTTTTACTCAAATAAGTTCGGCTAAATTGCAACGCCTAGAACCACTAGCTTTTCTGAAATAAAAAAAAATTATTTTAAGTAGTTACCTGATTTGACTCTATAAGAGCAATAAGTAGCCGCGGTATTGCTACTGCTGTTCCATTTATAGTATGAGCATATATTATCTGACCATTGCTACTACGATATTTTATTCCCAGTCTTTTTGCTTGGTAATCTGTACAGTTACTACAGCTAGATATTTCACCCCACATTTTTCTTCCAGGCATCCACGCTTCAATATCATACTTCTGATAGGCTGAAGCCCCTAATTCACTTGGTGGCATATCAAGCAATCTGAATGTAAGACCAAGCCCTTTATATAACTCTATTTGTATATCTTTAAATTGTTCCATTATTTCTTCTGATAAATTATTAGAACAAATAGCAAACATTTCCACCTTTGTAAAGTTGTGAACCCTACAAAAAAATAATGTTTTTTTTATTTTCATAGAGCTTTACCAAAAAAATTTATAAAATTACCTGTAGATGCCTTTTTCTTCTTGTAAGCCTGAAGTTTCTGCTCTGTAACACCTGCTAACGGCAGTTACTGTTATTGGAAGATCCCTTTCTTCAAAAAAACTGTTTTCATAGAATCCTGCTAAGGACATTTCAGACGTTCCAGAGAGACATCTTTTCGAATCTATTTTATAAACCTGAGCAAACAGAAGAAATTGTTAAATTTTATTTATGAATTTATTTAAGTGTATAACATTAATTGATTTTTCAGAAAACTTTACATTTTAGATAAAATTGATAAATGACCTAGTCTCTCTACATCCCATTCTAATTTATTTCAAAGAGAACGGTGTTATTCAATGTCAAACATTTTGTGTTATTCTTTTGTTTGTGTTTTGGAACAGATCATAATTTAATAATTATTTTTTACTGAGTCTCTTGTTCAGTATAAGTGTGAAAATTTGATATAAGCACCCTTATTATAGTTGTCGTCGTCGACACGAATAATATTGACTGCACCTAATTGGCATCGTCGTTGTCAACATCGATAACAATTGACATATGTTTGGTATCGGCTAAATAATATTGACGTTGATGTTGAGTAGAAACGACGAGATTTCAGTCGACACAGTTTTAGGCGACGACTAGTGCAAAATTTTGTAAGTCACAAAAGAGAGCGTTTGCGTTTAGGCTAAAAAAACCTTTCCTGTTAAAGTAGAGATTTTGTTCCACCTTATTTGGAGCCATGATGTTATGTGTGTTCCATCTACACATCCAATAACACCAGGAAATCCTGTATTCTCAAAAAACTCCAATTTGGCTTGAGCTTTCTCTTCTTCACTCATTTCAAATTTTATAAAAAAGTGGACATATCACCGCTTCTAAAACGTCAAGAGTCTCTGCCAATATTGCAGAAACGGTGGGGTGTGATAATCCCAAATTGAAATCATTCCCGACACTTAACTGGTAGGAGCCTTGGGCCGAGAAACGTTGTGTTGTTGGCAGCTTTAATTTGTTGGAAATAAATGTTGATCTCACTCCATTCTTCATCACAGGCGCTATTTTCTCCAAAACGAGTTTAAAAGCAGATTTATTTGAGCGAAAATAATCAACAAATCTGTAATAAATCATTGCAATACACATAAATTCATAGGAAACCATATTGGTCAGCAACTAATTATCATATCACATTCTTGTTCGTACTTATTATCCGGCAAATCAAAGATTTTCGATTTCTGCCTCATTAATTTCCTTTGAAGCCGTAGATTTTGTTTGCATTCTTCATCAACAAAACAAAGAAAACATTTTCGGCACAAATTGAAAATAAAATGATACAACTGACGCAATTCAAATATGACATTTATTTTTTTTTTAAATTATCGATAACTTGTCAACGTCGACACATCTTTCTTAGTAAATACCAATTCAGCATTGACATGATGTCGATGTCGACATTGAGAAAGAATTGACAACGACGTCGACGATGCCAACTGAATAAGGGTGAGTTAGTTAGATAGTTTAAAAAACTACGCCGTATTTAAAAAAATATTGTTTTAAAAAATTTTATTTCACAACATAAATCTAAAAAAAAAATATTAAATCGAAGCTGCCGAATTTGAAAATTTCAAATTATAATGTATTAAGGTGAACATAGTGAAAATTGCAAAAGAATTTGAGCTATTAAGCAAGAAAAACCAAAACTCTATTCGCGCCGAGGTCATGAATTTTTTCCATATGCAGTGACTTACAAAAACGTTCATAAAAAATCATTTCTTCAATTATTTCGTTTTATTTTTGTATAGAAATACAAAATTATAAAGGTAAGTAAACAGAAACTTAAGGTAACGTCTTCCTTGCTATATACCATTAAAAATTAAAAAAAATAGTACATGTGTAACTAAGTAAACATTGGGTGAAATTTTATTTTAATGAACACTCTTGTAACTGGTTCGTTCAGAAGACTTAAAAATGTTCTTAAAAATATTTATTAGTATTTGATATATTATTTGGCTTTAATCACAAGCTGAAACAACACTATCTTCTCCTGCTGCATCTTGCAACTCTCTCGTTGGTGAGTCATCGCCTGCAGCAATGCCCTTGTACTCGGATGCTACACTTAGCGCCAAATTCTCCTCATTGAAAGAGAGCATCGTTGAGCAGTTGACTGGTGTCATGAAGTCAATTGAGGATCGTGTGTTGGCTGGGAGAAGTGACTGCTGAGCTTACAAATTTTAAAAATGTAGTTAAAGATGTAATGCGGAGAGTGTCTGCTGTTGAAGCTGCGTGTGCCGAAATCAGCACACTAAAGAGCGACATAATTGTTCTCAAACAACAATTAGAGAACCGCAACAATGCTTTAGTCCCTTCAGATGTCAACGAGGAAATTTGTGAGCTTAAGAAGCAGGTAGACAAGTTTGAGAATGATGCTGTTGCCTCTGACGTCATTCTACACGGAATTCCCTTTGTTCAAAATGAGAACCTTCCAAACCTTTTCTCTAAAATTTGTACGGTTATTGGGAGCGATATTTCAAATACAAAGAATCTTTTTAGAGTCAGAGATAGCAAGAACAAAAATGCTGCTATAATAATCAAACTGTCTTCATCATTTGAGCGCAACAACTTGTTTAAAGCAGTTGCTGCTTTTTGTAAAAATAAAAAGAGACAACTAATGCTCAATGACATCGACTGTGGTAGTGAGCAGAAGTTTTACATGCATGAGAGCTTGTCCGAAGCCAACCGCGCAATAATGCAGTATGCGGGTATGAAGAAACGCGAGACTCTGCTAACTGCTGTGTTTTCTTTACGTGGGAAAGTATTCGTTAGAAAGAGTCGTGAGAGCGATGCGGTGTATGTTTTTTCTAAAGATAATGTGGATTGCGTCGCTGGAAATGTAACGTAGGGTGACTTGAAAAATTTGTTATTATATTATTTTTATAGTTTTTAGTTTTATATTTTTGTTTTTTTTATTTTAACTTATGTTTATTATTTTTATTTATTGCATGTTTGGGGCTGCTAGTCATAACTTAATTTTTGTTGAGTTTGGCTAATACTTATGGTGATGCTGGTGAAAATTATAAAAGTTTGGTAAATGTACTATGTAAGCATTATGAGGGTTTGAAAGTAATTCACTTTAATGCGAGAAGTTTAAATGGGGTAAAATTGGATTGCGTTAAATACATTTTTGAAAATTCTGGTGTTGATGTGGTGTGTGTGACTGAAACATGGTTCAGTGATGGTGTTCCGGATTCGTGTTATGATATGACTGGATTTAAATTGTTTAGAAGTGATAGGGGTAATAGAAGGGGAGGTGGGGTGGCGGTTTATTGTAGATCAAGTCTTAATGTAGAGTTTGTGAATAGTTGTAATGATGTTTGTGAATATTTAAATGTTGTTATTTTTGATAATAGTATCAAAATTTTGCTGTCGTGTGTCTATAATCCTCATAGAAATAATATTCTTGACTCCCTTTTCAGTGACCTTAGCACTAGACTTACTGAGTTTGATTTTGTAATTGTTACTGGGGATTTTAATGTGAATTTGCTCCTTGATGATGTTGTAGCTGAGAATTTTTGTAATAATTTTACGTTATGTGGATTAAAACTTGTTAATTCTTGTATGCCAACTCGTTTTCTTTCAATTGTGAACCAAGTCTACTAGATATTTTTCTTGTTTCTGATTTGGATCTTTTAGTAAAATTTGATCAGCTGTCTTTTCTGTCTGATCATGATCTAATTTTCTGTTGTTTGAATATAAATCTTGGTTGTGTAATGTCTGTTAGTTTTACGTATCGTGATTATAAATCCATTGAAATGAATGCCTTAAATGCTGAACTTCTCGATATTTGCTGGAGTGATTGTTGGTATCAGGATTCAGTTGATTTGAAACTGCAATATTTTATGAATGAGATTGGCTCTGTGTTTGATCGTCATGTTCCTTTGCGAACAGCTCAAGTTCCAAATTCTAGCTGCCCATGGTTTACTAATCGTGCATCACATGCCTTAAAAAAAAGGAATAGACTTCTTTCTAAATGGAAGAAAAATCGCACTTCAGTGAATTGGGAAGAATTCAAGAAGGCTCGAAATTTAGCAACGCGGCTTCTTGGGCAGGATAAAATCAATTTCTTAAATTCTAAACTAAATACAAGGCTATCTTCCAAAAAACTATGGCAAAATATAAAAAAATATAAAATTTTTATTAAAAATGCAACTGTATGCAATCTTGAGCCTGAAAAACTCAATGAATTTTTTTTTAGTTGTAATCCCTCAGGACTTAATTCTAACGTTATGCTGTCAAAGCCTTATATCGATCCTGATATAAATGCTTTTCATTTCTATGCAGTTGATGAATATACTGTGGCTAAGAGTGTAAATGGAATTAAATCTGACGCAATTGGATATGATGGAATTCCCATTAGATTTATAAGACTAATTTTGGCACATATCTTGCCACCTTTGACCCACATAATAAATTATTGCTTAACTAGTTCTAATTTTTCCAATATATGGAAAGTGGCCAGTATTGTTCCTATTGCTAAAACTGCCAATCCTTCTACACTAAGTGATTACAGGCCAGTAAGTATTTTGCCTGCATTAGGTAAAGTTTGCGAAAAGATAATGTCAGAACAAATCACCTGCCACCTTGACACACATTCCCTTTTGTCTCCTTTGCAGTCTAGTTTTAGGGCTGGGCATAGCTGCACTACTGCAGTTATGAAAGTAATTGAGGATATTCGGCCCTATTATGATGCGAATCATCTGTCTCTTCTTTGCCTTTTGGATTTTTCCAAAGCCTTTGATACAGTGGATCACCCCATATTGTGCTTTAAATTGAAATCTTTTTTCCAATTTAGTGACAGTGCAGTCAAATTATTGTCTAATTATTTAGAAGGCAGATTTCAAAGGGTTGTAGTTGGGAACACGTTTTCTTCATTTAGGGCGGTTAGCTTAGGGGTTCCGCAAGGTTCGATTCTAGGTCCGTTGTTGTTCTCCATGTTCATTTGACAGTGCAGTCAAATTATTTAGAAGGCAGATTTCAAAGGGTTGTAGTTGGGAACACGTTTTCTTCATTTAGGGCGGTTAGCTTAGGGGTTCCGCAAGGTTCGATTCTAGGTCCGTTGTTGTTCTCCATGTTCATTAATGACATTTTTTTGGTCTGTAAATACGCCAAGGTTCATGCTTACCCTGATGACGTTCAGCTTTACCTCTCTAGATCCATTGGATTGGTTGAAGATTTAATCTTTAGGCTTAATGCAGATTTATTTGCTGTTAACAAATGGGCTAGAGATAATTATTTAGTTATAAATCCTTGCAAATCAAAAGTTTTGCCAATAAGTAGAAGCAATTTGAGCTTGCAGGGGATTCCTGAATTGTGCATCGGCACTACAAGTCTGGAATTTGTGAATAAAGTTAGGAATCTTGGCATTATTTTAAATTCTAAGTTAACGTGTGTGGACCATATCAACTCTGTTATTGGTAAGATTTATGGTACCTTGCGCCATTTACGAAACTCAGTAAGCTTAACGCCCATTAACACCAGACGCAGACTTGTCACTATGCTAATCATGCCTCACATACTATATTCTAATGCAGTTTTTGGTGAGCTTGATTTTCAGTCATTGCATAAACTAAGTGTTGCGTTTAATAGTTCTGTTACATATGTTTACGGAGTTGGTAGGTTTGATCACATCTATGAAAGGAGTAGGAGTATGTTGGGTTGCAGTCTAAAAGACTATTTAGATATGCGCAATATTATATTTTTGCACAGACTCATGCACACTCAGACTCCTGCTTATCTGTTCGATAAAATAAGGTTTTGTCAATCCGTAAGGTCGTTGCATTTAATAACTCCAAGATGCAACTATCTCAATGCGAGCAGGTACTTTTTCATCAGCATCGTTAAGCTATGGAACTCTTTACCTAATAATATTAAACGAATTGAAAAACTCAGTAGCTTTAAGCATGCAATTTATAATTATTATAGGAATAGGCTTTAAATGTTGTTAACTTATTATAAATTTTTGATAAAGTAAAGTTATAATTTAATTTTTCTTTTTTAATTAGGGCTATTAATTAATAACTTTTAATTAATATGTATGTATATTTTACTACAAAATTATATGTTGAATTAATTCTTACGTTTCGTTGAATAATTGTATTAATTTATATTTAAATTCTTTTTATTAGTTAAGTTATAATTATTTTTATTAATTTTTATGCATATATAATGATATCGTTTGATGTACTATAAAAGTTTAAGACTTAATGTACAATACTTGAAAGGAATAAATTAAATTAAATTTCTTTTAGGCATACTACCTATCAAATTTTGCAACGTTTGGGGGCTCATGCTGGCACACTCCTGGTTAACCACCGTCCATAGATCTTCCAGACTTTGAGGAACCAACTTTCGCGCTATAATTTTTTTCTTAAGAATATTCCACAGGTTCTCTATTGGATTGAGATCTGGGCTGTGCGCAGGCCAATCTAAACAAGAAATCCTGTTGTCACTAAGCCATTTCATTGTGACTTTAGCTTTATGCTTCGGGTGGTTATCTTGCATAAAGATGGTATCACCAACTTCGCAGCCAAACTTTTCGATGCTGGGGAGATATGAGGAGTCCACTTTTCGATTCTGCGGAGATATGAGTCCATTAGAAAATGGAGATTGCGCATCTACATTTTTCTTCATATCATCGGCATTTACAGTCCGATCATAAAGTATGATATATCAATGTTTTTGTCTCGAGTAGATCAATTTTTTGCTTTAAGGGTCATTGACATCAAGGCCCCGTTCTAGTACTTACCCACCAGATCTCAGTTTCTACCATCTTGATGTACCTTTTTAGTTTCAGATAGTTAAATCTTGCAAGAAATCATTAAACCTTGTCAATAGAAGTATTTCGATTTTTCCATTAAAACTATTTTAAAAAATTTTTTTAATTTTTTTACCGAACGTAGCGGTTCTCTTATTAAATTTTTTGTCATATCTCCGGCACTTACAGTCCGATCTTAAACCATTATATTTCGATGTTTTTGTCTCGAGGAGACCAATTTTTTTTTTTTTTGCTCCAAAGGTCATTACCTCAAGTATCTACCCACCAAATCTCAACTTCTACAACATGAATTAAAAAATTAAAATCAAATAAAGTGTGTTCAGGCCGTTGCCTGACGTATAGTCGAAAAGTTAAAATTGTTAAGCTAGTTTTTTTTAATGTATTAATTCCATTTTTTCTTAGTTACATATAATATTGTACCCACCAATAGAATTAAAATTTGAATTTATAAAAAATGTGGCTTTTTTATCAAAATTTTCCATATGGTGTCAGAAGTGGGATAAGAAAAAAAAATTCATTAGTGAACAAAAAGCTTAACGTAACGAGCTTTTATGAGTGAAGGTGACCTTTCGCCTTTGGCCAAGACATTGCAAGAATTACACTAGTTTACAAAATGTTTTTTTTTTTGTTCCTTTGATAAAAGTTGCTTTCTTATGTACTTTTTCCTGATGAGTTCGAAAATGAAAATGAAAATTTTTTGAATCGAACAGTTTTCGAGATATCGTGGTTATTTCATTTTTTCGACCTCCTTTCACTTTAAAGTTCATATCTTGAGCTAGAAATATCGAATTTCATCGCTCTTGCTATCAAATTAAAGATAATAAAATGGCAAACAAACATGTAAAAATACAAATTTCAATGAATAAACGGTTCAAATATATCCATATCTTATCAGATTCTGTGGCCACGAAAAAATAGAAATAAAAATAAAGAAAGTAATTTTTCTACATGCACGTAGAGTTGATACTTGTACGCAGAAATTAAGACATACCAGTAGAAAATCGAATAAAACCTTTAAGAGCGATTGAATTAATGAATCCAAATCATCCATTTTCTGAATATATTAAGTTTTTCAATTTTTTCTCATTTTTTAATGAGAGGTTATTTTTCTTATGTACTTTTTCCCGCTGAGTTCGAAAATGAAAATTTTTTAAATGGTACAGTTTTCGCGATGTTGTGGGTTTTTTATTTTTTTCTGCCTCTTTTTATTTTAAAGTTCATATCTCAAGCTAGAAATGCCCAATTTAATTTAACCATTCAAAAAATTTTCATTTTCATTTTCGAACTCAGCAGAAAAAAGTACATAAGAAAAGTATCCTCTTATAAATGGAACATTTTGAGTGTAAACTTGTGTTATTGAAGCAGCGTAAATTGTCTTATTCCCACTTAGCATTTAGATGATAATTTTTTTTTTTCAATCACCTATACGAGTCATTTTTGACTACTATTTATGACCAAAAAGTGATTACAAGTAATAACTGAGAAAAAAATAAAAAAAAATTCCAAAAATCACATTCCGATCCACCCAGTGATCGAAAATGAGTCGAAACTGACCAGAAAAACGGGTCATAAACGACTCTTCAAGAAGCGGATAGGGTACCATTTTCTCCCGGCAAAAGTATCATTTATGATCAGAAAATGAGCGCATTTATGATCATTTTAATCAGACAAAGGACTCGAAAAAGACGTTGGTACAGCAAAAAGAAAGATCTCGTTATACGTATGTATGTATGTATTTTATTGACTCTTTATAGCAAAATAACGATAGTACATTTAATACATTTTCTCTTATTGTATATTGGCGGCTATGACAGTATGGCCTGCTCTAACTATAACTTATATTATACGATGCCTCATGGCTATGAAATTTTATTAATTAATACTTTACTCTTGCTCGCAGAGTATTAAAATTTTTTCTTTTAACGATGTACAATACTTAAATAAAAAACAAATAAAACAAGAATGTGCCAGATAGTAAGTAAAGAATAAGAAGACGATAGTGCCAAGCCGTATGTCTCCTCGAGGGAAGCATTTAAGTGGCAGCACCGCCCTCCCATTCGCACATATGATAACTAACATTATTGACTAGCAATAATACTTATAAAACGAATGCACATTATTTGTGACTAATATAGAGTGAGAACGACATGAAATCTACCATGCGGCTCACACAATTGATATCTTTTCATTCTGCACCTTAATAATATTGCTGAATCAGAAAAAAGGAATAAACTTTTTATAAATTTTTTTTCTTTCTTTGTTTTTTCCCTTATTTTTAACCGAAAGGTCCTAAAATAAAATGAACACAAGGCCGTAAATTGAAGGACGAGCCGTCTTCAGAAAAGCAAACCATGACTACCAAAGCGACCACAAAATGCCACGTCGCCAGCATACAGTCAGCAGACAGCCATCCCCCCAACATCCGTCCAAGTAATGAAGAACATTTTGAACTCTTTTAAACGTAAAATTATCCTGAGTATCGAGTCTTTTAAATTATTTTAAAAGTACAGGTGACTAACACCAAAATCAAACTATAGAATAGCTATGTACCCACACAATACATATAACAGATAAAATGAAATAACATACAAAATAAAAAGTAAAATAAAGAATAATGAAAAAAATCCGCGATTATGCCCGGGTAAGGTTTTTGCATAGTATGGTAAGTCTAGCCCGTCTGGTATCGAGTCCAGATCTTCAAACAGCACCCCTATTTAATTGATTTTTTTACTTTCAACTCCGCGCGGAAATGATACGTTCGACCTCACGGAAGCAACCCTTCTCGTTAAACGCTTACAATAATACGTACATAGAAAAAGTAGATGAAGACAGCAACAACATCGTTGAAAAGTTGCCAGACGCGCCGTCAGAATCGAATATCAAAGCCGACAATTTTTGTGAAGGACACACAAAGTCAAGTAAGAGTACCAACAACGTAGATAAGCCGCAAGAACTGCAGCAAAACTCCAACGTCGACGTTCACAAAGGCAACAAAAAATCAGATGACCGTACGATGCTTGACGGGAACGAAAAGTGCGAAGATGAACTTTCAAACAATGTGGTGCAGAATAATATTCACATCAAAGACGTCCAGGAGTCATTGAAAAATTTCGATGGCGAAACTGGAAAGACCGTAAGTGAGTGGCATAAAGAAATTAAAAGTATTTCTTCTATTTGCAGATATAATGATGTGTAGAAATTTTTGTATGCCAAGCAATTGTTGGTGGAAGCAGTAGAAGCAGAGTTGAACGTTTATAGCTGGCAAGACTTAAAGTCAATTTCGAAGAGCGAATCCGGCTTACGTGAGATCCATGGTGTAATAACAAAGGTGGAGTAACTAAAAAAAATGTTCTCAAAAGCGTTGGTATCGCATCATCCATTCACATTGAAATTTATCATAATTTCGATTTTGTCTTGTTTCGTATTTATTTTTTTTTTGACACATCGGTGTTTTAACCCTTAAATGCATGAGGTCAGCCCCCAGTTAGGAGACCAAGCTCCTTTTATGTAAAATCAGACGCTGACCACGAAATGAGCATTAATTTTCCTGGAAAATTCACCGTTTTCCCGGAAAAGCTCAAAAAGTGTGATTTGTGCAGTGTTCCAAGTTTAGAAAAATAGGTAAAAAAACTATTCCAGGTGATCGAGTTCGGACTAGATTCTCAATAAGTTGCTAAAACTTATTCCCCTATACTCCCCAATATTTTTTTTTACAAGAATAATGGAAATTATCAATATACAATTCACTGATGAAAATCACTTTTAAAATTATTTGTAAACACAACGTCCGACCACTTCGACAGCTTACTGGGAGATGAAAATAAACATCAGAGAGCTGAAGAGGCATTTATGTGAAAGCTGGTAATGCCTGCTACAAGTTAGAGCAAAACTTAACGCGATGCAGTTTGTTTGGGTAGATTTGGCTATGATTTTAGGCACGTACCATATATGGTACGCTATGCATTTAAGGGTTAATTATTTGTACCGTTCAGCAGCTTCAGTATTTTTGAAGTGCTTTAAACAACTTTTTACTGAGGGGTATTTGTGTTAAGAGTTTCAAAATTCTGATGCGAATCTGACAGCGATAAGACTTTTTGCAGCATATCGTTCAGAAAATTTTCGAGATCATTATGCTTAAGCGCTGCAATTCATCAAAGCGCTTACCTTTGCTGAATGAGAATTTGAAATGTTATGAATGTCAAAGCTACAGCAAATAGGATGACAGCTGATTGAAAATCGATTTACTCTCACCTTTTCAAGATGGCTTCAATTTTAGCATGCAATGCTCTCCCTAATTAATTTACCTTTATTATTACACCATGGGTGAGATCGACAACATAAATAAACTGTTGAAAAACATAGTAAAAACTGAGAGCGAATCGTTACTGGAATGAAAAAATTAGCAGCAAAAATGTTAAAAAAAAAAAGAATTGAAACTGTCATTTTATCCCGGCCATGGTTTCGATTATTTTTTTTTTTTAGCACACTCATAACACGGTAACACTGGATCAAAGAAATAGTGTCTTCCAAACAAATTTAATTTCCTCATCTACAATCAATTTTTTAAGTGAAATCATCAACGAACACAAAGTTAAATAAACTATCTTCAAGGAGCAGTTGAAGTTTCGACTGTCTACACTTTTTCACAACTTCTACTGGTGAGTGAGTGAACTTCTTGCTGGTGGGTGCTCCGTCAAAACATTATTGCGCCATTAACACAACAAATCAACTTCAATTTAAAGAAGCAGGTGTAAGCAAACATAACAAAAAAAAAAAAAAAAAGCTTCATATAAAGCTTTGTGTTGAGCTCATACACAATCCGCTAAAGCTTATAAAAGCTTACTTTAACCTGATCGTGCAATAGTTCAAGTCACCGCTATAGTAGTCGACAATTAGTAATAGGATCCACACTACTAATTTTGTACACAAACCACAAATTACCATCCACTAAGCTTAGACAGTCTTACCATCAACCAAATTTAAAATCAAGTAAATATACCTTATAAATTTAGCAGTAAAATGTTGGTCGCAATTTTTGTTCACCTTTTAGAGCTCACTAACTCAAATCAAATAAAGTATAAAAACTTCTTAGTTCAAAAATGCCCTGCATTTGCTTATCAAAGGTTGAACGTCACTTGGACGACGATAAAAAAATAAAATGTATTGGCTGCAATGAGTTTTTCCATTGTCACTGCGTTAACCTTAAGAAAAAGGACCTTTTATTTATGCAACAAAACCGTCAACCCTACAGATGCAATGCTTGTCTTTTGGTACGACGCTCAACTATGCATTCCCCAACACGTAGCACACCGTTGCAAACAACTCCGAATGCCTTAACCACAAATGAAATGGACTATGCACAAGAATAGATAAGCTATGAGAGTTCTGTGACACAATGAGCTACTTTTGTATGTAAATTCCCATACAAAAATTTAAGGTCTAATTTTGCCAAAATTGCGACATCTCAGGAATTTAATATGCCGACAGCATGAAAGTAGGGTGTAGTGATAAGCTGGTAGTAACCGCAGCCGCGACTTGTGACTTGTGAGTCGCGGCTCATGGGTAAGTAGCTAAGAGTAACCGGGAGGGGGGGGGGGTCAGGCAGGTTACAGTGCTGCTTCTATGATATTACGCATGTGCAGGCAGCACAGTTGTGGCCGCAGTCACTCTGAGCGTGTGAATTAGAATTTGTAGTAGGTAGATTATGATGCAGCAATGATCATACACGTAGGGCAATGTGTGTTATGAGGGCTTACGAAAGTTTACCCAAATTGTGGGGATTTTAGGGATTACCCCTCTCCAAGTTGTGGGATTCAGGGGATTTCCCCAAATTTTCCCTTATGCAGCGGTGTGCTGCAGCAGAGTTGGTTTCAATTTACAGAATGGGGATAAGCGGTGAAGTAGAATTTGTTGTAGGTATATGTATGTGATATGCGACTTAAGCTATTGAATAGATTAAAAAAACAAACAATATGTATTGTTGTTGTTGTTGTAATATTTTCTTTATTTTCCACTTTTATGTAAACATTATGCATAATAAATTTTTTCATATGCAGTCAACACCAGTTTTGACCGCAGCCGTGCCCAAATGTAGAGTTAAAAATTTGGTACTTAATAGCTATCCATCACATTTTTAAACGCATTAAAGTTTTTACAATCCAAAGTGTTTATAAAAATATAAAAAACAATAAATGGAATCGGGAAATATTAATGTAATATTAAAAAACGTTAAAGTTGCACTTGAGAATGCTCAAAAAGATACAAGTTTAATGAGGGAGGGTATCTGGAAATGTTCCAAAGCTTTACGATTACTCAGAGATGTACACTTACGGAGGGTAGCAACTGTTGGGGTAAAGCATCAGGTTATGAGTGCAATAGGCCTAGTGCAAAGTTATCGCACTCAACTGAAACATTTAAAGAGGACTACAGGTGCCGGTTTTTCCCGAAACGTCTCCAGGAGTAATCGAGCCTATCTGTAGGTTAAGTGGGAGGATACTGAGTCAGCCTTCGGTGGACGGTATGTGGAATTTTTTCTTCTGTAATTGATTAATTTACTAAGTTATTTATTTTATAGATTACGTACAGGTGTGATTGTAAATTTGACCCACAAAGACCTAAAGGGTTTCCTGGAGGACTGCAGCAAAGTCTTCCAGCGGAAAATAAAAACTTCTTTGAGGGGTGAGGTAGCTCTTAAAGTGAATGCGGTATTTTGTGGCGAGTTCCAGAGCATCAAGGGTGGAGAGGAAATTATTGAATTTAAATACATGAACACGAGTAATGTACCAATTTACCAGGAAACAGATCTGGATACATGGTTCCGTGAAAACGTACAGGATGTGATCTTGAAGAAGCTGGAGAAGTTCCAGGAGCGTGATTGCGGTTGGGCGTTGTCAGCCATCATAAATGTGGCTGTTAACATCAATAAATTTACGCCGCAACTAGGCTCATCATACATCCCACTCCCCAAGCAAATTGCAACTAAAAAGGCTTGTGTTAATGTTAGGAATGACGACAACGCCTGCTTTGCTTGGGCAATCATTTCAGCTCTCCACCCAGCTGGGGTTGATTCCAACTCCAATCGTGTATCATCATACCCCGATTACAGGAATATTTTGCATTTAAGGGGGATTCAATTCCCGATGACAATGCGACAGATCCCTCACTTCAAGAAGCAGAATCATATATCAGTAAACATATATATTCTACAGAAAAATAAAAAACAGTTACGTGTGCTCCCCACATATCTAAGTAAAGATAAAAAGGAGCAGCACGTAAATCTCCTTATGATCCAGAATGTGTACCATTCCGAGGATGAAGAAGAAGATGAAGAACATGATGAAAAAAGTGAAACTGTTAGATACCATTACGTGTGGATAAAAAATTTATCTCGGCTGCTCTCATCACAAGCATCCTCTCATAATGGTACCAAATTTTTCTGTGACCGCTGCCTCCACTATTACCAATCATCATCAAAGTTAGAGGCACATGCTGAGGATTGTGGAAAACAGAATAATTGCAGGATCCGAATGCCTAAGGATGAGGAAAGGTACATTAATTTTAAAAATTTTAGAAATAAGTGTATGGCTCCATATGTGGTATATGCCGATTTGGAATGTCTTTTGGTGAAGTCAACTCCTCCAAGGAGCACAGCTACCCAAAATAAGGTAACTTCTCAAATTACATACCAAAATCATATACCACACAGTGTAGCCTTTTATATTAAATGTTCATATGACCTCACGCTATCATCCTACAAAAGCTATCGTGGTGTAGATTGCATTGAATGGTTCGTGTGGGAACTAGAGCAATTTGCTGAGGATGTTGAAACTGTGTTTCTTTGCCCGTTACCAATGGATACACTATCCATTGATCAGAAGCTTGAATTTGAGATGGCTTCCACATGTCACATATGTGAGAAACCGTTCACCCCTGAAGATTTAAAAGTTCGTGACCACTGCCATTTAACTGGTAAATATCGCGGCCCCGCACACGAGGGATGTAACATCAATTTTAAAGACACTCACACAATCCCGGTAATTTTTTATAACCTTAGTGGTTATGATTCCCACTTTATTATTAAAAATATTGCCAGGGATTTAAAGGGTCGGGTAGATCTGTTACCTATAAACAAAGAACGTTATATTTCATTCACTAAGCGCTTGGATGAATATCTAATAAAGTTTCGGTTTATCGATTCATTGAAGTTTATGAGTAGTAGCTTAGATGCTTTAGCCTCCTTGCTTACAACCTTTCCTCATTTAAAGACAGAATTTTCAGGTTTACCTGAACATCAATTTAATTTGCTAACTCGTAAAGGTGTATTCCCTTATGATTATTGTGATGATGTAGAGAAATTTTTAGATACTTCCCTACCTGATATTTCACAATTTTATAATAAATTAAATGATTGCTGTATCAGTGAAAAGGACTATGAGCATGCGAACCAAGTTTGGTCGGAATTTAATTTGGCTAATTTAGGTGAATATTCGGACTTATATCTAAAAACTGATATTCTTTTACTTAGTGATGTTTTCGAACAATTCCGTGTAAGTAGTCATAAAACATATGGCTTGGATCCAGCTCATTACTTCACTCTACCTGGTTATACTTGGGATGCTATGCTTAAGTATACCAATATAACCCTTGAGCTAATAACAGATGTTGATATGCTCATGTTTGTAGAGCGAGGTATTCGTGGAGGGCTTAGTCAATGTAGCAAGCGGTATGCTAAGGCCAATAATGTGTACCTTCCTGATTATGATTTTACTAAGCAATCAAAGTATTTAATGTACTTTGATGTTAATAATCAGTATGGTTGGGCGATGTCACAATATCTTCCACATGGCGACTTTAGCTGGGTGGAAGATTACCAAAGTTTCAATGTTGTGGATGTACCCGATGATTCTGATATTGGATATATCCTTGAAGTAGACTTAGAATATCACAGTGGATTCCATGATCAGCATAATAATCTACCGTTTTGCCCAGAACATGGTGCACCTCCAGGATCAAAACAAAAAAAATTATTAGGTACTTTACATGATAAGCTAAAGTATGTTATCCACTATCGAAGTCTTAAGCAGGCTATTAAATATGGGCTTAAATTGATTAAAATCCATCGCTCAAATCTTATATTGACCTGAACACCGATCTCAGAACAAAAGCTGATAATAAGTTTGATCAAGATAGATACAAACTATCAAATAATGCTGTGTGTTGGGAAAACTATGGAAAATATCCGAAAACATAGCATTATCAAATTGCTGACGAAGTGGTTGGGTCGATATGGTGCTGAAGCCTATAATTCTAAGCCTGAGTTTAAGGCTAGAACCATTTTTACTGATGACTTGATTGCCATTGAGTTGAAAAAGACTGAAATCTTTTTCAACAAACCAATTTATGTGGGGATGTGCATACTTGATATAGCCAAAACAACCTTATATGACTTTCATTATGGCTATATGGCTGAACGGTTTGGTTCAAATTGTACCGTATGCTACATAGATACAGATTCCCTCATTTATGAGGTATGTTGCTCTGACTTTTACCAAACTATTCATGGTGATTGTGAAATACACTTTGATACAAGCGATTATCCTGCTGCGAATCCATTCAACATCCCCAATACTTTTAATAAAAAAGTATTGGGTATGATGAAGGATGAAAACAAAGGAAAAGTTATGCAAGAATTTGTTGATCTTCGCTCAAAAATGTATGCGATTCGGGTAGAAGGTGTAAAGGAGGAAGATGAAGCCAGAAAGTCAAAGGGGGTCAAAACATGTATAGTTAAAAATAAAATAACTTTTAGTGATTATCTTGAATGCCTCAATAGTGGTGAAAATATGGTGATTGACCAAAATTTAATCCGCTCTGAAAAACGTGAGGTTAGCAGCATTACCCAAACAAAGGTTGCTCTAAGCCCTCACGATGATAAGCGATTTTTGAT